>VYZM01006888.1:9881-36596 GCA_013398915.1 Dromas ardeola
TACTAATTCTGCCTCGGAACCTCCTGTTTATTTTTTTGTTTTGATTAGTGAAGTGGATTTTTATTTTTTTTTTTTGTGTGTGTGCGGTAGTTACTCAATAGTTCTTTCCAGACTGATAAATTCAACAAAATAGAGAGGTGGGTCTACCATGCAAGAAACCGTGAAACCAAGTACACACAGAATGGCAAAAGCTTTCCAAAGTCATTCAGTTATTATTGTTTAATGAGTTATCCAACTTGTCAGTTTTCTAGAACTGCCAATCAACTTAATTAGATGTTTTTTCCCCAACATTGGAGAAAAATGTGCTGCCTGTTTTGTCCCTGGTCAAATTCAGTGTTTGTGTCAAAGTTAACAAGCATAACAATTTGTCAAATACAAGCTTGCAGAGACGAGATTCACCAGTACCAGATCAAGCTGGCAGACGCAAAACCCTACCTTTAAGTTACAGCAGTAACCTGCTGTTACTTAAAGAAAGTTACAGCAGACACCCTGCCTCAACAGAATATTGTTCTGTATTAAAGGAAAAGCAAATAATTTAACTTAATTTCTATTTTAATCATTGATCTTTCAGCCATTTGAAATATTGAAATCAATGGCAAATTTGTTATAGTGGGGACAAGTCAGTGTATGTCAAACCTCGATCACACTGAAGAGGATTTTTATATAAAACACTCACCTGTTTGGCACTTCTTTCGAACACCACATACTGTTGGCATTGATCAAGACGTCTTTTACGCATGGTCCAATAATGCAGCACACGGTTCTCCCTCTGGAAGAGTTCATTCAAGATATCTGAAGAAATGAAAATAGTTTCAAAAGAGGTTATGACAACCAATTTTGAAATATCCCATTAAAATCATCAGAATAAAGCACTTTATATTGTAGAATTTACAATACACTTTCTCTTTCTGTTACTCTTTGCTTATATCTTTTTCCTGATATTCATGAAACGTAGAGTGTTCCTGTTTCATTATTATTTACAGAAACGTTGGTTAAAGAAACTAGAGGTGCAATTAAAATGTACTAGTAACACCTTTTTTTCCTCTCAAATATTTTTAATATGGGGACTGCCACTGTTTATAACAGAATTGAAAATGTAGCCTGATCAAGACAGTTCTTGACAGGGTTTCCTCAGACAGAATGAGCATGCACAAGTAATCACATGCTTAACATCTCATATCAATCTTAATAAAAAAAAAAAAGCTTTTCTGAATATACCAGTCTCCTATAAATATTTTAATAATTTAATACATGTGGGTAAATACATAACCTTAGGTCACTACAAGAACAAACGTAACATAAGGAGATATTAAATGTACAGGAAACCTAGTAATAAAAAAATACACAAAATTACTAAGCTTGTAATTCCCCTTAAAAAAAAAATAATCAAAACCATTAGCAGTATAATTGAGTAGAATCATAGAATGGTTCGGGTTGGAAGGGACCTTAAAGATCATCTAGTTCCAACCCCCCTGCCCTGGGCAGGGACACCTCCCACTAGACCAGGCTGCTCAAAGCCCCATCCAGCCTGGCCTTGAACACTGCCAGGGATGAGGCATCCACAGCTTCCCTGGGCAACCTCTTCCAGTGCCTCACCACCCCCACAGGAAAGAATTTCTTCCTGATATCCAATCTAAATCTGCCCTCCTTCAGTTTGAAACTGTTACCCCTCGTTCTATCATTACACTCCTTGATAAAGAGTCCCTCCCCACCTCTCCTGTAGGCCCCCTTTAGGTACTGGAAGGCTGCTATAAGGTCTCCTCAGAGCCTTCTCTTCTCCAGGCTGTTAACCTACAAATCCACATGTCTGGCTTGTAAATTCTTCCTGAATGGCAAAGACCTTCTGTTTACAATATGCAAAAGATTTTATCTGAACTCTGGTTCTTTAATTTTTTTTTTTTTCTTCAAACAAAGAAATCCTAGCAGTTTCTTGCGAAGCTCACTTTACCCACTGCTTCTTCCAGAGCAGCAGCTCTACCAGAATTTGTAGCTACTGCAAACCCAGATGGCAAGCTGAAATACATAGAAATGGGGACATCCAACATCTCTGCCACGTGATTCTGTTGGAAGCGCAAAGAACCCAAGGGGAGATCTACCAGAAGCAGAAGAGACCACAAAAAAGGCTCATTCTTCACAGTAACGCTTTACTTGCTTCTCCACTTTTCTCGCTTGTTCTATTTGCCTATACCTACAGCTGGCTATTTTCCATGATTAAGAATGGAGGCTCTCAGGTGCTAGGCCTCTTAACGTTTCTGCATTCCCCTGTCCCACTGTGCAGGTCCACCACGCCTTACATCCCAAAAGCTAACAACTCCCAAGAAACAGTCTGACAGAGATGCTCAAATAAAGGGAGCCTGAAGGGAAAAGCGTCTCACTCTATCTCTGTCAGTGATCTGGGACCAATTACAACCACTTGTCAGAGCCTCCCTGAGGATTATGAAACCTGTCTGCATCACTGCCAACATCCTCCTCCTTGGAAGGACCGTATTCCCACTTGCCACAGAGCGTTGAGATCACCCAGGACTTGCTTTTGGTTGGAACCTAGTCACTGCAGCCAAGGTTTTCTTCCTGCTGGGCAGGCTACCCTCAAATATGCCTCAACCAATCTGTCCCTTAGCCAAGCCATGGGCTGATCTGCTTTGAGTCTCACCTGCTTTCTCAGTTTTATTTTTGCCTTACACCGCCTCCAAAATGCTTGCTTAGAATATATGCCAGATTTGACAGGGCAGACACACGGAGGCCAATCACCATACGATGCAATACACCCAACTGGGCACACCATATAAAAAGAGACATCTTGATAGTGACGCAAACGAAGTAGTTCTGACAAAGAGCAAGCAATGTGAATTTAGCTCATTGGAACAGCATTCGTCCTGTCAGGACATGATACAGATGGCAAGCCAGTGAGAGACTTTTGGCTGGGCACTGTTCATGTTATTGCCATTAATTTCTTGCACTAACAAGGAAGAGGGAAAAAAAATTTCTATAAAATTCTCAAAGGAAGTTATAGAACAACAACATTTAATACTAGATTTGGATGAGCAGCTCTATCTCAAGCCTTCTAAACTACAGTCCCTGTTGTTGTCATCATTTTCTTTGATTCCAACATTTGTTAGGATTGTTTCCTAAACTGCCAGCGTATTCTCCAGGCTTGGAGAGCTTTCAGCTGTCTCTATCCATCCTGCACTATCAACCTATCCAGAAATACGAGCACCACTAGACAAGTTCCTGCACTATGTTCAGTTGCAGCCTGTACACCAGAGACAGAGGTAACAAAGAAGCCCAAGAAATTACCAGCAGAAGCAAAGATGAAGATGCTCCATTTCTGAGCTTACAGCAATTGTCACCGACTGAATCCACCTGCCACAGCACAGTTTCAGGCCACAACTCTGTCCTAAAATTCAGCTTTGGCACAGTGTCTGATAGAGTATTTGGATACTCTTAACTGCAGGTCAAGGAAATGAATTATGCTGGTACGAAGGGACAGCCAAGGACACCTCTCAGAAATCAGTATCATTGTAACTCCTGTTTTCCATGAAGCATGTGTTTAGATAAACTTTGCCTAGATTAAGACGCTGCTTTTCTAGATATCGTAATCTGCAGCTGGGAATAAGGATCAAGTATGCCACTGAATGAGGTTTTTGAAAAACATGCAGCGGTTCTGCAGAAACTCAAGGGTTACTCAAGTTTTTAAAGTGTTCATTATACTATATACTGATCACAGTCTCACACGCTGTTTCAAGCATACACTTGAGTATGGTCCAGCAGAACACGAGAAACCTCTATTTCACCAAAATGAAATAAGCACTCTGTTTTTTTTCCTCTATCTATTTAGAAAAGAGATGAGAAGAGATGATTTTTTTCCTTACATGCATATTTGAACAAGAAGATCAAAGTGAGATTTTAAATCATTTGGTCAGCTACCACCACACTAGTGAGACCTAAAAGGAAGGAGTCCTTGCTAGTTTTGACTCATGCTTAATTCTCAGAAGCATATATTACATGGCTCATGGGGAAAAAGTGTTAGAGCACATAGCTTATTTTATTTACTGCTTGGGGATTTTCGTTGCTTTTTTTGTTGCTTTTTAAACACGTATCATTTATCCAGGATTTTAAATGTACACAGAACATGCATAGTACTACAGTTCTGAATAGAATTATTCTTAAGGACATTAGCAGAGTTTTCTACCCTTTCCTCATCTGAACACATGTACCTTTCTCAGAATGACTGTTTCTATACAGCTTTCAAAACTGAATTTTTAAGAAGTTTGTCTGAAAGGCATAACTTTTTTTTCTTAT
Source organism: Dromas ardeola (assembly GCA_013398915.1). NCBI lineage: Eukaryota > Metazoa > Chordata > Aves > Charadriiformes > Dromadidae > Dromas > Dromas ardeola. Next base: position 14,181 of record VYZM01006888.1, read on the forward strand.
GCTCAGTAAGTGTGGTGGCTACAACTTCCTGCTTGCTTCTGCTTTGTTTTCTTAGTCTACTACTAAGAGAAGAGCTAAGTGACAAATGTAAGCAACGCTTCTTCAGGTATTGATACTGCCAGCATTTATGTTGAGTTTTTGTCTTGTACAGTTCTATAAATGTTGACGCCTTGGGGACGGAGGAAAAGCAATCCTTCCTCTTAGCTCTACATGCTCAAAGTTTCAACTGCCACAATCCAATTATCTCCTTAAAGTGAAAAGTATGGTCAATACCCTATTCTCTTTCCAACACAAAAAATTCAACACAGGGATTTTTCAATTTGAGTACTGTCAGATACAAGGCTAAGTTTAACACAAACTGTTTTCCCCTTGTAGTAAAGTGAAGCAGTGAGCAATGTCCTTTTCTGATAGAGTCATCAAATAATTCAGAATAGAAGTGACCTGCGGAGGCCATCTGTTCCAGTCTCCTTCTCAAAGCAGGACTAACTTCAAAGTTTTTCAGGGGTTTGTTCAATTGAATTTTAAAAATTCCCAAGGGCGGAGATTCCACTACCTCTCTGGGCTACCTCAGTGCTTTCTCACTCTTGCTGTAACACTTTCTCCTGATATCCATTCAGAATTTTCCTTGCCGCAACTTTTTCCTCTGGTCCTATTGCCATGTTCCTCTGAGTTTGGCTTCATCCTCTGCATAACTCCCCTTTGGGTAGCTGCAAACAGCAATTAATTAGACTTCTCTGATTTTGAGTGTTCTGAGTGGTCTGAGTGTTCACAGCTTCTAAATGCATCAAGCAGAATACAATTGCAATATTTAACAACCGTAAAATGCAATATTTGTTTTCTGAACATCTCCCTCTGATCTCTGTTCTGCGTACCTCACCTATCAGTTTTGCATACCCTATTAATTTCTGTCCTTTTGTCCCTGAAAGCCCTACAGATTTCTCTCTCTACTCCATTCCCCACACTGCATGTTACACCTTAAAGCTGCACTACATTGAATTATTCCCAGAAAAACCCGAGCCCCATGTATTATTTCTTTCCTGCATCACCTCAGCTACTACCTATTTACACATCTAATTTAAACATGATGTCAGTTATCCTATACTTCATGAAGTTCCTTAATACTGATTCAACTATACGAAGGGTCCAAGGGCGTCATTCAAGGATTATCCTGTGTCACCCTGGCAGCCCCAAGGAACTCACAGAATGCACCACACTAACACACTGAGTAAGCTTACAGTGATCAGCTCCCATTTGGCTTCAGACCAAACATTATCACGTGGAAGTTTCCTATCTCATTCTCTGAACAAAAGCAGCACATTTGAGTCTCAAATTGAAAGAAGATTAAGTGTAAGCGGGAGATAAATAAATTCAAAGCAACTTCATTTGGGTATAAGAGAATTTGATGACTGGCAGCTCCTTCAATGTGTGCGAGCAATTTTAATTATTTCCTGTTAAGCCTGACACAACCCTTTCCACTTGGGCAGGCTTCATTCTCCCATCATCACACACACCACAACACATGATGATCATGTTCTCTGGAGAAAAAAAGAACAATAACCCCTTACTTTTGACTTGTTGTTCAGGTGCTTTGATGTGTGTCACCATCCCCGGCATGTTTACACTGTTCCTGTGCAGGTATTTCAGGAAGACATCAGCATTCCTCCGAGCCAGTGTGCAAGCCTAGAGAGTTGGCAGTATTACTTTCTTTAAAGATGCATACATATACACCCAGAAAGAGATGAAGGACCTTCCTCATCCCCCTTTTATGCATTTCCCACCCTCTCCAATTTTAAAAAGCGTTGCTTGTTAAACCTTCTACAAGTAAGCCAACCCAAGCACTAAAACAGTTTTCCCAACAAATAACAGTTAATCCTTACTTATCCATCAGAAAGAAGCCCAAACAAAATCCTATTACTTTTTATCTGAAGATCCTGAAAAGCAATTACCCGCTCTAGAGCTTTCAGCATGACTCAGAGATCACAAAGTTTGTTTTGTGTATGTGCCATGTGCCACTTGAAGTTATTTATTGCATAAACAGAGTGTACGTGCTTATGCAATCACCTGGATATTCCAAAACATCAACAACTACTTTAAACAAAAAGTAAATGCTCTGCTAAAGTGAAACCAAAAGTGCTAAAGTATTAAGACACGTCCTTAAAATATTAAGACAAGGCATTGAGAGCTTTCAGTCCTCGCCACTGTATTGCCAACACTCAGCCTTCATCTTAATGCATACCAAGTACTACATATGGGCTGGCTGCCTTAATTTTAATAAGCAGAACATGAACTGCTACTTTAAAGGGTTAGAGAAAGGTATTATGGTTAGATCAGTAACAGAGACACTAAGTCATTTCTCAAATTGTTTTAACACAAAGACTGGAAATGCACATGCCAGCTGCAGAAAGATCTATTTGACAGTATACTTAGAGCTACGCTAATACGTTTTTGAATGTTTGCATCTGTGCACTGAGAACAAAAAGGCTTTGAGTAAAACTAAGTTTTATACTCTGACACCTTTCAAGGTGATGCTGGGAAAAGCCTTTGGTTACAGGGCTAGTTACACTGCTTCGCAAGCATCCGTTACTCATTCATTCAGTATGATCCTCTTTACTAGGACATTAGTTGGAACGAAAACTTTTCATTTATCTGCAGACTATTACACAAACCCAACGGACTCCCAGATGCTTGTCTAGCAATTTCCTCCTTCCATACTCTACTGCAGTCCAAGTACATCTGAGAGCTGCTCTGATGCACAGGCAGCAATAGCACTATGTGACTGTCACTCCTCTTCCAAAGCAGCAGCCTTTAAGCATTCTTTAGAATGACAGTTGCTCAAAGGAGTGATTCCCAGTTCCTCTTCAGTCACAGTGGGAGACCTGACATCTATTGAAGTTCAACAGGAAATATATTTATAAAACTGGCTAGAATTTTATGCACTTGGCAGTATTTTCCTAATCACTGTCAGAAGCAATTAATGTGCCATTTCTCACATCTTTGCAGTTTGGGACATACCTGTAGCTTTTGAATGGGCACTGTTGCTTTCCACATACATTTCAGCACTGTAAGAGTGAGCATTTGACTGCATGCTTTCCAAGACATGGGAGACCACAAAAAACCCAAACCCAAATCCTACCTTTAGGAACGCCTCCTTCTGTTCCAGGTGTTTGCTTATCATGGGAGTAACATGATCTGTTTCAGAGTTGGGACCCAGTTTGTCTGCTCCCCCACACCAGTCTTCTTCTCGCTTATATTCTTGCTCCAGGCTTTCCAGCACGCTGCACACCTACCAAGAAGGAGGACTTCAACTCAAATATAATCCAGTAAGATAAAAATTCCAAAGTAAAGCCAAAAAAGTGGAAAACCAATCTACCCCTTACGTGTACCTTAGCTTCTGACTCGTTTTGACTGGCAACAAACTTTGGCTGTAGGTTTGCAAGCATTGGCCTGCTTAGGTAGAATTGCTCAGAAGGCTGTCCCTAAAGTTGCTCATCTTTCTCTGCCTCTGTGACTGCATAGGTCAGGACAGGCTTAAGATACAATCACAGAGGTTGCCACCTCTGTGGCACAGATCACAGACTTGCCAACCTTCCCCCTAACTCTTCTGCAGACAAGTAGGGTGAAGCTGATTTTTCTCTGACTCCCAAACAAAAACCAGAATTAGTCATCTGAAATACTTTCATTAAAAGCCCTGTGTAACTTGTTTATGGTTTAAGCAAAACTTCTTGAAACAAGCCGAAATCCAACTAAGCACTTGTACAGTGTGTTTCATCTTGAAAATGTTTTACAAGACTTTTATCAATTAAAAATAAGAATCCGAGGAATATTAAAAGGGAGAGCAACGGAAGAGGCAGATCAAGATTTGAGTCTTCACAAATAACCACTGCACTTTGGCAGCGTATCTTCTTTGAAGTTTGCTAATTGAAGCAAGTGTGGCCACACCAATTATATTGTAATCTTTCAGATGTTAGTTCAATTTGTCTACTACTCATTTATGGTAGAATGGTTTGGGTTGGAAGGGACCTTTAAAGATCATCTATAGTCCAACCTGCTGCCACAGCCAGGAACATCTTTCACTAGATTAGGTTGCTAAAAGCCCTGTCCAACCTGACTTTGAACACTTCCAGGGTTGTGGCATCCACAACTTCCCTAGGCGACCTGTTCCACTGTCTCACAACCCTCACAGTAAATAATTCCTTCCTAATATCTAATCTAAATCTACCCTCTTTTGGTTTAAAACTGTTGCCCCTTGTCTTGTAGTGACAGTGACAGGCCCTGGTAAAAAGCCTTTGTCTTCTAAGACCACTTTATACACTGAAAGGCTGAAACACATGGTTTCTCTTTCTAAGTCAGCTGGTAAGAGGATTTGCTTTTTGCATTTTTTGTGTAACTGCAGTTGTTACCAAATTTGTAAATATAACCAAACCTAGTCAACCATTTTTTTAGGCAATGACATTTTATGCCACAGTGAAGAATTAACCAAGGCAGAGGCAGGTCACGTAGCATTTCTGTACCTGTTCAGAAGTTTTATAGAAGGCAACAGAGGCATTCACAAGCTTGAGACGGTCCTCCATCTTCAGCATCAGTTGTTGCCAATGGGAAGCAACCTTCTCTGCACACTCCCGGATCATATCCATGTCATAGTGATTAGCCTGCAGCATTGCCTCTGCCTTCTGCTGAACCTGCAGGGCACTTTGGTGCGTTTTCTGACAAGAGGTGAAAATTCACGAGTTCAGTGGAGCACTTCATTTTCTTGAAGACCTCAAAGGCTTACATTTCCACTGTGTCAGTGACACTTCTATACACATGCACAAGCACCCATCAACTAAAAATAACAACTGTCTAATATTAGTCACTGCATTGCTTCACCACGCAAACACAAAGGAAATAAATCCTGTAGAGATTTATCATCAAATCAACAATGACTAGCAGTTTGTAAGCAACAGCCACTGTTTAGCATTAAGCTACACATGGCATATCTATGTTGTAGTACTCATTGTTATAATTATGAATTTCAGGTTGCTTTTCTTTCCCTTCATGGTGAGGAAAGAAGATGGAAAGGATGTATCTTATTTTGACTTGATTGCCATTACTTTCCTCACAGATTTACTGCAGTCTTTTGCACATTAGTTGTGAGCAAATGAAGGTACAGGCATGCAGGCTAAAACAAAAGACAAGTCTCCATTCATTATACGCAAATTTTTAACTGTAGTTCTCTATGTAAACTCTATATGCTTGCCTAAAATTTGGAGCCCCCAACTATAATAAGTATTATTATATCAGAGTACAGAATGACTCATAAAACACAGAATTTAAGCTTCCTACTCATTTATTCTTAAATTGACAAACACCTAGAAGTCTCATGATTTTTATCCTTCAGAGTTACCGAAGCTCTCAAATAAGGGTACATACAGCGCAAACTGTAAAAAAAAAAAAAAAAGAAAAAAAAAAGAAAAAAGGTGAAGCCTAAAACGCCATCAAATGGCAAACGAATGTGAAAGAGTTACTGCAAGACAGAGTACTTCTGAAAATAGTTTTCCCAACCAACCATAACACTGGTTAATCTTTCAACAGAACTAAAGTTCTTAAAAAAACATATGCTGCATATAATCAATATCACCTTAAACCCCTCAATAGTGCATATAAATTAATAATACTGTATTTCAGGCAATCTTAAGATCTCTGCCTATTTTTTGCAGAGATGTGACCAATCTGCTAAGTTTAGTTTGAATTCATGGCAGGAGGATGGACACACCACCACACACAAATTTCAGTGAAACCTACTCTCAAACTAAAATGGAAACAATAAAGGACTCTATCAGAAGACACAAAATTGATGTTTGCTGTTCCATTTATTCTTAACTTTAACAATTAGCATTATATGTTGTATTCTAACAAAGGGTTTACCGTTTTCAGTAAAATTGCTATGAACAGCTATCACTTAACAAAGATGCAAAAAGGTACTGAGAAGATGTGGTCACCTGGAATTGCAGCTCCAAAATGAACAATAACAAAAATCCCACCTTCCCAGTATGTGTTTTTATCTCTTTGCCATAAGATGATTTCAACAGCTTTTCGTAAACTCAAAAAATTGTAGCATGAACTTAACAGTGCTATTTACAGAAACTCATGAACTGTAATACAGGACTTCTTGGCTATGGTCATTGAAATGGTGCTTTTACCTCTATTGCATGTTGAAACTGCTCATGCTCCCTCTGTAACTGTTCTGCCTCCTGCAAAGAGCTAGCAGTGATAAGCCCAGCATTTAACATTGACTCTCCATTTCGGATCCAACCCAAAACCTGTAACAAAAGAGAAGACCATGAAATATGCAATTCCACTGCCAACCAGCAGGAAAAGCATCATTGCTATCATTGCTAGGGACAAAAACATTTAGGGTCACAAGTAGTAGTGAAATTGATGACTAAATAATTTATTCATTATGTATTTACAGTGAATTTTATATTCAATAAACATAGCAAATGTCATTCACTATTAATTTCACTTAGCTGACAACTCATATCTTTCAGTTAACTACTACATGTTTGTGTTTTCAGTTTATACTCTCAACAAGGTTGTGTTTCTGAATACCATTTCTGTCACCTGGAAAATACGAACAAGTTACAAGCAATATTTGGCTAAGAGACAGTGTCAGTAACGTAAATTGAGGACATGCAGCTGAGGAAGAAGTAAGCAAATAATTTTGAATATTAACATTGAGAAAAATGTGACTACTGAATGCCTTCTAATTGCTTAAAGATTTTCGGTTTTCAGAATGTGCCACCTTTGACACATCCACTGAAACCAGAAGAACCCCCAGGTGGGGAAAAGCCTCAGGAGGCCACCTAGTACATTCCTTACCAACAGCAAGAACATGCAACTTTAAGGCCCTTCCCAAAAGATATGTACCTTGTTCGTTACTCAAGACTCCAACCCCATACTTTCACCAGACATTTTTATCACCTTTTTTCTTTCTAATGTCTAATTGCTTTAATTTTGGCTCATTTCATTTCTCCTGCCCACCACAGGAAAAAAAAAGCAAACACCAAAAACCCCAAAGAGACATTTTCTCCCTCTTAGCACCATCTTTGTTTTTCCCTATCCTCTCTCCATCAAGAACATGATCTGATTCCCTCCTCTAGATTCCTCTTCTCTTGTTGACCCCAGTCTCTTCAATCCCTCTCGTGAAGTTAGCCGCCTTATTTTTCTCACTGCTCTTTTATGAGCTCTCTCCAGTTGATAACCATGACTTCGGTCAAAATCTTTCAAATACTGAGTAAACCTGGACATAATTCAGGTTATTCACCGTCATCTGTACAATTTTTCTATGGAACTGCTGCCCAGGCCAGTAATTACCCCTGTGCTGTATTTGTTCAGCTGATTATTCCTGATAGTACATCATGCTCTGTATTTGTCGCTAATAAAATTCATATCCTTCTTGCAGTGCCATTCTCCCATACATCAAGATAATTCTGAACTGTAACCCAGTGTCTTCTGATGAACTCAAATTCCTTTTCCAGCTTCTTTTGATTTTATCTTCAAATTTAAAAGCATAATTTCTACTCCAACATGTAGATTTTCTGACTGAATACATGAACTAGTATTCAAATACAGACTTCTACAGATATTTTTTTTAATAGCTAACAAATCGTGTTTGTTTTTTTTTCCCCTGATAGCACATATTTGCGTTCTCCTATATAAATCCTGCAAGTCTGTAGAAAAGAGTAAGTCTGCAGTGTAGACGCAGAGCATGACAGCACTTCCCAGACGTGTAACTGGGTATACATTCTGCACCTCTGGGGAGAAAACGCTGCGTCAGGTGGAGCCTTGCAGAAGAGGGAAGATGCCTCTGGCCTTAGAGCAACCTTGGCTTGCTGCAAGGAGACACTTCCAGATCGCAGAGTGGGGGCACGTGAAAGGGACCATGAAAGGAGCTGGGAGTTTCTAAGTTGTTAAGACACCTGGGGGTTGTTAATGCTCAAGGGAGCAAGCCCAGGTAAGCCTCAGAAGCAAGAAAAAGGGCAACTTCTGAGGGAACCAGATGGGTCCAAGAGACTGTAGACAGAAACTACGCTTGGGGGAAAGAATTTGCCTGTAAGAACACGAGGGGCAAAAGATTTTTTTTTTCAATCCCTTTTTTTGTTTCTACTTTGTTTTACAAAAACAGTTTTAAGGTTCCTCTCTACCTTACAAAATAGTTCTTCGAGGTCTAGTGTAACAAAACACACATTCTTAGGATTTAAATACATTTAGCCTTCTCCAGAGAATTTATAATGAAGTAGAAGGCTTAAGCAGCACCAATTCAAAGCTTCTCTTGACTTGGCATCCCATCATACGCAGCAGAGACAGCTAGCACAGAACTTGCCATTTCAAACACACAGATTTGCCCTCCTGCTTGTTGCAGGTCAGGGTGCGAGTGCAGAAGCTGGTGGAACTCACAGGAGGAAAGCTGCCGGCAGCACTTTCCCCTTCCCTCTGCTCTGACTCAAGGGAAAAATATAAGCGCTAGTAAATAGCGGGCCTGTTCTTCCAGGGCTGCTGCCTTCCAGTGTTTGTTGGCATGTTCCCATCACCTCACTGTCTGGGTGGACCACACACCCCGTCTTTTCGCTTGCAGCCTTCAGCAGGCTAGAAAAGCATCAGTAGAGCATCTGCAAAACTGTGGAAATGAAACAGAGTTTGGGACACTTGAAAGTGTCAAATAGGTAGTTCTATAGATAAATGCTTGATTTAAGATTAGTTTCTTGGGCTGATTTTTGACTCTAACTAAACATGATCACAGGACACACCTGCTTCAGCCTGCTGTCCTAGCTACATTTTCCTATCCATATGGCATTATACAGAGTGCCAGGATACTCTTTCCTGAGTAGTATTTTGGGAGAACCAGAGCTAAAGCACTGGACCATGTTTGCACCAAGCTAAAGGACCTGCATGTGAGAACACAAAGCAGCTCGAGGTACTCTTGATGGTACAAGCTTGTACTTGGTACAAGTATCTATACACTGTTGTACAGATATGGATACATAGGTATATGTTGAAGAACATAGATCATGATCAGAGCAGGAGACAATATTGCACTGAAAATATTTAATGAGCATAGTAAACCCAATTGGACTTGTTTTGGAGCTTGGTAGAGATTTTGACCCAGGCAGATGCTGCATGTTACACAGAGCAAAGCATTCATTCTACAAAGTGAATACAGGGGAGCGATTGCAGCAATAAGTAATCCAGCAGCTATATTTTAGGTGACAAAAAAAAGTTTGTCTGGCAAACATGCAAGTGGAGTTCTGGATGAGAAAGATACTCTCTTAACTATTTCTCTGCCTCTACCTATTTATATGTCCCTGCCCTGTATAAAATGGTCACATTTTCCTTTCCATGTTATTTTTCCCACATACAGCTGTCTCTTCTTATTTCAACGAGCATCCGCTTATCCCTATCTTCTGAGGTTGTCCTACGCTGTAATCTTGTATCTGGTTTTCTGCACTTATTACACATCAAGTTGATAAGCAAATTCTTTGCAAGTTTTCTTTAAACCTCTGTTTGTCTTCTGGCCCTTCTGCTTCCTCCTAGTCCTGAGGCTTGATCTACAGAACTTCAATGCCGCAAAGCAGAACTGGTACAGTAGTCAAGGGAGAAGCAACTCTGGATATTTTTAATGTGCTTTGTGTGCTTATTTGCTAAGAATTCGCTAAGCTCCAAGTTTCACTACCTAGTACTGAAGAGACTCCTTGCAAGTATTTGACTAAAAAACTAAGCCAGGAGACAGTCTGCTGATCTCCATCACAGCAATCTGAGAGATGAACCCTACGGAAAAATTCCTGCAGTGTTCCAGTCTAACCTTTTCACGTGACTACAAGCTATATATTTTTATATTTTATATATACACACACATATATATGTGAAAATACAATATGAGTAATGTCAGTTCGGCAGAAAAAATTCAAATGGAAATCTTGTTAAACTCCTTGCTACGGAGACAGCATCCCACCTACATAATAAGTATGCTTACACCCAGTTCCTCAACAATAAATCTGGCAGAAAATCACAGTAATTGAGCTGGAAAGCCACGTGTTCACGGCTTCAGGCAACAAAATACAAACAAAACAGACTGAAGAGGAGGTTTACCATGTCATTTTACTCTCAGGTAAAGCACCTGCTGTGACCTGCTGAGCTATTAAGTTTTTCCCACTGCAGATGAAATAGGAGAAGATCATGCTTCCTGTTAGTTAATAATAAAAACTAAAATAAATCAGATGTGGTTTTCTGAAAAGGCAACTGAAATCACAAAACTGAGTTATTAGGTCCAAAGCATTCCAAAGGGGATCTAAAGAAATCCTATGAGACGATATAAACATTCAGTTTTAGTTCCATTTAATTTCTAGGCCTTCAGGCTGGGGAAGTATTGCAGGTTAATCTGTACAAAGAAAATCTGCAAAAGGAGTTTGTAATACACTAATATTCTGTCAGCTACCTGTTCATGTAAGTTTGTTTGAAAATTCACGCCTATTACGGCATTTAATTCAACATAAAATCCCATGTGATAGAGATGTGTTCTAGGAACATAAAATAAAATCAATTTTTTCTCCTAAATCCCAGTCTATTAAGAAAGGGTAGCTGGATAGAATAGTATACTACCTATATCTTTATTATAAGATGAACTAATTTTTTCTAGTGCTTTCTTAAAAAATCTAAACTTGTGCTTCAGTTTCAGTCAGGGCTTGCAGTGGTTTGAAAAAAGTTAGAAAGATCTTACAGAATGCCCTACAAACCACATACTAAATGCAGCATGGGTATTCCTCTACAAACCATGATGTTCATCATCTGCTTGTATCTATCTGCCAAAACACAGAACATTTGTTCCGCAAACACACGTTTTAGACACGTTTGTCTTTCTTGTCACATTTAACTTGCATACAAACAAAGCTAGTGGAGCAAGGTACTCACTTTATGGCGGGAGCATGCAATATAAATAACTATTTAATAGTGTGTCTTTGAAATATTACCCTATATAGGCTGTTCTGTAACTCAGTATTATTTCAGTATCATGGGAATAAACAATTTCTTTTTCTTACTAACCCGTCTCATCCAAACCCACTGATGTACCGCAAAGGGATGAGACTGACTCAGCTGGCATTCACACTCTTCCTTTTTGTCTTTTCTTTCCTTTACAAATGTGCACTCTTTTTCTCCATCCTCAAGATGGATGGATGCAATGGAGTACAGGAACTATCCAGATCTCAAATAACTTCATCTCAACCATTACTCACGTGAAAGGAGTAATTTGTAATTCGCATTTACGAAGATGAACAAGTGCTAAGACGGATACAGGGTAGTTCAGTAGAGTAGACAAAGGCTTGAGTTAGAAGGACTTGTATTTGATCAACACCTAGATTGCACTGACAGCAGACACCACCAGTTCCTTGCATTCCTTTAATTCACTACCACAGAGAAATTTTGTGTCTGTTAACTATAGAGTAACAAACTGCTGCCTGGAAATACCTTCTGTTCTCCTCTCCTGTGCTAACTGGACCCCTTTTGTATTACAATGCAATTTGGGAGTTCTCATTCACAGTCTTAAGAGGGAGATGAATTTTTGTAAGAGCTCATGACAAACAGAAAAAGGACAAGTTGCATTAGAAGCCATTATAGGACACATTAATACAGACTGTAGCAGACTTCTGTGATGCTGCCAAGTGTGAGCAAGATCAAAAGCTCTTACCTTTCTAGTGTTTAGGTTGTTTTTTAAGCTTTCACCTACTTCTGTGGTTTTGCCCACAGCATCTCAAATTCACCAGAGGTTTAGGTGTTTATCAGAAAAGGACCTCAAAACTTGCCACTTTATTACCAGAAGCAACACTTCATTTTTCTTCTCTCAGGAAGTACACCATGCTGATATTATGTTATCGCTATTTGTAGATGTCTCAAACAATATACCAAAAAAGTATTAGACAGTGTGCAAGAACTATCACTGAACATTTTTATTAATTACCATACACGATAAAGTATGGATTATTTAACATGGGTTCAAATTGCTCTACACTTAAAATACTTGACTTGTATCCATGTAGAAATATGGACTGTTGATGAAAATTAAAAAAAAAGTACTTAATGTTAACAGAGGATGAAGTTTCTTCGGTGCTCAATTAAAAGTCCCTCCCTCCTCCAAATACAAGGCTTCATACAGCAGAAAGTCTGCTTATGGGAACAGACCCCTCCAAGCAGCGTGGGATAGCTCGGGGGGGACCCGACCCCCCCTGAGGGGGAGGACACACACCCCCAGCCCGCCCATACCTGCTTGACTTCGGCCTGGAGGTGGCGCAGCTGCACGCACTGCTCCAGGTGCTTGCGGTGCTGCTCGGCCGCCACGTCCAGCTCCTGCTGCTTCTCGTGGAGGAACTCCAGCAGATCTTGGACACGAGTCGCCATGTCTACGTCTCTGTCACACAGCAGCTCCACACCTGTAATCAGACAGTCGTTTATAAATGATCTGCAAGTCTTCCGAAGAGAAATAGCCCGTTTCCACTGTTTTACACTTACTTTTCCAGTTCCTTCTCAAAGTTCAACTTAATCCTCAGAGCATTTGCTTAAGTGAGCATAGTTTTTGCACTCCTTAAAAATGCAATGTTATTAACTTTTTTTTCTTAAAAGATGCCTGAGATTTACCCTAGGTGACTGTATACAGTTAAAAACATCAAGTGAAGGGGCATAAATAACTGAAAAGGAAGACTTATTACTTGATAACAGAGAATTATGGCTTGAGTGCATTGCTCTGATTAACTTTAAAATTAACTCCCTACTATTTACTCTAATTTTACTACTTCCTAAGTGGAATCTCTTTCTTAAAAACCTAAATATTTTCAGGTGTTGACAACTCTTAGATAAAAATTAAGTACCATAATGACAACATGGTCTCATGAACACAAATGATTTGAGTAAAAGAAAAAAAAAAATTCCACACATCTCCAGTGTACAATTAACCAGCATCTCTGTCATTTTCACACATCCCATGGAGAGACAACTGGATAATTCTTATAAATCCACTGCCTAGAATAGCATGAAGGAGCCATCTTACCAGACGCCTGCACTTCATTGACATACTGCAGCAGATCCTGCCCTTGGTGGATGACATCAAAGGTCAAATTATTCATGGTCAAGGCTTTGTCTGCATGATGCTGGAGCCTCTGTTCTGCTATTGTAAGATCTTCAGTGTCAAAGTCATTCATCTGCTGAGAGAGCTCATCATTCCAAGACTCGAGGTCTGAAATTATCTGGGGGAAAAAAAAGAGGAAGACAATGTTCACTTACCCAGTAGACAAAGTATGTTTATTTCCAACACCACACTTAGATGGAGGTCAGGAACTTGCATTGCTCATTGTTGACTGACTTCACTGATGGGGTTCGACATGGTTCAGGCACAGGCTGTTTCAGCATGGGTTTTAAATTTCAGCAAGCAATCCAGAAGAATCTCTTTGAGAACCACAATAGCTTTCTTTCAACCAGTATTTGCCTTGTCAAAGTCTGTAACACTATAGGTACTCTTGCCTTGTTTAAGGTACCCCTTCATCAACACATTACTTGTGTGATATCACATGGTCAATACACTGGAGGGAAGCGATGCCATCCAGAGAGACCTGGACAGGCCTGAGAAGCGGACCTGTGAAAAGCTCATGAAGTTCAACAAGGCCAAGTCCAAGGTCCTGCACCTGGGTCAGGGCAATCCCAAGCACAAATAAAGGACGGGCAGCGAGTGGATTGAGAGCAGCCCTGAGGAGAAGGACTTGGGGGGTGTTGGTGGATGGGAAACTCAACATGAGTTGGCCATGTGTGCTCGCAGCCCAGAAAGCCAACTGCATCCTGGGCTGCATCAAAAGAACCATGGCCAGCAGGTCAAGGGAGGTGATTCTGCCCCTCTACTCTGCTCTGGTGAGACCCCACCTGAAGTACTGCATCCAGCTCTGGGGCCCCAACATAAGAAGGACATGGACCTGTTGGAACAGGTCCAGAAGAGGGCGACAAAGATGATCAGAGGGCTGGAGCACCTATGCTATGAGGACAGGCTGAGAGAGTTGGGGTTGTTCAGCCTGGAGAAGAGAAGGCTCTGAGGAGACCTTATAGCAGCCTCCCAGTACTTAAAGGGGGCCTACAGGAAAGATGATGAGGGACTCTTTATCAGGGAGTGTAGCAATAAGACGAGGGGTAATACCTTTAAACTGAAAGTGGGGAGATTTAGATGAGATATTAGGAAGAAATTTTTCACTATGAGGGTGGTGAGACACTGGAACAGGCTGCCCAGAGAAGCTGTGGATGCCTCATCCCTGGAAGTGTTCAAGGCCAGGCTGGATGGGGCTTTGAGCAGCCTGGTCTAGTGGGAGGTGTCCCTGCCTGTGGCAGGGGGGTTGGAACTAGATGATCTTTAAGGTCCCTTCCAACTCTAACAATTCTGTGATAAACAGATGAAGTTAAAATGTTTTTATTTCCACTTTTTCAGGGAAAATGTTGATCTAAAACATCTTTTTGATTCCTCCAACTGCACCAAGTAGCAATTCACACATCAAGTGCCAACTTAGCTTTCAGTTACGCCCATCTCAAGCCCCTTTACAAAAAAGCTAGCTCTGTCCCTCTGTGAGCAAGCCATTTCAGGCTCTGCGAGCATCTTCAACTTCTGCCAGACAACTGAGAAGCACTACTTGTCACAAGAGGCAGGGTGCTTTGTTAATGGAGCAAAACCAAAAAGTATTACTTTAGTACAGTATTACTGCAATGTCAGAGTTGAATTTCTTTGCTGAAGTCATTCAGCTATACTTCAGTTTACACTTTAATTCTGGATTTTACTCTCAGCCATAAGAAGCTGAGAGAAGGGTAGCTAAGGAATCAGTAAGACCTCCTTGTCTGTCCACACAAGTGCATTTTCCAAATCCTTTTCCAAAACTTGGCTGAAATGTAAAATAGTTCTCTTAATTAGGACACAAAACTGCTTTTAAGTCTAACAGATAACGATTACAAAGCCGATTGATCAAAGTGGGTTGAGTTCTTACAGTACAGGTTTGATGCATCAGTTACTTATTTCAAACAAGTCCGTTTGACACGCTTACCCCTCAAGCCCGTAACACCATTTTTTTCAGAATTTTCAGCAGTTTTGCCACAAACTAATGAAGTTCATTGGTAATGCAGAATTACAGCTATCAAGAACCAAGTCTGGCTTAGCTCCAGAGTTCTACGACTTCAGGAACAGGACAAACTGATGTGAATGGTGCTAAATGACATGAAAACGCCTATTTATGCAGCAAGACACAGCAAAAAGAGGATCTGACTAAACAGGCACTAGCAACAAAGCAGCTGGCTGCATAAATATTTAACCCAAGACATTTGTTGTCAGCAAAAAGAGTATGTGGCTACACTTTCCAAGTGGTTAATCAGAGCTGTGAAGTTACTGAGACAGTTAAACTAGAAGAGAAATTCCAGGAAAGCAAGCCTTGTAGAAAAAACAGAATTGAGGAGAAAGCAAAGTTAAATCATCTGTATAAAGTTTCTGTAGTAAGCTACAATCTTTCTTGAAGGCTCGTCTCCATTCTGCTAACATGGCACCATAAAATATGGACACATCAAGCAATTATTTTTAAAATTGTGGCATCAGTGAGTTTACTTCCTGTTTTAAAGGTGTTCTGCAAAAATTTTACTTGATTCACTAAGTATTCAAGTTTTGCATCATACCATGATGAGAGATACCAAACAATTAGGGTAGCTATTTGCAATCCCTAATCCTGATCCGCGAGCTCTACCAAAGTGAAAAGATGTAGAAACTTATGTCTCAGGAGTAACACTGAAAACGGAAAAGCTGATGGAGAAGGGATGCAGGAAGATACACAAGTAAGGCTTTTAGCCACTGCTTAAAGCCTCTTTCATCTCTCTTCCGTGTGAGCTAAACATTACACACAAACACAATCTATTTAAGCATTATGAGTTGTTTCCCCTCTAAATACACACACAGGCTTCCCCTCCCACAAAATCCTTCACTACTTCCCTTTATTTCCCGTTTACATGGTCCATGCCCAACATGTCTCATCACCTCTCTCTGGTCTTCATCCCCTTTTAACTGATCTGAAATATTTCAGAAACTTCAAGTCTTCCTGACAGTCCAGCCTGAGAAACCGCTTACTTACAGATAACCCTTTTTTTTTTGCTCTCATGCCCTTCAGACCTGCTCTTCCCAGCTCATCTTCAAAATTCTGTTCAGTCACTACCGAAAGGAGTGGAGGTCATCTAATATTTGTTTCTTCAAGCCACCCACCGCACTATGGAAGTTCTCACAAATCAGATTTACCATCTTATTTTCATCCAGTTCAGTTAACATTTGTAAGTTATCCTCAAGAAGTAACTGTAGTTAGACTTAGTCAAACTGAAAAATCCAAGCATTAAAGAAGGTTGTGAAACTCCACTGTCAAAACATCACCTTTCACATCTTTCTAAACACCTTTAAAAAGTGGATTAAGATTTAACATGACACATTTGTGCCACTGTTATAAAAGCAAAGCCAGTCCATCTCCCTTCAGAACAAACGCCAAAACCTTACCTCTCTTACTATCACATTGAGTGGAAATAAAGTAATAAACACAATAAGCTCATGATGGGAGATCGCTGTGGCTAAGTGTCAGTATTTTTTAATAATGGCATGGTTTAAGTAGATTGTAGTCACTATGTCCTCACAGACTGTCCTGCGATTCACTGTACCTGGTATGAATGACAGGTAGTTTGAAGAGGTCAACACCATGTGCCACCTCAGCCGAGAGGTTTCAGTGATACTGCCTCCAGAGAACAACCACAAACAACAGTAAGAATTTTAACTTCTTCCCATGTTATTTCACGAAACCCAGAGGTTAAGATCATGGCCCACACATTGTTTAAAGCAGTCGAGACATTCTGTACAAGAGCAAGACATTCCCTGACCCCTTCAAAAGACCAGGAAGCCCATGATTCAAATAAATAAATAATGTCAGCATGGTCCCACACTCATTCAAAAGATAAGTCTGATTCAGTGCACGTCACAGCTGGGGTTCCTAACCAAGGCAGTAATCCTTACATTTTTTCAGCATTAACTGGGTGGCACAAGGTGATCTATTTCAGCCATTGCACCCACTGTGCAAATCTGAAATGCACTGAGGGCAGAGTTAAAACAAAAATAACGTGCATTAAGCCCTTTCTGCCCACACTCTTCAGGGCTTTCCCAGAAGTTCTGCTTTTAGAAGCAACAGTGAGCAGGCTCCTATTTTGTTTTTAAAGTTTTGTCAAGACAATTAGTGTTAAACAAACAGAACAAAGATCAACGATTAATAGACATCTAAAGCAACTGAAACACAAATTAATACCACTCTAAGGAAATGGACAATCCAGATCAAACACAGCATAACTACTTACCATAGCATGTGTTCAAGAAGTTCCTAGTGCAGAGTCTGAACTGCCTGACATTCCTAAGTTTTAAGAAATGTAAAGGTAACACTGCCTGGAAACAAGGCAGGTTATAACACAGAAGGGATGCCGACTCTTTCACACTAAGTGGGAAAGAAATAAAGAACCACAAGTCTTTTCTAAGAAGGGTCTAGCTAGCATTCCTTGTACCAATTGAGTGCTAACCAGGACTTGGAAAATATTATGTGCCGGGGAGAAAGAGAAAGGTAAAATGGGAAAGGGAGAAGACTTAGGCGCCTCTGATCCAGCACTTTGCATCCTTGCCTTTTCAGCTGTATGACTTAACAGGCATCTTGTAAGTACCATCCAAAAATAGAGTAGAGATAAAGCTGCGAGTTGGGAAGTGTGTGGTATGCTTTGTGTGGAGCCCTGACATAGGCCTTGAGGCATTTAAGTCCCAGACAAGCAAAAATGCACAGACACAGATGAAAAACACACATTTCAGACTGCATACATTGCCACCAGTGTTACCTACCCACTGGCTAGGTCCATGCACATCTTCCTTATGCTACTAATCACCCTAGCAAGGGACTCTTCATGTACACTTTGCTCTTTCTTGCCTTTAGTTAATATAGGTGTTCACAACAGAGTCCTTCAAATAGCTCATGACCAATAAGACTTAAAAGCCTACCGAGGACACAGAAGGTGAAGTTTATATGCCAAGAGCAAGGGGCAAAACAGAGACAGCGCTGCAGTTACAGCAGTTTCAGAAAACCAGGAGAATCTGAGAAGTTGCAGGATAAAAGACAGCAACTAAAAGAAACAAAGAGTATTTTGTCAGGGATAATAAGGGAAGAGTAAGGACACGAAGAGGAGGACTAACGCTGCCAGCAAACCTCACCACTGCCCCCAGCAGCACAGCTGCATGGTATGAACCTGCAGTGCTAGGGGAACCCGCTGTCCCATTTTAGCCTGTGTTATTTTGCAAGCAGTAAGACAAGCTAGAAACACTACTCGCCTTCCAGAAAAAACTGTACTCACAGGATGCTCCTCTGAATGAACTGCCCCTACAGCCAAGTCTTAATTGACTGGGCCAGTCACACAAAATCCAGGACAAAGGAGGTCAAAGTGAGGTCTGCAAGTTCCTAGCTGGCATCTGGCTCCTCCTCGCTATCATGTTACTTCAGCTGAGCTTCTGCTTTCAAACAACTGACCTGGAACTAGTCCCTGCATTTTCTTCCCGGAAGTTTCCGAACAGATGTCTGCCTTCAGGGAGAGGGAGAAGAGAAGCATGCTTTGCTGAGGAAGCAGAGAGAGGACATGGTACAGACGCAGCAAAGCAATCAATGTTTTGCTGAAGATGCTCTGCAGCCAGGGTCATTTTGTTCCCTGGAGGGCTCCCTGGCAATCTTAAACAAGCATTATTTTCGTTTCCAAGCCATATAAACAAAATACACCAACTCAATTTGGTAATTGGCACTTTGCTTTATGTTTTATGTGCCAAAATGTAGAGCATGCCAAGTGTCAGCTTCAGAAAAAGCAAGACCTGTCAAGTTAGGGTATGTGACTTTCCACTGTAAAATCCTACAGCCATCAAACAACATACACAGAAGTACTACTATCTATGCAGATGCTATCCTATACAGAAGGACTAGAACACCCACGCAGAGCAGGGCTCCAGCAACCAGCCTTCTGCTATCGTAGAATACTGGTTTAGGTAACCTACAGCAGAGAGCAATCACCTCAATCATGAACTTCACTCAAACCTTTAACCTAATTCTTCCATTAATTTTCTTGGTATATGCCTTGCCACCCACAGCCGCTATTTCCTCAATAGAAGTGTTCTGAGAACATGAAACAGACCCCATCAAGCACTGCAGATCCATTCTGCAGAGACTGTAAAATTGTTGACCATCCTGTAAAAGGCGATACCTTCTATGTTTCTCCACATATACCAGTCATCCAACTAATTTTTGCAATCACAATTCTGCCAGGCCTTTCCCTTGCGTATTTAAGACAGCTACTCTAACGTAATCCAAGTAGAAAACTCCCTACAGACTAGTTTCACCTCCTCAGTGTGAACTGCAAAATAGAGAACCTTCTCAGTCTTCCTTTACGCCAGAGCTGTTATTATTGTAAAGCACACACTCTCACTTCCTCTATGAGCCACGGATCAAGGAACTGTGTCTGCCTATTCCTGCATTGCTCCTCACAATGTGCTTAGCTAAACCAGGCTTCAGCAATGATAGCTAATCCTGACTTCAAGAAACAAAAACCTGAGAAGCTACCACTTCTGCTGACCGCCTCTTTGCCTTTACACGATTCACACCTAACCAACAGTTGTAGCTTTTACTATGTACAAGCACAGGGGTAAAATTATCACTGTAACTCCCAGTTTCCAGAGTCTCAAGATAAGCCATTTATATCTCAAACAGATCAATGATACCAATGGATAATCCCAGACCTTCTGAGGCACCAACTCAGTTTCAGTCACTGTGTACAGTGCTAGTGGTTTTTACAGAAATCATATGCTCAACTTAGTTGAAGCAGTTGAAGCTTCATAATGCAATTCTATTCACCTGAGCTTCCTGTGGAGTTTCATGTCTGTTTGTATGCATGTCCCTGCACACAAACAGAAACTTTCCAACTAATAAGCTGTAACCCTCCTCCAAGATTTGGATAGTCTCAAAACTTATTCAAGTTTTGCAGGGGTGTGGCACTACAACTGCTTTTGCATTATTTTCAGAGGTGGAAAAGAATCTTATTTTTTAAAAAAAAGACAGACAGCCCATACAACATCCCTGAAGATTAGAACAGAATTCCAAACACCACTTGTAGCTGTCAACTGAAAAAAGACTGCTGAATTGGAAAAGAAAGAGAAGAGGGGTGTTACTACAAAGCAACAGTTTAGAGGGTTTGTACTAAACCATCTTGCAAGTCTTATTCGTATTGACTGTAAACATACTAGTTATATCAAGGTAGCTTGATATTCAAACCAAACTTACCGGTTGCTTCATCTGGTACACTATGATTTTACAAGATGCTTAAAGATGCACTAGGAGCAAATCAGAGCTGGAGTTAATACCAAAAAGCTCAGCTCTGCATTCTCCTGACACTTTCACGTACAAAAAGCCTTAGGTCAGGTAAGAACTACGTCTATCAGTCATTTCAACCACATGTCAATGCAATTACACAACCATCTCAGCATAAATGTTCCTACACGAGGGGAGAAGTAAATGCAGAGCAACTCCAAGAGCAGACACTCACATCTATTGCATCTCTTTCAAATATGCGGAGCTGCAGAAACAGCTCAAGCTTGATCTTGCGTTCTTGAAAAAGCTCCTCCATCTGAGACTGGGCCTCATCCAGCTGTTGCAGGACTGTCTCTATGTGGTTGATCGAGCTGTTATGGGGGGTCTTATTACTGGAAATGGCAGAATCCCTATTCAAAGCAGAGAGAGTGGGAAGAGGAGGAAAAAAAAGAGTATTATTGTAAAAACAAACCCAACATACAATTTGGATGCTATACATAACCATAACATGTAAGACTCTTTCAGATAAGATCAGTGCAAGTCATATTACATGAAAGCTAAGTCTGTACATCTTTGTTAATGAAAGTCCAAATTATGTTTTAGTATTTGAAAAAGCATTAGGAAATTAGATTTTTTGACTACTTCAACATTTAAGAACATTTTGCTTACAAGAATAATAATATTCAGAACCAGAGACAAGCCCTTATATTGAGAAAAGGAAGTGGCATATGATAACTACTTACTTTACTGAACCTTCCTGGCAACGAAAAAATCAAAATTAGATAGTAATAAAAAAAAAAAAAATTACTTAATCTTTTACTTTAGTATAGAACCTGCAAATTTAGATATGGTAATATTAGCTCCTGCAGCAAAGGGGACATGTACCAGTGCAGCCGGGGCACAAATTTATTTAGATTATTACTGAATGAAATGTACTGCAAACTAATGGTCTTTACTACAATAAAGTTACTTATCAGTCTGCAAAACATTTTCAAGTGTCTCTTTATAAAAAGGTTGCTGCTTAGAACTCAAAACGCTGTGGAGCTCTGCATGCCAGACTACAAAGACGTATGATTGCTCCTATCACAAAGGTAGCTTAAGTAAATAAAATCTCCTTCTTGTGGAGGTAGTGTTTATAAGCTGAGCTTCCTGTAAACAGAGGGTTAGAGACCATCAGTACAGCATGAAACATCACTGTAGTCCTAACATTTACAAGTTTTATTTATAGGTCATATCTTGTAGTTATCAACTCTACCCTCAAAACAGAAAGAGCTTCACAGAATATCAGACATACACCATAAGAGATTTAAATACAAAATTGTTTTACCTTAGTTGCTGTATCAGATCTTCACCTTCTTTTATGACATTGACTGTAACCTGCAGAGTGGTCTGTTGCTGTTGACCAAAACGTTTTATCAGGTCTTGGACAGCCTCCACAGACTCAGCATAGACATCATCAAGCAGTTCTTTCTGTAGCTCTTCAAGCCATGTCCACAGCTAAAGGAGAGAGAGGGGAAAAAAAGAAATGTAAGCCCCAGGATCATGCAGTCACAATTCCAAATCAATGTCCCTGGACAAGGGAAAACAGAATGAGGTGGGGGAGGCAGAAACAGGATTTGCTTCTCTTCATAGAAAAATGCCGTCTTTAATTTAATAAAAACGAGCCTTTGTTTCAAATAAGGTTTTTGCTTCTTGGAAATACCAGGAAAGCTTTATCCGTGTTGCTAAGTCACCCTTTCTTTCCCATTTTCCTTCTAGAGTACTGAGTGTATCCGACTGAGCAGCACAGAGCTCATAGCGAGAATCCCATCTGCAGCTCTGTGCGAGAGTCCCTGGGAGGGAAATGCTATGGTAACACTCCCTGAGAGAAGGGAGGAAGGAAGGAAGGAAGGAAGGGAGATGTATTGTAGCCACCATCAAATTTACACTGCCAGGCTGACACATGCACACAGATAACGCTTTTCAGTGGCCTTCAAAAAAA
>VYZM01006888.1:48131-139350 GCA_013398915.1 Dromas ardeola
AGGCAGGGCTGAAGAGCCTTAAGGCACTCCTCAAACAACAACTACTTCATCAACCCAGAGAGGCACACCCAGCTGCAGATGGCTGAAACAGAAGTTTCCTCTTTTAATGAAAACTTTATCTCACACGTGTAGCACTGTTTATGAATTCCAGGAGTATCTTCCGTGTAACACAGGCCCAGGCACATCAGACTTCTCCTGTAAACTGGATGGTGAACTGCCTGTGTTTAGAAATGATGACAACCTAAATGTTGCTTCAAAAGGGGTTGCGATTCTCAAACCTTAACAGCAGACATATGCCTTATCACTAAAATTTCTCTTCCAAGTAGAGCCGAAATATAATATAAATATTTATCTTTGTAGATAATAAATGCCCTTTGGAATCAAAATGACAGCAAACAGGCGTGCTGTGCTAACTACTGCCTTTCCCAACTCTGCTCGCGTTTAAACAATGCTTGGAGGAAAAAAGAAACGTGAAGATTTAAAAAATGTTGGTCCCAAAGGGCAGCCACCAGTTAGAAAACAGAAGGTAAGGCAGAAAGAGCAAGAGTTCTCCCTTGAAGCTGCTTATGCCAGTTTCCTAAATTGACAAAGGGGCCTTCACAGTGACAAATTCAACATAGAGTTTTGAAACAGAATAACACTTCCTTAACACATCTCCACTAGCACACCCTCCCCAAATCCCAGGGGAAAAGTATCAGCCTGGTAAGAGTTTTAAGAAGTCCTCTAGTACATCTCTCTGTGCCCCAAGGTGCAATCAACTATACTTGAGTCTTTCATAGGCATTCTCCTCCAAAATGCTGAAAGACTCTCCATAACAGAGTGTTTACCACCTTCCGCAACAACCTGTCCCATCGCTTTCCTAGTCTTCTGTTGAGAGACCTTCTCTACATACTCTTCAGAAAAAACAAACACCGTATTTTTGGAAAGCATATAAAGTGACATACCATAGAAGAGTGAAATGTTGAATTTAAGAGGCTAGTGCAGAAATGAGTACTACTGACAATAAATACAGCAACAGAAGTGAGTGGAGGTATGGACTGAGTCATACAAACTGGAGTTTACTGCATTATAGAGGGGGAGAGAAACACACATGGATGGAGGAAGATTAACAGAGGTATACAAATCATTACAGGCAGAGAAAATTAAGATAGATCATTCAGTAAATACAGTGGATGCTATCATGTTTAAGCATCAGACAACAGACTTAAAATGAAAAAGCAAAAGTACTTTTCATCTAAGGAGCAATTAAATTGCGTAACTCATTGCCACAGGATCTGGCATACATTCCAAGAGCATAAACAGGTTCAAAAAGTAGCTAGCCTAATTAAGGGAAGAAAAGTCCATCAGTGACTATTAAACACTGGTTCTGATGCATCCTTCAGTTCCAGACACCAAATAGGCCCAGACAACTGGGAGGGTAAAGGTAACTTTTTAAGCATACCGTCCCTTTCCTTTATGCATCTGGTGATGGCCACAAGATACTGTAAGACATGGACCTTTAGTTTGATGTATTACAGCCATTCACGGGTAGAGTAAAGTTAAGAACCAGTTCAAATACATAACCTTTTTTTATAACCTTAAAGGAAGTGGGAACTGGTGGTGGTAGGGAAATGGTAGGTGTATCCAAATGAGGTTTGGAGAATCTTTCTTGCACGTCTCCTGCACCAAGACTTGAGTTCTTTACTTAGATGCAGCTTGCACATAGAGAAAAGAACTTACCTGTGGAAAAAGATCCCACTAATTAATTCTTGCCATACACCTTTCATGGTTTTTGAGCACAGACTACTGTCACAGACGTCAATCATAGTTGAAACAGCAGAAGGTGACTTAGAATTTCTTACAGAAATGCGTGGGGAAGTACAACCATAATATTGATCTGCATCCAGTGCTTCTAAGCTGAAAATCCATGCCCATAAGTGAATCAGTTATGTCAAAATTTGGAGTCATGACACTTTGACTAAATGGTCTCATGGATACAAAGATGATCGTGGGAAGAGGGGAAAAGAGAAAGAAAAAAGAGTAAGTAGAAAGTGAACTGGACAGGCTTCACATAAAAAGACCAACACAATTCTACAATAGTGGCGCAAGTTGAAGTGTGTATGCGTAGCACGAATGTCAATACATCAAAATTCAGGGAGTATTACTAGTCGGCTGAATTTTGACTATCTAGTGTTTCTGTAGTGGCAACAAAAAGTGCCAAATAAAGATAAAAAAATCCTTCATTTCACACAAATTTCGAAGCAAGTGATTTGTGAGCCCACAGCCCATTGACTCGGAAACACCTATTCAACACACAGCTTACTTTACCAATGGAGATTTTAACATCTCTCTGAATGCTGCTGAGGAATTGGCACCTCATTCACATTAAAGAAGAATGAGGGAGAACGCAGAAGGGAAGAAAAAAGAAATAATAATTTTCACTCCCCTCAAAATCAGGAATTAGTCTTCGATCAGGAGCATTTCAACATTACTGTTGGCTCCCTGCATTTGATAAAGCATTGCCATGCCACTGACAGGTCACTTGGCACTGCTTCCTCTCAACTTCTGACTAGACCTGACTGAAACCCCCTGATTAGGGGGATAAGGAACTGGCTGGATGGTTACATACAGAAAATGGTGGTCAATGGCTCTATGTCCAGATGGAGAGGGGTCACAAGTGGTGTCCCTCAGGGATCCGTATTGGGACCGGTGCTGTTCAACATCTTCATCAATGACCTAGACAGTGGGATCGAGTGCACCCTCAGCAAGTTTGCTGACGACACCAAGCTGAGTGGTGCGGTCTATATGCCAGAGGGACGGGATATCATCCAGAGGGACTCGGACAAGGTAGAGAGGTGGGCCTGAGCAAACCTCATGAAGTTCAACAAGTGCAAGGTCCTACACTTGGGTCGGGACAGTCCTCCTTATCAATACAGGCTGGGGGATGATGTGATAGAGAGCAGCCCTGCGGAAAAGGACTTGGGGGTACTTGTGGATGAAAAGCTGGACATGAGCCAACAATGTGCACTTGCAGCCCAGAAGGCCAATCACATCCTGGGCTGCATCAAAAGAACTGTGGCCAGCAGATCCAGAGAGGTGATTCTCCCCCTCTACTCTGCTCTCGTGAGACCCCACCTGGAGTACTGCATCCAGCTCTGGAACCCTCAGCACAAGAAGGACATGGACCTGTTGGAGCGAGTCCAGAGGAGGGCTATGAAGATGATCAAAGGGCTGGAGCACCTCTCCTGTGAAGACAGGCTGAGAGAGTTGGGGTTGTTCAGCCTGGAGAAGAGAAGGCTCGTGGGAGACCTTGTAGTGGCCTTCCAGTACCTGAAGAGGGCCTACAGGAAGGATGGGGAGGGGCTGTTTGCAAGGGCATGTAGCAATAGGATGAGGGGCAATGGTTTTAAACTAGAGCAGGGTAGGTTTAGATTAGACATTAGGAAGAAGTTCTTTACACTGAGGGTGGTGAGACACTGGCACAGGTTGCCCAGAGAGGTGGTGGAAGCCCTATCCCTGGAGACATTCAAGGCCGGGCTTGATGAGGCTCTGAGCAAGCTGATCTAGTTGAAGATGTCCCTGCTCACTGCAGGGGGGTTGGACTAGATGACTTTTAAAGGTCCCTTCCAACCCAACACATTCTATGAGTCTATGATTGTGCCTATTAAAAAAAAAAAGGCAACAAAACACAACAAAAACAGAAACAAAACAACCCCAAAACCAAAACACAACAAAGACCTGGACCAACCAGAAATGTAGGTAGAGAACAAATCAGCCCAAAGTTATTCATGCTTTAACAAAGACTGCGGATTGCTGTCTTATACTTGAACATAACCTTCCGTATAACACCAACAACAGGAATGTTTTTTTGGGGCCTGGTTACATTCAGTTTTAGAGCAAGTAAGAGGAACAACTCAAAGGGTGTGCCTCTCTTGGCAGTTACTACACGTTCAAGAGTTAGAGATGAAAAAAAAATACTTATTAGATCATTTTGTCCATCCTTCTGTCAGTGGAAGATAGTCCCCTGTAGTATATTTAAGGTCTTTGACCAGTCTAAGTTTTCATTAACTCCAAAAATAGAAATTCCACCCATTCCCTGAAGAGATCATTTTAAACCCTAGTAACATTCAGTTTTAGGTAGTTTTTGCTTTACAACTTTCTACTTTAAAGTGTAACACAAATTAACAAGAAACTTTTTTAACAGTTTACATTCCACTTAACAGTTCTAGACACTTCATCCCCTTTGGTTAAACTTTTTTTTCTTCTTTGCTCAAATAACACAGTATTAAGTATGAGATCATTCAGGTTTTGTTACGTGTCTTACAGAAATAGATTCTTGCTTGTCTGACCCAGAAAAATAAGTATTTCCACATGGAAAATATTACAGATTTTACTAAAAATGAAGTATTAAGCATGCATATGGAAAATCCAGCATGTGTATATACAAAACTAACAATGCTTATTATTTTGGAAATTTTTATAGGAAATCAATATTGAGGAAGCTTTCTGATGCTATTTCAAGTCCTCAGTCACTGAAGCGCTCTAAGACCATATTTACAATAAAATTTTATTAAGTTTAATCATCCATTAAAGAGGCAATCTGTAAGCACATTTCTGATGCATGTCACTTCAGTCAAAACAGAAGACATATTATTAGAAAATTCTGAAGGATCACTGTATGAACCCTAACTTAATGAGATTTTTCTTGATGAATCTTAGAGATGTTTACTCTTACCAATCGTTAAGACTGAACAGACAGCGCATTCCAACAGTAATGGGGAAGATTCTAGCCTTCAGCTTCTCATGGGTTTTATTCATCTCACACCCCCTTTTCGGGGCTGGCACCCAAACCAACTTCCTCTTGTTATGCTTCCTGTGTTCCTTAGTATCTCTATTTCTTTCAGTTTGACTCTTTTTCACAGAAAAGTATGTTTTTAAGTTTATCATCAGTTCTGCTTAAGGTTAAAACTAGAGTCTTCCTATTGAAAA
The DNA here is from genome assembly GCA_013398915.1 of Dromas ardeola. NCBI lineage: Eukaryota > Metazoa > Chordata > Aves > Charadriiformes > Dromadidae > Dromas > Dromas ardeola. Next base: position 53,100 of record VYZM01006888.1, read on the forward strand.
AGTGTTGGTATCAGTGATTCAGAACAGGAGGGCATATACAAACTCAATTGTATTTAAAGAAAAAAAAAAACACAAAGCCAGGTTGGCCAGCTTGCTGGCTCACCTGGTTTCTTAGGAGTAACACCCCTTCCCCCCATCAGGCTGTTGTGGGGATTTGGGAGCTCACCAAGCTTAAAGTCAGGAAGCAAGGCTTTCAATTCATCTCCATCCTCTCTCACCAGCTGCACAAAAGTTTAAATCCTAGAATCCCATGGAATGAAGTTACTTTAAAAGTACAGCTCTCATTCTCCCGCAATTCAACATTTGAAAGCAGGCTTTGAAAATAATAAGAGATAATAATAGCAGCAGCAGCTCTGTTGGGCTTCAGGGCTCTCATTCTCTGTAGGACTGTGGAGCTTTGTCTTATTGAAACTAGAGCGAAAAGGAGAAATGAAATAAAAGCTTGCAACAGAAACAAAATAGTCCATTATTGGAACTGATTTTTCTGTAGTGGAGACCTTCAGTGCCACAGCAGGAATTTTTCATATATTTCCATGATAAGTGTACAGTCCTTCCTGTGATTGTTTTTACCTGCGCAACTTCTTCAAAGTCTTCATGGCGTTTCTGCAAAGCTCTAGCCCGATGCAGGGATTTTCCCACTCCAGTATGTTTGCTAAGAAAAGCTTCTCCATGGTTTTCAATCCAATCCAACACCTGTGGTACAGAAGAGACACACACACAAGCACTGAGTGGATGTACTGAGTGTTGCAACAAAGAGACAACTATTCAAGAAACTAAGAAGCTGTAAAGAGACTGCTTATAAGGAACTATACTGCTGGATTAAAACACAGTGTTGCCATTGAAGGACATTAATTACATCTCATTAACTTTTCTCGAGGCAATAACTAGTTCAAACTAGCTCAATCGTATGATTTAAGATTATATGTTTATTTTGAAGCTTACCAAGGACAACCTCATTTCTACACATTCATCAATTTGACAGTAATATGATCCAAGTGGCTGGACCCCTTGTGAGGGTGTCTCTGTAATCAGTTTATGCCTTCAGCTGACAGTTTTCTGTAATGTAACACGAATGGAGTTTGCACATTCCCCAACAGTGCTGGTGAATAACACAGTGAAGCTTTCTTTTAGATGAGAAGTCGCCTCTCCTACCACATATTATTTAGTCAAGAAGAAAGATTCAGTAGTAGAATTTTTAACTAACACAATAAAATTGAGTTGAAATCATTGTGAGATGAATGACAATGTCTGCTTTCAGAGCATATGAAGAATTTTGCCCCAGTTCTGAAGAGGCATCTCCTCAAAACATCAGATAGGCATAATTGTGTATTGTGAGTTTTACAGCTGAAAAAGTGAGGAATGAAAGACATTTTAAGGACATTAAAGCTTCTACCACAATGACTGGGCTGACAGCTTTATAAATAGTAAAAACTGTACATGTAATTAGTTCCTGCTAGTTAACACAAAGGATTACTGCACACATACTAAATTTGTGATGAGTGAATGAACAAAAACATATGGTCTCTCTCCAAACTAATACATCTTAGCAGTATCTTCATTCATTCATTAGCTAGCGTGCATACTGTATTTATTTCTTTGGAAGATACTCAGGCATTTGAGAATGCTGTTCAGAATTAAAGATAACTGCCTATAAGCAGTTTTCTTAAATCAGCTAACCATTTTTATACAATATTTATGTAGTGGTGTGGAATACTTTACCTAACATTTATCTCTAGCGTTCTTTTTTCTTTAAAACCTGAGTATTTTGTTTCATTTTGAATTTACCTACCAGAAACCTGTACCTTATCTTTTCTTATCTACTAGTGTCCTTCACTCTGATTCCTGAAGTTTGGTGTGGTTTTTTTCCCCTTTTCCTGTACTGAAGGCATTTGACACTTACTGTAACTAAGGAGTAAGACTTTTTTTTTTTCTTTTTTTCTTTTTTTTTTTCCTTTTTTTTTCTTCCAAACACACTTGAGAACCATTCCTGCAACATCACTCATGGCTACATTCAATACACATATAATCCCACACGCTATTCCCATACAAAACATCGATGCTTTCTTTAGTAGACAAAATGAAACCATCTGGTGTGATTTTTCTCATTTATCTTGACCATCAGAATCTTTTTTGGTTTGCAAACTCTCTCCTACTGGAAATCTTGAAATCTTGAAAACAACAATCCCATAACACCACATAATACAGCCATTTCAAGTCACCAACACTTATGCAATGCTTGTTTTTCCTAGTAAGTATTGCCAAAGAATATTATTGTGTTTTAAGTCAATGTATGTTTTCATTTGTTTCTTTCAAGGGAAAGTATTGATCAGAGAAGGTAGAGTGAGGAGCCAAACAGGGCCTCAGTTATCTGTAAAGTTAATATTACCGATGCTTTTGACTAGTTTCAAGAGACTACTCTGTTTTTCTCATTATAAAAAGAGCTAAGAAGAGACATGTTTGGATGAGACAATTAGACTGGACTCTAGAGACTACTAACAGTTACAAGCTAACAAATGAAATCAACAGCAAAATCTGTCCCAGAAAGCATGGGATGAAAAGCAGAAAGCAGCCCAGGGAGAATGATTTTTGCTCAAAATAATGTTTGGTAACTTCTTAAGAGAAGAAATGGTCATAGAAATACAGTACACAGATCATGACATAAACCACTCACCTAGAGAAACACTACTGCCTCTAAGTGAAATCAGGATGAATAAAAAGTCTTATTAATGCTTAGACTTCTTACCTTGATTCTTAACAAAACTGAGGAAGCACTCTTTATTTGGGATTTTCACAGCATGTAAAAGCAGAGTCAAAGTTAAGGTATGTTCTTGCCCGTCAGCGGCCATTTTTGCATACCACTTTGACCAAAGGACAAAACCATTGGCTGGCACTGATACTGGCCATTTAGCACTCTTAATTGATGCGTTTTCTTCCTCTTCCTGGAGAGGTAAGAGTTACAGAAACCATCATACCAACCCACTAAGGACTCTTCTACTGATACTGAAAGCACATGGAATTCACTCTGGTAGTTCAGTAATACATAAGAGTTTAAGAGGCTCAATACTTTTCAGTGAAAGGGTGAATAATATTATCCTCCACTGCAGCAAGTTGCTTTAACGATGCAATTAAGCTAAACTGCAGTCTCAGCAGAACCATCCTTATGCCCAATATAGGATCTAGAAAAATGCTTATTTTTCTAGCACCAATACTGAATATATGATAGAAGAAACTAATACGGAAAGATAGCTTCACCTTGACAATTTCATTCCTCATGTAAAATGAGGTATAAAATACGCGTTTTGTATATGCGGTTTGCAGAAATAATCAATCTTATCTTTTGCAGATTCAAAGTGCTCATATTCACCAGTGTTTCCCACATTATTATCCAGTCCTTATTCCCCACCCCTTTACCTACTGTGCACACACTCCCTTTTCTGATCTCCACCACTTACTTGGTGCTGACTTAACATTCCGAAGGGGAAGATGGAAATCTCTGCACTTCTAATCTTCAGATAGTTAAAATGTGAAAATACTCTCTCCCGAAAAAAAAGCATTTGACACTGGAACCGCCTCCAAAAGCCACAAGGGAATCACGCAATGAGATCAGTATTATTTTGATGCTGAGCAAGTAGTAAGCATTCTCGGCCTGCCCTTCATCAGTCAAGGCTGAAACAAGCGACTGTTACAACAAAAACTCAGGCGGAATCTTTGAGGCAGGCAGATCAAGGAAAGAGAAGCAGCACATTTATTTATCCAGAATGGACAGAGACGACACCCAAGGTCAGTGAAGACCTAATAAATATACGTTTTGAAAAAAACTACAAAAAAACCTACAAGTATGTTTTATTAATCTCTGGCTTGCAAGCCATCAGTAGTGTTTTCCAGACCTCAAAACTTTGACCGTAGGAATGTCAGTAGTATCACTCTACCAGAAACATTATCTTTATGTTTGATTTTGTCCTTTCATGGACTAGCAGCACAAAACCCCGTGTTGCTATTACAAGTCTCCTTTATTGCTTCATATCAGAACTACTGGAACCAGCTCCCTTCCCTTCCTTAGGTGAAAGGCTGGTGTATATTATCGACTTGGTAAACTTGTTAATTCTTAAGGATAAAATTATACTTTTTTTTTAGCATTTTTACACTAGAGGGATTATTTTCAACAATTGAGTGCAACAGCCAATGACATGACTTTTTTTTTTAAAATAAACACACCCTTTTTTGGCATTAATATACAAACTAACCAGGAACTAGATGTTTCTGCTAAGATGAAACTCAGAATTCTGTTCAGTTTAAGACTGTCATAGGTTTTCACATATCAAATATCAGGTTTGCTGTAGTTCACACCTTATCCGCTATTTTTATTATTTCATGTGTTACTTTCCTTACTGCTTGCTCCAAGAAATCAGCAGATAATTCTTTGTGTACACAGCTTGCATCACAGTGTTTTTGGTGATTTTGAAAGCTCCACGAGAAACGCTTTCCCCATACAAGAAAAAAAACAACCAGTTTTCTAAGGTGGAAGTAACACAAAATGAAGTACCAGCTCAATTCAGCCAGTTCCCTCCTCCAACTCAGCTCTGTCACTCACTTAACACTTCCATGAACTGATTTATTGCATTAATCCAGCAGAAAACTACACCAGCAGAGGGAAGAGGAGGAAATCAGACTCATGCTGAAGGACGGTTACAGATTCACTTAAAACGCACTTGGTTGCTTGGCTCTATGTCCAATTTAACTATAAACAGTGGAAGAGAGCAACACTTTGTTTTGTTTTGTTTTTATGTCAAAATAAACTAAAAGCTTTACTGACAAAAATTTAAAAAGGTTGTCATGCTAGTTTCCAAATCATGCTAGATAATCTTAATTTAATTTTTTTAAGGTTTGAACAAAGACTAAGAAGCCCAAGGGAACGTGCAAATGAAAACTAAAGTATTTTAGAAAGGTGCTTTGGAACTTTACATAAACCATTCCAGAAATGTCTTGGATATAAATTCAACCAATACCTCAAACCCAAGCAATTTCATGCACTGAATGGTGTCAATGATTATTCAATTGAGGGGCTAACATTTCTCAGATAACTTAGATGATCTGATAAGGTTGTTTTTGTTTGGTTTCGCAAGGAAAAAGAATCCTTATTATTCAAGATCACGTTTTTTTCCCCTCATGGATTTCCAAAGCTGAGGGAGCTACAATCTGCCAAAGCAAGGCTGTTCCAGGGAAATACCATTATGGGCTTGTCGTTATCTTAAAGGCATCAGCTCCCGGCTATTAGATTAATTTGTCTGGTATGGATGTTGAATTATCATTGTCTTACAGCATGATCTGCACTGAAATGTAAGTATGAAAAGTTGTATTACGAAAGGGAACATGAACCACAATTCACATTGTGATTCATAAGGCAGTGCCCCAAACATACCCATATCTGAAAGTTAAGTTAAAGTAACATAACAAAGAGCTATATTTCCACATGCAACATTTCAGAAGTCTCCAACATGGATGTTAACAGCCATTACAGGGATAAACCAAAGGACAATCCAGTCTCTGGCAGTGGCAACTACTGGACATTAAGGCAAGGGCTTTGGAGCATGGCAAGCATGTAAGATCTAGTTTGAAATCTAAAGTGGTTGATAAAGAAACACGTTGGCACCAAAGGCTGCAGTTTCAAATTGTCAAGAGGATATCTTGAGGTCTTAATGAAAAGATCTGCCTTGCAAAGCATATAGAAAAACCAAAGGCATAAACAGGAAGAAAGGAATTTGTCTAACCAGTAGGTAAGGCATGTACTGAATAATGAGCCTAGATGGATTAACTCCCTTGAGCCAATTGGTTCATCCTGAAAACTTCTTGTGTACTCACAATCCACATGCGTGATTTGGATAACACATTCTTGATACTGGAAGTTATAAAAATAAGTAAAGCTGTCTACTTTGTTGTTTCCAAGCCTGCGACTATTTGATCTTAAATGCACTGGTTCCAAGGGCTGACAGGTCTCAAACAGAGAAGAAAAATCCAGCTTCTTGCTAAAGAACCTGGTGGTGACTCTACAATGACTTGAGTCTAATTGAAGGGTTATTCGCCAGCTTCAAAGAAAAAAGCAGTCTCAGAGCTAACTCCTCCACTCCGAGAGCCATGACTTAGGAAGGAGCAGAAAATGAGAATTTCCTACGAACATTTTATGACTCCCAAGATAATAAAGGCAAAGAGTACGAACAGCACACTAAGACTCTCTGTAGCATTTAATGAACACCTTCCCCCAGGAAATAAACTGCCTGTAGCCTGGCCTACTGGCCTGAAACCTGAATTATGTATCTGGCAAATAACCTCAGGTGATTACTTGGGCTAGGTTGCCTAAGTAGGCCCTATCTGGATTGAATTCAAACTAGCGGAGAAAGTTCCAGGATCCAATCTGCACTTGTTGGCACAAGGCTACCCTAAGAGGGCCTACAATTTTCCCTTCAAGAAGCAAACCACCATGTTAATTTCAGTTTCTGAAGATTCCTTATGAAGCCTTTTAAATTTAAGCAGTGATTCATTTGTGGACTGTGCCTCATCAGTTTTGACAAGTGCCCTTCACTGAGTACTCATGCAAGTGCCAGTACTGGACTCTCCTGACTAGCTACTACATATGTAGTAATCTTAGCCAAGAGCCTCTAGGATTTATACAATGGCATAACAGTGTTTTCAGTTTGGTTCTCTAGGCTCTTCCTGACCATTCATAACATTGACCCTGCTTTCTTTTACCTTTTTTGTCAACTAACAGCTTTTCGTGTCTTTCTGCATCCTTCGTCACATCTGATTGTTGAGAAGTTGAATAACTGCCTGCCTTTCAACATATGCCTCTTTTATACATCAAAAAATAATTAATAAAGTTTTACAGTTTACACTTAATGTAGTGCTTAAGTATTTTTAAGCTGTTTTCTTTAACTTACAGGAAGACATAGGCACTGTGTATAGACGAAAGTTGAGCTAACAAGATTGCTTACTCTCCCCACAGCCTGCCTGAATTAAGTATCTTTGTCAACTACTGTAAATGACGGAAATCAGGTTATTTAACTCCCAACTGCTCACATCCAGCATCTTCTTCAAACAGGCAAGTACAAGAAATTTGGCTTAAAATGCAACTAACTTGGAAGAAACAAGAGTAGTTGAACCAGAATGTATGACTGGCTGCCTAAAAAACCCATTCAGCAGTTCCTGATTTGTGAACACCTTTACACTGAAATGAAAGAACATGATCAGCAAATACTATCTTACTTTTTTATGAAGATGAACTATTACGAGATAAATTACTAATGTCACTGTCAACTGCAGCCTAAGGCTAACTTTTCCTGTTTATTAGAAGTCTATCAATAAAGGAATTATTTACAGCTTTACCTTTACAAGCTAAAATCATGTCTGAGATATTAATGTCTGCACTTAACTACAAACTTTTATGGATGTCATCATAATAATAAAAATATGGCAGCTAATAACCATTAATTCAAGAACAGCATCACAGTCTGAAAGTAATCTTACCTGTAATTTTTATACTACTTTAGTATACTACTCTCAGGTTTTAAAGAAACCCAATCAAGTCGATTAAGTATCACCGAGGATTTGAAACTAAAAATTTGTTACAGAGTAACACTATTAATTTTTTGCATGTTTCTCCTCCACGCCTTTATGACACTTCAAAACCAGAATTTTACCTAGAATGTGAATGTCAGGTTCCAGCATAAGCTCAGAATAACCATCTAGAATAAAAATCTTTTTCATCCTATCTGACTTAAAGTAAACAAAGCAGTAAATTTAAAAAAAAAAAATTAGTAGAGCCAATTTACAAATATAATTTCTACCAATAACAGCCAATATCCTCCAATAACACACAGAACTTGGAATCAGTCACTCAATCCCATGCAACTATTCAATTGTTGAATGAAAGAACATGGGGCTTAGCAACCAAAACCCACCTGTCAATACAACCAGCAACAAATCACAGGCTGACAGAGTACAAAGGCATTTAGACAACATGAAATAAAACCTACCTGTTGAACATCCTGTTGAAAAACGCATAGCTGAAGCCTCTGATGCAAGCGGACCTTTCGATGCTGCCAAATATTTTCCAATTGGCGCTGGTGGTGCAGAACTTCATGGATGACATCCAGAACATGATGAACTGCTTTTGAGTAGTTCGCAGAAGCAGTGAGGGAATCTGAACTCCCTGGAGTCAAAGGTCTCTGAAGTTTGTCAAGAAGTGACTTTCCATCTTGGCTCACCTGACCACCAGAAAGGACCAAGAATTACTTGTATTGACAAAAGCTTGTTGGACTATTACTTCATTCCTCACCCTTTCTCCCCATTTTAGATGTCTTTAAGAACTCCAGGAGCAGCAATGTCCCTCTATGTAAGACAACTTTAAGAAGTAGTACTCTTCCAAATAACAGCCTGTTTTTCAATTACCTTAAAAGTGCTTTTCCTTTAAAGTGATATATTTTTTTTTAAACAGGTGAAATCTAACTTAGAATAAATATTCTTCACCTCTTTCTCTAGTCAACAAACCACCTAAATTTTTGCCAAGAATTATCCTTCCAGGAGCATCTCTCAATTTGCTATAAAGGTGAACAGGGAGGTTACTTTCTATCGGTTAATACTAATTTGATGAATACATTTAGACCAACAGCTATAAACTCACAACATGATTTGATCTGACAATTTATAACTGCTAAATTATTACTGTTACTGGTAAGCCAAAGGCAAAATGTTATTATGGCAAACTTTAACCTGATTAAATCACTTAAAACCTTTCTATGCAGCACAGAAAGATACTCTTTTCCAAAATGCGTTTAACTACTGATGCTGACAAGAAACATTAGTCACTTCTAATTGTTGTCTTCTCTGATTCAAACCACAGCAAAAATATTCAGATTTACCTTGCAGGCTAATTAAAAAGCAATAATCCTATCTTATCTGGTCACTATTAATGTTTAGCACTTGCCAAGGCTGTTGAAAGCATTTTTCATTGCCATTTAACTATTCTGTCTCTTTCAGCATGAAGCTCAGAGAACTGTTACAATTCAGTATCATTCAGCTATCTGAAAAGAACTTTTCTAATAGCTCATTTAACAGGCAGGAAAAATTAATCCAAAACCACAAGACTGTAGTGTAAACAATAGTCTGAATCCATCAAATCAACACCATGTCAGGAACAGAAAAATTGTCAAGGCCTTCCCCCAGTGGCTATTTTCAACAATTTTCACTAAATCTAGGCACATTTAAAATTTGCTATTCAGTAGTCAAACAGATGGGAATGAAAAGTCTTTTCTAATTATTATTTTACCAGTGAGTTTATTTCTCAGTTCCAATTGAAGCTTTTTCATTTTAGTAATACGTACCAACACAGAGAATGAAGCTCACTTGGAAAAGTAGCTCTTATAAAGTCAAGTCAGGCAGAAAAAGAGTACAGTCCATAGTAGATACTATAATGATTTTTTTTCTTTTCTGTATCCACAGCAATTATCTTGTACAAGTATTTTAAATATTTCAAGATAACGGACTTCAATTATCTATTCAGAGTCCATGAAATTTAGGGAAAAAATAGTTAATTGTGACAGCCCCTTGATCTGATTAATTTATTAGCTCTACAAACAAATGATCATGCGCATTTCCTCTTCAGACTTAACACAGTAAAGTTTTCTCCCTTCTCAGTGTATGACTACTTTAAGATTTCAGTGAGATATATAACTTCACTTAAGGCATAGCTATTGGATTTCAAGCACACCAGATACCTAAGCTTGTCGGCTAGTAAGTTACTTTTCTAGTAATATACAGTAATTATCCTCAGTAAAATCAGACTGTCTAGCCTTAAAAGCATTTACTCTCTTAAAATTACTGTCTTCTACTTTGCAACCAAGTCACGTTGTCAAGACATTGTAATCTAAAATGAATGACAAAGTGGTGTAATTTCCACAGTATTCCTCTCTCTCCTCCCACTGTTCATTCATCACAAAATGAAAGGAGCTCCGTGCTGTAACAGAAATGAAGTCATACATCTAATAATGATAAGCAACAGTTCTGTAATATAAAAGACAACTTCATCAATCTTCAAAAAGGGATGTGTGTTTAAATAAGGCAAAATAAACCCATTCTGTCCCAAGGAGGAACACGACTTGTACATACACATACAGCTATTATTTCTGCACCCATTCTGGTTGCTAAAGACAAAGCTATTGCTTTACCAGATGCGGAAGAGTACTGACCTGAAATCAGAAGAAAGGCACCTCATGTTAGGTTCTTTTTTGAGCAGTACCAGTGAAGTTTTCGTTAAAATCTCAAACTATCCCAGAGTCAAAAGCTACAGCTTTGAAATCTTAAGTAAATTTTCAAGGTATTTGCCAGAGCAATCCTATAATCTACCCATCGAATTTTTTTTCATTATGCATCATCAGGAAGCAAACGGTGTTTAACATGGTAATCCACAGTACTTATTTACACTTAACAGCAGGCTCTAATCCAGTCACATCCCTGATGAAAAAAACCACAAACACACCAATCCAAAACAAACAAAACCAATTAAGAAAAGTCCCACTATTTTAATTGCAATGCTTTATAACCATTATTCTAGAGAGCCCTAGCCTTCTTATTTCTTGCTGCACTCCCATGGCATGTGCACCCTAGATGGCCTCTCTTGACATAAATATACTACTAACGTGCTACATCTGCGTCCCTTGTTTTACAAAGGGATCCCACAATGAAGAGAAGTTATAATGAAGAAAAGAAACTTTCCTACAAAATATGCTCTCAAGAATGAGTTAAAACAGGTATGTGAAGTCAGATCACAAGTTTTATCACCAAAGGTGTGCTTCAGTATGTCATTAGACCCGTTGACACAGCAAGGTGGCATATATCAGGATTGGGGATATCAGTGTGTATTTTACAAAAAAGAGCAACAACTCATGTGAACTCTGGACATCTGACTCATGGCAATAAAGTTTATGCAGGCCCTAAGATGGCAGGTATTCAAAAAACCTGGTTTTGATATACTAACAATAGGACTGATCATCAGCACTAACCTTACCCTCCTCTACTGCTAAACAAGGTGTGACCAGACTTCTGATTCAGTTGCTCATAATAGAGCTGGTTCATCAGAAAGTAGTTTTATCTTTAATGTAATGTATAAACCACAACCATTAATTCAGTACCACATGAGCTCCTTTTAAAAGAAGGTGCAAGCTATGGCCTAAGCTATCCTGGGTCGACTGATCATTTTTAACCATGATTTAGTCAAATGCATAATTGTATGCAACTTTCAGGAGAACAGAAACTGCTGTATTTAATCCAGAATAACACCTGTTCAATTTAACAGCAAAAATAGTTTTACCCTCTGATGAGAAGGGCCCTAGAAAAAGAAAGCAAGAAAAGCTCCACAGGAAATGCAGAAAATACCTGTTAGTCAATAGTGAGGTCAATACCCATTTAATTTCTCACTTCAGCTAACTGAAACACATGAGATAACTCAAAATTTGAATAAAAACAATAGATACTCTAGTCACCACTTTCTAGGCCACCTTCAGAATAAGCATTTTATCTTAGGTTGTAAATACAACTATTAGAAATACTAAGAAATATTATTACTTCATTGTGTGCAGAATCCAAGATTAGAGCAGCAGCACAGGATATGCTAATCATACGAATGCTGACTACATAGGCACGCTGGCTCATTTACGTGTCTTTGAGGTTGGCAGAACTAAGTATATTACCTTCCGGCTTGTCAAGTGACATCCTTTGATGGTTATGCCTTTTTTGTGAGGCAATTTCAGAGGTGGATTTTCAAAACACACTTAAAGCAATCCATGCCAACAGAATACTTTCCCAAAGAATACCCAACTAGCTTCCCTTCAAGTAAGTGTTTGAACGATAGCATCGTACTGCTATTAAAAAGGCAGTAATATGCAAATGTAAATTAAAACATACTTAGTTCACTGCATGAGTTGTTTGTACCACACATGGTTCCATCTTGCCTTTTATATTTCTTTCAGACTTAACACTTTGCTGCTATTGTTCAAAAGCTAAGTCCGGTATGCTAAATTAAAAAAGAAGCCAGGCACTTGAGTTTCCAACCAATGCACTATGCAACAAGCGATGCCAGTTCATGATCCAAACAACATTACACCACTTTATCAAGTCAGCAACCTAATGAAACAAACAAGACACTTACCTCAGAGTAAGCCAAGGTAATATGCTCATATATCCCTTGATGATGATGGATAGCATCTTCTAAATCTTGCAGTTCTGAGGGAAGCTCCACCTCACCACAGGCTTTACACCATGAGTCCACATTGCTCATGTACTGCAACAGGGGAAAAACCATTCTGCTTGATTTTGGGTTCTATCAAGAAGTACACATATGTTGGTAATATACAAAAGGACTAACATCTGTGTGACAGCCACTGAAAAGACTTTTTTTTTTTAAACAGAAAAGTGTTTAATGTATTTCTTGCCGAACTGACAAAAATGAAGCTTATATCAGAATAGAAACAAATATTCAAGTCTGACTATACTTGTGCTTTTAGTTATATGAAACTCTTTGAGCCGATCACAGACAGGTAGGCTTACTTGCTTGTTTACAGCCTTCAGAACCAATTAAACTGTTGGCAATAATGATGCTTCAAGTTTACTCTTGCTCCTTTTCTTGACTTTGCAACTAAGAAAAAGTTTACTTCACCCTGTACCTACCGTTTCAGATGCATGAAAGACAATTAAGGTCTTTTCTACACAGAAGTAAAACATGCTATAACTTTCAAGTCCAGACCTCCAGCTCTTACCCACGAACTCCCTGTGCAGATACTCATGGTATCGTGAGGTATCACCTCACCTTTTTTAAACCTACAGAGAGAACCAAGTTACTTTGCACACACACACAGAAAGAATTAATGGTGAACTGCTCACTGAAACATTCCATAGTTGTCTTTTGCTGGAAAGAGATCATCAAGGAGGCAAAGCAGTGTCAGAACACAGCAAATTCACACCTCAGTCTCCAAAGCACTAACTTCTACACGCAGAGAAGCACTAAATCCATTTGGCAAGCAACTACAGCAGCAAGCATGTAAGGGATTTACAACTTAAGCGGGGGTCTCATAGGACTAACACTGAACTTTGAGCACACAGCTATGTCAGCAGAGCTGCTCAAGTCAAGCCTTTCAGGGGAAATTGAAGATACTGCAACAGAATCTCTTCTGCAAACAATTTAAGTTATCTCTGAAGCTTAAAGTGTCTTGACAAACAAGAAACTGCTGTCGTAGGTGTATGCACAGCAGAAGTTCTGTCAACTTATTTTTGACAGCTAGGGGGCATGAATTTTATACCCTCGTTATGCTAGGAAAGGAAGGAGGCAAAAAGTATCTGGTTTTCTAGGAGTTTTCATAGCTGTTAAACTTAGTACAGCCAAATACATGTGGTATCTGTAAACTAAATTTTTCCTATATTCATGTCAAGTTCAGGTCTCAAAAGCTATTTCTCTCATCATATGTATCTTAATTTCTGGCGCACATGTAGTCTTTTGAGAAAAAATTAATCCACAGACCATTTCTAGTATTCCATTATTATTTGAAAGCTGGAAGGAAGCGTGATAAAGTACTTGAAGATACTTATTTCATTCTCATTTCATCAAGGGACAATTTTAAAAATCTCTAGCGTTAAGCATTGAACATTAAAAGCAGCTCCACGTGGGACCACAGAGCTGTACCCCTTGCACCCCTCAGCAAGCACTGATAGCAGGGTGCAGTCTTCACTACCTCTGACGGTAGGCAGCGACACTTACCTGTCACTTGCGGGGGAAGACATGCTTTCAAGAAGGGTGAGTTATTTCTTTGGCTGCTTATTTTTTAATAATCTTTTCATGCAAGTCAAGCATCACCAGTCTCTAAAGGGGTCATTCCTCTTATTCCAAACCCTCTTTCCTTGAACTTACTCTCCACTGTTAATGAAACAGCTAATATATCACAGCCAGGTATCTTACAAAGCAGCTATGACAATCCATCACAGTTAATCATAAAATGAAAACCACAGAAGGAGCAATTAAAGAGTAAGTAAATTAATCCCAGTAGATGCTGCACTATTTTCTCTCATTATTCTCTTTCTGCATGTTTACACTTACATTTAGTGCTGAAGAAGTTAACACCGACCCTTTCCACAGTTGCCCAGTGCGCGCGCACACACACACACACACACACACACAAAATTTACTCCCCTGACTTCTGATAAACATCATTTTCCTATGAAAAAGGACAGCACTTGATTCAGGGTATACCTATCTGTTCATGTTTCACCATCTCTTTCCTACGTGTACGGCTGACAGTCCTTAAACGTAAACCTGAATAAGCCAAGAAATCAGAAAAGCATCAATACTTAAAAGGTACCACACTGTGTCTATCAAATGCTTCAAGCTGGTTGGTGACTTCCATACCAGACAACAATTCCTTCATCTCCTTTTTAGATGGCTTTTTTTTTTTTTTTTAGCAGGGCCTGTAGCAATAGGACAAGAGGTAATGATTTTAAACTGAAAGAGGGTAGATTCAAACTAGATACAAGGTAGACTTTTTTTATGATGAGGGAGGTGAAACTGGGACAGGTAGCCCAGAGAGGTGGCAGATGCCTCATCCCTGAAAACATTCAAGGTCAGGTTGGACGGGGCTCTGAGCAACCTGATCTACTTGAAGATGTCCCTGATTATTGCAGGGGGGTTGGACTAGATGACTTTTAAAGGTCCCTTCCAACCCAGGCTATTCTATGATTCTTCTGTAAAACCTGATAAAATACTTATTATAGTGACATCAGTTTATATACTTCACCTTAGTCTGTCTAAGGACAGTTAAAACCAAGGTCACCACTAACAATGAAAAGCAATGTGTATTTGCATCTTAATGCATTCCCATTTCTAATTTCTGGACATTTATGAAGTTGAATATCTGCACAGTAGAATTCAGGGAAAAGTCTTCTTAAAATAAAGCGTGCTACCTCTCTCTATTTCTGCAGTTATAAACTCCCAAGCGGTTCCTTCATTTATTCCAAATTAAAGTTAAATCACACATGAGACCTTTTCTTGGATCCAATTTAGCAAGGCAAGTGGAAAGAAAAGTATCTACAGCAGCCACACGGCACACCAGAGCTTCAGTCAGCCATAACCATCCAAGAACCTACGCTCTCCAGATTCACCAGAGATGTACAGAGCAGACAGTCTATAATATCAATGGGTGACTCAAGAGCACACACACAACAACTCCTTCAGAACTGAATTCCCTTGAGGGGAAAACACGCTTTCACCATCAAGACTATTAACTTGGGGATATTTATTCCTATTTCCCCTACATATACCTCTTCTCTGGCAGTTACACACTGTTAATGACTTAATTAAAATAATTGGTATAGGCCTAAAGCTAAAATTTTTGTTTAATATAGGAGGAATCTCTTATGGGATACTAAGTAAACATCTCCCACCACAATTTCAGATTCAGAAGACAGTTAATTAACTTCCCAACTTTCAGGCCAGTTCAACTTAGTTTTCTATAAGCAATTACTGTGAGTTAAATCTTGACACTCAAGGACTGATTGGGGTGGAGCAGTGAGGACAACAGAACAAGTGATGATTTCTTGATGTAGGAACAGCAATATACTAAATTTTTTGCTTTCTTTCAACTTGAAAGCTTCATATAGTTAAGCATTTATGTCCACTTCATTTTGATTGATATATCAAATCTGTCTAAGTTTTATCTTGCATTGATATTGCCAAGGCATTTTGTGGAGAATGTAAGGGCAGTGGGCTGCCCTGAGGAGAACAAGTTTTTGTTTGAGTATCAGCTGAAATTGGCAGAAATGAATGCACTGGCTTTCTTGCCAGCCTTTTCAATCACTCTCTCATACTTCTGTCTAAACCAAAAGGAAAGAGTAAACAACTCACCATTCCAGCATGGAAATTTTTGTTGGTGCTGTCCCCGTTCACTAACCTGTTCAGCTTTCTGATGGAAGATGGAAGACATATCCAGTAACGTGCTACGTTCATCCAAGGCTGCAGCAAATGCCTTCCATTCTTGCTCCAACTGATTAGCGATCTGTTTTATTTGCTGTGAAGCATAATGGCCAGACTCGACCAGGCGATTTGCTACTGACATGATGCGGTTTATGTTTACATACACATTCTATGGAGAAGGAGGGAAAAATTAGTGGAAGTTAGCAGACCACTTAAATACAGAGGTATACTTCTGTAACATTCTTCTTTATTACAGTACTGCTTAATAGACTGGTTTTATTTGCCAAGTTTGTGGATACCTAACTTTGGAATCTAAGTGTATAATGTAACAGCCTATCTGTATTGACAAGAACCACTTGAAATGATCAGAGAGTCTCAAGCTAACATTAATGGTCAGTTTAAACAAAGTCCTATTGTATGAAGACCCATCATTACAATGAAGAGGAAATGCTAACCATATTTTGCAACAGCCTCAATGAGAATGTTTACAGACATCCAAGTCAACAAGACATTCGGACACACACAATATAGGAAAATCAAAGTATGATTAGTAAGCATTTGATCTATTCACGATACGCATGTGTGCAACATCACTCTACGAATCTTTACATCAACTTCTCAAAGTATTTCTACTTTTTAAGTAACAAAATACAGAACTCTGAGTTCTGAGTCCAACAGCTTCAGATTTTATTTCCCTGCCACTATATTACCTCAGAGCTAGTACTTGAAAACCAAACAAATAAGGTCAAAGATCAGAAAGGTTCGCTAGCATACTGGCATTAGTCAGTGATGGGTCTTAGTCACTAATTTTTCTTTTCTTTTAGCTTACATATGCATTTTGGCCTAAAGTGTCTAAAATCTATTCCTGGCCTGATTCTGTATGAACAAACAATACTCTGATTCCTGCAAAGCCAGAAAAAAGAACAACTTCACCACCAAAAGGTTTCCGAGTAGCTGTTCCAGAGCTATATGTATATAATGCTGAGTTGACACTTCTTTCACTTGGGCTGATTCTCACACATCTAGAATGAAGTTCACAGGACTGTTGGGGTTGGAGATGATCTAGTCCAACCACCCTGCTCAAAGCAGGTTCAATCAGAGCAGGTTGCTCAGGGTCATGTCCAGTGGGGTTCTGAGACTCTAAGGATAGAGAGAACACAATCTCTCTGGGCAACCTGTCCCAGTGTTTCTTATGTTTAAAATTGAATTTCTCGTATTTCAACTTGTGCCCATTACCTCTTGTCCTGATACTGGATACCATGGAGAAAAGTCTGGTTCTGTCTTCTTTACTCCCTCCCATGAGATATTTATATTTTTATATACCTAAGATCCCTCTTAAGCATTCTTTCACCCAGGGTAACCAATCCCAGCTCTCTCAGCCTCTCCTTGTACAACACAAGCATGCCATACAGGTACTTCAGAGAAGAACTTGGTCATGGTGACTTCCCAGAAAGGGAATGACAGCTTTCCATATAATGCTGTCCTGTAGGCACATCCTAGTTTCTGTGTGTACACTTGGAGCAACCCCAGTTCAGTCCTGTTTTGTTGATAACAGTGTCAATTTTGTTTGCATCACCACAGACCCTTTGCTTGCCACCACTTCTTATTTGAATGTTGGTCCTCTTCTCCTTCTGCCATCATTCTTGCCCCTAAAGCTCTTTTTATCAGGTTGTTCAGCCTGCTGGCAAAGATACTTTTGCCCCACTTAGCCAAACAGCAGTCCTTGATCTTCCTGTTGCCAACATCAGCTGTGTAAACAGTTGTTGACCTGCAGGATCCATCTACCGTCTCACCAGCAGGATTGAGAAGAAAACCACCTGGGCTCCTGTGTCCTTGACCATTGCCTCTGGAGCCATGTAGTCATGCTTGAGACTTTCTAGGTCACCCCTGGCAGTATTGCTAGTGCTCGCATGGAAGAGCAGCACGTCTACCAGTCTGAAGGCTGGACAATTTTTGGCAGTCTTTCCACAACATCCCAAACTCACGCCCCCAGCAAGCAGCAAGCTTCCACAGAGAATGAGTCAGGTTGGCAGATGGCGGGGTCTCAGTTCCCTGCAGAAGGGAGTCTCCCATTCCTGTCACTCGCCTCTTCCTTTTGGTGCTCCTGTGTAGCTCAGGCTCAGATGGCACAGATGCTTTGACAGCTCCCAGCTTTTCATCAGCCGTAAGTCAGTGAACCTATTCTGTAGCTGCAAATCTTCAGGTGGAGCAGAAACCTTCCTCCTAGTGCCGGAAACCAGTATCTTCCAGCCTTCATCATCACGGGAGTCTCCACTTCCCGAACAGACAGGCACAGACTCTGCCTGACACTCCTCCCTTCAGTACAGTTGGTAGTTTTGAGCTCTTGAAGCTGCAGAGTGTTGGAAAAGATCTGGTCAATCTCCTTCTCATTATCCGTGATGCTGTGCAGACTGCTGACCTTCTCCTGCAGCTCCTTTATGTGGTGACGCAGATCCTTAATAAGTGCACACCTCCTGTGGGCAAGGAAACCATCTCGTGCTGCCCCAGCCTTGGCAAGAGGCCACAGGCATTCCCTGCAGCCCCGGACCTGCAGAGCTGCGTCTTCCTTCTGGAGCTCCCTCTGGATGAGGCCTGTGATGTTACAGGAATAACTGGTCCAGCAGTGGCTGAGGACTGTGCCCTGGGGCGCATCACCACCATTGCCGAAGACATGAATGCTGTTCTGAGTAGAGTTGCTGGCCCTTTCTGCATGAACTGCAGCACAAACTGCTGCATCTGTTGGCTACTTCGGTTAGCTGCATTTCTTCTTGCCTATATCCTAAAACTTTACATGTGGGGCCAAACTGCCAAACACTATCACACGTAACAGCTGGGAAGAAAACAACAAACACCATTAAAATCTCAACATTCTCCATCCTCTTGTCCACACAGTGCTTTCTGGAACACCAGCACACAGGGAATGCCTCCTGTCAGCAGCCGCATCGCAAACTTCCCCGGTCAAGGGTTGAGGAACCAAGTCCAATGAGCCAGGGGGGATAGAACTGGCTGCATCAAGCCTCCATAAAGGCCAGAAATCAACAAGTGACAGAAGAACAAAACCTGAAATTGCTGAAAAACTGTATGGTTATATTACTGTTGAGAGATGTGATAGGCAGCCTGTGCCAAAATCTGACTATACCCCTGCCAGTAAGAGAGGTCAGGGGGAATGCTGGCACATAAGACACCCAACGCCACACAGATGCTGAGCATCTGAGGTGGAACCATTACCTGTTGGCATCAAGCCACTGCCCAGAGCCTGACACTGACTGGCTGGAGCAAGCGTTGCAGTTCCTCCAGGCTTCTGCGTGCTGACTCATCTGAATGGTAATTGGCATGGGTCTCTATTAATTGTAACTGTATGCACGTATGCAAGCAGGAACATACCTGACACAGCCTACACCTCAGCTGATCCACTTAATAAACTGACCACAACAGCGTCACGTTGGCTGTTTTTCCTTCCTGCACAATACTACCTTCTCATTTTTTAAGGTTATCCCACACATGCATGCTCTCCTCTTAAGCACAGACGAACAACTGGAAGAGAACAGAACTGCCATTTCCAACAAATTTTAAAAGACTAGAAAGCATTTAGACCTATTAAGGTGTATGTAGCATAAATATGAGGCTGCTAAACGAATCCAGAGAGCCATTTCATGGTCTTTACAGTAATGTGAAAAAACAACTGTCAAAAGAGAAAAGAATAAAGGCTATATTAGACTGCCATTTGAACTGTTTGTGTATCATAATAAAGGGATTTTTGAAATTCTGGAATGTCAGTTATATATGAAGGACAGGGCACCATAAATGTGAAGTTAAACAAATCAAAACTGAGCTGTGGTTAAAATGCATTAATTTTCCCATGGCAATCTGGCTTCACAAGCGTGGAGGAATACCCCCTGTAGCAGTATGAATATGAATTAATATACTGAGAGTTGAACACTTTCCAAGTTACGTATACCACATTCCTTTCCTCAAAAAAAATTCTTGTAATAATCTCAACCTTTTTTTTCGCCCCATTATCATATTCCTCCACTACCCGATATATCCACTAAAGGTAAAGTTTCAATATTTTAGAATGCAATGACCCAAAAGAGACAGATCTAGTTAAAGAAGAAAAGAATTTCAAATAGCAACTCACTACGATTGGACTGTCTTTAACTGACACTTGAAGGTTAACAAGTTTTGTCCAGTTTTCTAAAAGGACAGGCAGGTTCACTGTCATTATTATATGACGAATGCGTATTTTGTGCCCTACTTGAGAAGCACTGTTCCAAGTAAGCTGGTGCTCATTACCCGGGGACTGACGTCTTATTCACTGCATGGATTTACATCCTAGTTTTAGTTAAAGAAGCAACAGCTATCAGGTAATAAATGTTAAAGACTTATTCAGCCATCTCATTTACATCGTGTGAATCTGCATGAAACATTTGCAGCTTCTAAATGTGCATCAACTGTCTAAAAAGTGAAAGGCTTAAGTGATACTGCATTTCTTTCCTTGTGTTACACATGGCTATTGTAACAAAACTAAAAAGGGAACAATTCAAGTTACTGCATTACAGTATGTACAGTAAGTACACGAATATACTTAGTACAATCATTTTCTCTCTCAATGCCCTTTAGCCAGAAGCTGAAAAGACACCTTACAATATCTGGAAAGCTTCTCATTGCAGAATTATTCCCTAAAGGGAGTGTACATATAAAAAAGTATTGCTCAGCAAGGCAACACAGATTAGTTGCCCAACACAAGCTATAGTGCACTGTGTCATTCTTCGGTGTGTACCTGAAAGGCCAGTACACAGGGGAAAATATAGGTGACAGCCTGACAGCTTAACTGAACTTCTATCACACTCAATAGAAAACAGCACTGGCAGATGCCCTGAAGGTTCTATTTGATTTCCTGTTTTTCCCAGATCCATTTAGAAAATGTTTGTTTAGCTCTAAGATTTCAAACAGTAGTTTTCTGACACAGAGACTGTTTATTAAGCATTCAGTGTTGCAAACAACCACCCCAGTTAACATGGTTCATAAGCATCATAACTGGCACCTCTATGTAGACTGCAGTGAGTTTGAACTATTTGTCTGTGATGAAAATATTTTAACAATAGAATTTCCAAATTATCTGCCACTTCACACACAAATGGCCACCAAGACAAGGTGTAGAATTAATGTATGAAATAACACCTGCTTTAATGACTGAAATGTTTTCTAACATCTCCTCTATTCTTGCTCTTGCAGCAACAGTAAAACTCTCAGTTTGCGAATCCAAACTTCAAAGATGAGGGCTGCAAACCAACTGAAGGTATCACCTGATCTCTTCCCTTGAAAAAAAAAATAATAAACTCAGCAACATCCAGACTACAATTAAGGAAAGCGTTTAACCTGTTCTTCAACTACAAAGTTCCTCAAAATATTCTCAGGTAACTATTTCAGCATTGCTATAAGCACTGGAACGAGTGAAATATAATTTCTCTCTAACTTTTTCATGGTGGACCTGGGGAATCTTACTGCAAGACTATATAGTCCAACACCAACACCACCTTCTTTCCTCTCTTACTTTTCACTTACCTTTGCTTTTTCATTGTAAATGCCCATGCCTTCAACCTCTCCTTACAGCCACATATTTTTCATCTGGATGTTCCCCATTACATTAAGTATAGGACTCTAAACTCGACCTAGTTCTGTAGTAGGACCAACTGAATCAGAGCAATTTCTTTACAAATCTTAAGTTCAGCACCCCCAATACGTATCAAGAGTGAAATAAGATTTGCTTCTTTGCAGCAACACCATTGTCTATTCCTTTAGTTCATGATACACTGACATGAGCATACTTGTTGCTGTATTAACATCTTACCAGCTGATTGCTTTTTAAAGTCTGTTTATTTGCTTCTTCCTTCTTAAGGGTTGCACATCTAGCCTATTCTATTTCACCTTGTTTACTTCAGAGTGCTCCTCAGAAGCTGGAAATCGCCTGAACTCAATTTGCCTTTTCAGTCTCTTCTCAGGTTGGTGGCATCCAGACATTGTGTCTAAACATTAATTGCTTTGCCACCAGAAAGATTCCCTTACAGATGTGCACTCAAAAAACATCCTCCCAGTCCGACCAGGATCCACAGCTGTACATTCCCTAAACTTCAAGAACATTACAAATCCATGGTTTGCATCTCATTTATTAGGGATATTAGATTGGTCGGACAGTTGATGGATTTTACCATTTAACATTTATTTACTTATTTTTACGGAAAGCCCTGCCTGAGCAATCCATTAGTTTATAAAACAAAACAAAACACCGAAAAGCACAAAAGAAACATGCCTTGTACTTTCCCCTCTCCCCACCCCCCCAAGACAGAAGAGCTAGCTTACTACTGTTCACCTTTCTGCACAAAGGCTTTAGTGAAAATCTGCATTTCAAAGCAATCTGAGAAACACACAATTCACAACCTGTGGTCTTGCTCTCATTTGCTGCAGTCTCAGAGGACCCAGGGTAGTCTAGAATTCACATGGTGCTTAAGTCTATCCCAAGTGACAACTCTGTATGGTTACAAAAATACATATTTAAAATAAAAAGAATCTCAAGAGTGAAATATATCAGTAGTACAAAGGAAGTGAAAAAGTCATACTAGCTGTCAGCTTAGCTGATTTTACCTCACCTGACCTTCTTAATGCTTTCATTTGTGCCAGTCCCTGTGGCTGGATTTGAGCAAGCCAAGTAAGTCATTTTTGTAACTTTTAACTCTTTAAACCCAGTGAAATTCAAGCGTTGTGTTTAAACTTTTATTTTAAGCTCCCACAAATCTCACCAGTGTTCATCTCTGGCATTCTCTTTCTGGATGACATTAATTATTTGATTACTACCTTGATAAAGCGGTCTAGTATATGCAAACAGCCTGTTCTGAGAACATTATTAATCAACGTAGCAATATGCTTACAACTGACACGGGACTTTCTGGATTACGGCTAATAACCATAGCTTCTACTGATGGTCCTATCATCCCCGAGACAAGAAATAGTCATAGCACGCCCTTTAATTGTAGCCAGAGACGGCTTTCTCCAAGGAAAGTTTCCTTTTGTCTACATCACTTTCCAACCTTTTTGACCCTCACCTGTGCAGTAAGGGGCACAATTAAGCTGTAATGAAAGCAAGGCCATTTGGTTTAGCAGGAAGAGTAGAAGAAAATATTCAAGTAGATAACATCCTCCTCATCATCATCATCATCCTCCATATTTCACATGACTGCTTTTGTTTCACCGTGTCCCAGAAAGCATATGGAGAATGGCAGGAACAAAAAAAGCGGACAGACACAGAATCAGTCTCTCCCACTCTTACATGCAAGCCTGACTAACGGTATGATCCTGGGCACTTTGTTTTTGCAGACCAAAAACTGGACAGATAATTTTTGTATTTGCAACTCCTATGATACCTTATTTGCAAGTTTCTCCCTTAAAAGGAACTAAAAACTTGTTTTGAGAAGCGAAGCATTGGTTTAGTTACCCAAAGAGGAATTTCAAGCTGAAACTGAGTATTGCTTAACTCAAATAAATCTCAGGACTTGACAACAGCAATTTACTGTTGCTGAAAGCAGGCCTTTTAAATGGTACTGAAAAACCATCCTCATCTTTAGAGAGAAGAATCATTGTGATTTTATTTTTCTCCACAGTTAGGGAACACAGGATCTAATTGCCTTATAAAGACACAGCCTTGACATTTATCAGTGCACAGCTTCTTGAATCCAGCAATAGCAGGTCACATACCTACAAACGCACATGTGAACAATCTTTCAGACAGCAGCCTTTTTAGCCACATCAACCTGTGTGTTAAGCAATGGTAACCAAACTTACATCCATCTTCAGTGCGCATCCCTGCACCTATCTAGCTTTTCTCTGGGACAGTTTCATTGCAATGAGAACAAGCCTGTGTATTAAGCTTAAGACTTTCATGAACTTACTCCTGTTACCTTGAAGTGCAACCACGTAAGTCTATCATATACTGAATGCACAAGATTCCTTGCTAATGAAACTGCTGAAAGTACAGTAAAATCTCCTCCCCCGACATATTCTTCACCTTTTTGTTTTACAACATTATGTTTAAACTTCCAACTACTTTGTGCTGCAATACTGAAAATCAGATTCTAAAAATGGCAGAAAGCCGTTACAAGGGAAAAAAATCTTGAGCAAATCCTCTTTGTCCTTGATGTAACCAACTCCTGTTCACAACAGGAACTAAGTAGCTTTTCACAATGGTGGCTCGTTTTCAGACTGGAAGACCAGATTAAAATTTTGGCATCTCACCCAAAGGCCATTGCTCTTTCTCACCCGACTTTGGCACAAGCAGCTGCAAAAGTTGTCCTCCCGCACCTCTCGGAAAGCCAAGCTGCTACTTGTGAAGGATGGGGAGATGGGAGAGCCAGCCATTGACAGAGGGTAGCACCTGCTGTGAAGGGAGCATGTGCCCCGCGGCAATCACAATGCATTGGGAAAAGCAGCTGCAACAGCAATTATCAGGGTTAAGCTGCGAGCAAGTGCAAGAGGTTGCATTTAGCTGCTTGGGCAGCATTTATCCTTTGAACAACCCTTCCCCACCTAAAACAAGCCTGAGGAAACTGCCTGGGAAGCAAGATCTATTAGGGTCCAATTAGGGTCACAATGAAAAGCCTTCAAAATCTCCTGCATATAATAAACCTAATACATAGTTGCCACTCTTCCTTCCTCTGCTCCATCCAATTGGATAAATTTGCATGGTTGTAGATGGGTTAAAAGTTAAATACCATGTCTAGTGCTAGAGCCTTCACATAAGAGATCTTAAATCAACTCTGATTACTGAAAAGTTACGCTGACAGGAACAGTGAACAAATAGTAGTAGCTTGTTAAGCACAGAGTGTATGTGAAGAATGGTCAGGGAGAAACTGAGCATCCTTGCAGGAGTTAAGATCACCCAACATTTTTCCAGTTAAAAGCTAATGAAAAAAAAGGCCTGCCAAAATTCAATCAGCTCATGTCATTTTCTTATATCACGTTCATTTTAATCTGTCCCCCTAGTCTACGTGTAAGGCTTCTGCCATTTAACCAAATAAAATCCAGAAAATCTGAACGCTGCTTAAATCAAAACCAAGTACTGATTGTTTTGAATTTGTATTCTCCTATTCTGTGCCAAGGAACCACGGGGAGGGGGGAGGAGGGGGGAAACACATCAAAACACTGCAGCTTGTTTTTCCCCCTCTTGAATTTTTGGACTGGTTAATTTGCTCCAAATTTAGGCTGCTCCTTGCATTCTTCAAGAAATCATTGTACAGGCTGAGGAAAAGTCCTCTGTAATTAATGCATTTGACTACTACAGGCAAAACAGAGATTAACAGCAAAAGACTAACAACAAAAACAAAGCAGGAGGGATTATGCTACTCAAGTGCTTCCTACTGTTGATAGCATCTGAACAGTATGGAAGTAGGGAAAAAAAAAAGTCATCCGATTTGAAGAAAAGAGGACAACAGTGACTAACACCAGGACAGGCTGACAGAAGAAGAATGTCACCTTTAGAGTACAAACCCAAGAATTGCCTGGAAGGCCATCCAAAATTACTAAATTCCAAAAGTCATCTCATGTCAATGACACCTACTGTCCTTCTGTAAGTTTCTTTCTGCTCTACTTCACACGCAGAGCAATGAGCAACAACGAGGTACTCCATAAAGGAGCAATTCCTCATGCCTGTAGAGTGAACCTATACCTTCCAAACCTAATGGTCAAAGTTACATCCATATATGATGTTACATAACTTAATTACAATGTTCCCCAACATTTGCTTTACTCTTTTCAAAAAGTTCATATTGATTTTTTTTTTTAAACTTTGCAAACATAGCTGACTTGCAAAAGAAGAAAATATACTTTCTCTACTCGTGCCTTCTATTGCCTTAACTCTAGCTATACCATACAAAAAAGCTGCCTTACTAGTCTTTCTGTTATATTTCAGCAAGATGCATAAGCTACCTAAGTTTACTTTGCCACTGTCTCCACAATTAGTAGTCTTGTCCTATAAGAACACCCTCTTGCAAAAGCTGATTGTTTTGTCCATACTTTAATTCAATTCCCATCCTTGGACTGCCAAGGATGTTAACTTCTAACAAGACTGGTAGTGTTCTTCCTTCATTGAGCTGACAGCCAGGGACTGGATTTAGGCCCAGACTCCCAAAGTTATTTAAACACCTCCAATGCTCCTAGTGAAAAGGACCTAAAATGTACTTGAGAATTTAGTCCCCATGTTCAAACAGGAATCCATGAAACTGAAAATAAGCAGCTTTCAGTCATTGCCACTTAAAATCCAAATTTTTAATTGCAGCCTACTGATAGCTCATCCAAAGATGATATATGACAAAAAGTTGTTTGTTCTAGCTCCATTCTACCGTGCCAGAAATGAGAAGTGTGTCTTCTTAAAAATATGGAAAACTATTACACCAGGCTCAGCTGTTGATCACTACATCTCAGAACTTTTTGTTTGAGTTGCAATCTATTTAGAAGATCCTGAAAGCTATTTCTTTCCATACGGTGCGCTAAATTTTGTATTACACATGATTCCCTGAAATTTCCTGCAAGTCTCAAAGCAGTACTCAAACACATCCAAGCTTCTAGAAGTCTGGATGCTTGTATTAGAGAACTGCTGAGGTTCTCAAATGAGTGAATACTGCCACTGGTCAAAATAATTTTGTTGCTTGATCAAAGTACCTCTGTACTTGGCTATCCTTTATTCACCTCCTTTGTGTTTTATAATTTCACTGCTCAAATACAAATTTGCGCCACTAGTAACAGGAGGAATGATTTATGTATATGATTTACAAATTCTACCTTAACATAGAGCAAATAGACAATGTGTCTGTGCTGTGAAGTGAGGCCTGTTCTTACCATACAGTTCATGGCAAAGTGATTGTGCTGTGTCTGAAGCTCCATCGCGTGGGGGTGACTGGTTCCGATCTCTGTGTAGCTGTTCAGAAACAGACCTTTGTTGTGTGTGATCCAGTCAAACATCTACAAGAAAATATTAAGGAAAAAAAAAATCACTAATTTGTTACGGCAGAAATCTCACAGTAATGTGAGAAATCTGTGAACACAGAAGACAAAGAATCTAAACCCATGAAAATTAACACTGATGCTCTTTCCTTTTTAAGTTACCATACATTTTAACCAAATAATTGCTGAAATCTGAATTTTTGAACCAGCTGAGGCTGTTAAATCTTTACTATAGCTGTTTATCTCAACAAGCTACAGTAAAGCCATAATCATAAAGTCATATACTTCATTACTACAAAGAAGTCATAGTAAACAAACAGGCTTGGAGCACAGCCCTGAGTTACCAAGATTATGCGTTCTCTAGTGTCAGCATTTCATGATGTCAGCAGCTTCGTAATTTAGAATGAAAATGGCAACTCATGGAAATTAAATATAAATTAATTCTTGCTGATCAAGTACTTCAGCAGCAAGTTTAATATTTTTAGTTCGTAACTTCACAGTAGATTTGAAAACAACTTTCCTACTGCTAAACAGATTAAAAAAACCTATATGTGAGCACAGAGTTACACAGTACCTTCTTCCAGACAAGTTTAAGGATAATCTTTAAATATGTTTGGTTTTGTGTTGTNAAGTATTTTAATATTCAAACGAATTTCAGGAAAGACCTTATCTGACAATCAACAGAGGTACATAGGTATGTAAACAGAGGCACTGGAAGACAGAGTTTTCAAAGACCAAGCAACACAGCAAAAGACTAAGTTTAACACCCCCATCCCCACCTCCCCTGCAATGGTCTTGAAACCTTTGGTCAAATCTCAGCTCAAAAGCCCCACGTACTCTCTTGACAAGCTGAAAAGATTGCTCAGAAAAAGAATGGTAGCAATGAACAGTAAGTACTCATTTAAAGATCTTTTAACATATGCTGGCTAACAGCAATATTATCAAATCCATTATTCCACCCATTTGACAAATTAAATTATATCACAATATGGTAAGGACTGTAAAAAAAAAAAAAAAAGCTTTAAGACTTTAGGCAACTGAGACAGCTGATCACATACCCCTAAAATTTTCACTTTCTTATCTAGACTACAGCGAAGATGTGTTAGAACATTATTCAAAATAGACACTGGTCCTGCTTGTGACCACCTTTCTCTAGGTAGTCTGACTTTGCTGTGTTCGGATACCTACAGGGCAATTCCAATCACATTCCCTCTCACCTCGCCCCTTTTTTGCCTTATCTTCTCCTGAACCAGCCCAGATTTCTTATGCAAAGAGTTGTGCAAGTCCTCCAAAATAAACATGTTTATTCCTCCCCATCCAATACACTTTATTTTTCCAACGAAGATCCAGCCCTTTCCCACACCTAAACTAAAACACAAAGGCATACACTGATTAAGAAGCCCTGAGCTATGAAATCTAATCTGACGCAAGCAGTGCCATAAGGGCCTTAATCCAGAAGTGAGCTGGGATACTAAAGTAACCTTCTTTTTAATCTTTTTCTCATGGTTGATGAGAGAATAAAGTCCCAGGTATGCTAGCTGCTGTCAACCCCGTTTTAAGGTGCCTCTATTTTGAAAGAAAGAGCCATTAATTTAATATAGACTTATTCATGCAATAGGGAACTCAGAAAACACAGATAGGAGCTTATGCAACTACGTGGCAGGAGAGACATCAACTCTACAGGCTCAAGTATTTCACAAGCAGCTTCTTAATGCTCAAGTTAAATAGGAAACTTTTAGATGAATAAATGCAGAACATATCTTTAATACTACGTGAGCATCATCAAAATATATTTTGTTCATGCTGTAATAAAGAGTAATTAATGCTATAATTAAGTGGCTGAAAGGTTGCTAAAAAACATTTCAGGCTTGAAAAAGCAATACTAGACCAACAGCTTGTTATCTTCTAAATAATTTTCTAAGACTAAATTCACTTGACCAGATATTTTTTTCAACTCTTTACATGTCCCTACAATTTTCAGCTATACTCATTCAGTAAACACTTACTTTAAATGGTACTATACAAAAAAATAATTTGTTTTTTAAACACAGCAGGAAACATTAATAATAGTGTAAAGAAAGTCCCTGAGCTGAAATTATCAGCGTAAGGGAAAGTACAGGGGAAGAAAACAGAGGAAGAAGGAGGAAGGAGAAGTATTATATATGCTTACTCTGTTTTCACTCTTCCCCATGCATCTGCATTTATGACCACTGCTGGAGAGCAGGATACTGGTTTAACACAGACCTTTGGTCTCACCCGGTTCAGGCATTCTTACACAAAATATTTTAAGAAATCTGACAAAGACCATACTTACCACTTGACTGCATAGCCTAGTTACTTCTCCCAGAGAAAAAACTCCCCACCCTTCCTTAAAGCTATTTATTACATGGTAACAGCTTAGTAATAAGTGATTGCAAAACCATTCTATATGAAAACAGATCTTATTTGAGCTCATTTAAAAGTGCACTGCCTGCCATATTTCCTTTTCAAATTCCATGACAGTCACTGTCTTTCTCATTTGAAGGGACTGGTTAGCCCGAAACATTCTGAGATCACTCAGTTCCCTGTTAATGACATATGCACTGTCAAAAGAGATACATCAGTTTTTAGCCTGGGATGTTAAATCCTGCATCAATGAAGTAGTTCCCCATGTCAGCCTCTTCAGACTTTGTCGACTGCCTGTCACTCAAATCCCAAGAGCTGCTCAAAAGGAGACCAATGTAGTCCTTAGTCATCTGTATTTATAAAGCATACAGCATTCATCTTCACTTGATGCATGCAAATGCATCTGTCTGGAACAAAAACTTACCAGAGCAAAAGCTTTAAAGTCACTACCCACTTAAAATTTTCTTTGGTGAGAGCTACCTGTGTTCCTTACAGCTTAGAATTACTACCCCATCCCCATTACTCCAGAAGACTAAGAGTCACTCTCAATCAAGAAATCCTTTATTTCTCATTAAAAGGCTAGTGATTAACTCTAAGGACAAAAATTACAATTTGCAGTTATCCCTGGTACTTCTTTCAAGTCTGTCAAGCTTTGTTCCCGTCAACGGCAGTGCCCATTTACACATCCCCTCCCCCAATCCCTTACCTTTTCAGCATCCTGCTCAAACAACCTGAGCTGAAAACATTGGTCCAATTTCAATTTCCGCACATGCCACATCTGATGCAGATGCTGCCGTGTTGAGTGCAGCCTGTCCAGCATGGTGGATACTTTGGGTAAAAGGTTCTGTAAATCTGCATTCCCTGACCCAGAGTTCTTTTTGGGGAAGCTATCACTGCTCTGTATCCGCTGGAGCAGCTTTTGTCCTTCCACATCAAGGTCCTCGATAGGAGCCTTAATGACTTTCTTTTTTAATTGTGAATGCTCCTCTATCATATTGCGAGCCCCTTCCAGGTCCTGAGGCATTTCCTTTTTTGACAATATATCTTGCAGTTCCTCCAGTCTGGACAGCATATGGGTTGCATTGCTAATGTAGTCCTCAAAGGCAACTCTGATTTCTATCCACTCCTCATGGTTGTACTCCAAACAGCCATCAAATTCTGGGGTTAGCTGAGAAGGATCAACTACTTTGGTAAGGCCTTCAAGAGACACCATATTTGTCTAAAAAAAATAAATATGAAAAATAAAAGTGTTGTTACTGAAATGAATTTGAAATTTTCTTTCAAGTTTTTGTTTTTCTCTTTTTAAGAGTTGATCATTTTTCTCATGAGGTCCACGTGACAACTTTTCTCGTACACTTCTTTTCAAATATCAATTCTGATCAGCCTCCTGCCTTGTAGGTATTTCCCCAAATGAGAAAAATACTTTATTTCTTTCTTACCTCACTAAACCTAAGGAGAAAACAGCAAGCAATCTTTTGACTATTGTTTTGATTAAATTTTGACTTTGTGTATTGTAAGGCAGCAGGAAGATAACAGCAAGGTTCAGTTGTCTGTTTTCCTCTGCACAGGATGCTGGTGATACCACGATTACCACAATGCAGACCAAGACAATAAACAGATGAAACCCAAATTTTTACCACTGGGGTAAAATCCCAATTCCATCTTTCTCATGCTCAGAAAAAGAATATAAATGACAACATGCACAATTACCTAGCCTAAGTACGTGAAGAAAACCACGTTCATTCTAGCACCACTGGCCTAATGTACCTCTCCTCATCTAGAACATTATCTATCTGAGAGTCTTCAATATACTGATCAGCAGGGAGCACACTTAAAACCATGAAATAACTGTAAATTTGTATACCATAGAGGAAATTACCTCAAACTCAAACTTAGAGCTGCCAAAGTTAGTCCTCTGTTTCTGCCAGAAATTGTCCGGCTTGATTATCAGTGCAACATGAATACAACACGGAAACGATTCCTGTAAAATCTTCAGCAGAGGCTTTATGGAGTCCCATTTTGATCCACGCATATCTACAATGACGGTGAATCCTCGTTTACATACTTCCTCGCTGCAGAAGCAAGAAGAAAAGGTTATCAAGCAAGGGTTACAACTTCAAACACAGCACTCTACTGCACCACACTGCCTAATGAACGTGGTCCCCTCAGCTAACCGTCACACCCTAAGGTCTCACTGTTGACCAACTGACGTACAGCAGATCTCACGAACCTCTCAGGAAGCTTCTCTCACCCCCCTGCCAAACTCCTTGTGGGTGACAGCTTTACATCTGTTGCTGATTTGATAATCTGCCTTTATCTCCTCTTTCATTTTCATTGTTTACGTTCATGATGATTCATCTTCCAGTCTTGTTTCTCCTTCACCTTACACACACACTAAACACACCGTTTACTGGAGCTGCAATATGCAATTCGTTTAGAGTAGACTCTTCAGAACACATACACACTTTACTGATGACAATATTCATGCCTTTCTAATGCCTGAGGGGATCCTCTAAAAGACAGAAGATGACACACTGTTCTTACCTACCACTTCTGCAACTTTTTTTAAACCGTCTCAGATCTACTCCCATATTATCAGAGAGTTACAGAGTGTTAAGTCTGTAGAGAGGAAAAAAAACCCAACCCTTATCGACAATTCCCTCTGTAACAGGATCGATTTGTGGATAGTTAATGGATAAGAAAGCATTTTATGGCTGTGAAGAAAACCGCATCAACCTGTTTCTACAAAATTTGAGCTCAATTTTGCTGTCCAAAAGTCAGCAAACCTTACACTCAAATTCTCTGGCAACTCTTCCGAGAATGGCAGATCTAATTTCTTTTCATCAATACCTTTTGTACACTTAGTGCTTCCTGCTGATCAAAAGTGGTAATCACCACCACCATCAGAAGTTTTAATTTTGTTCCAGTAAAATTTGCTACATGACCTTGTTAACGTGGAAAGGGAAAATATTTCAAAACCAACACGTCATAGGCAATGGACTATCAAAAGGAACCAAATGTCCATTGTTCGAGTACATGAGTCATTTTCAGGGATGTGACTAAGGTAAATGCAACTCTGGAGTTCCCGTGGTGAGGTTTTCAGAGTGTCCAAGAAGTAGCGAAACTTCGCAGGCACGCTTTACACAGTCTCATTGGCCACACTGTAGAAAGATGAGTTAAGACTGGTACGGGAGAGCAGAAGACGTTCTGAAAGAAGTGGTAACACAGGTTCCTTAGAAGAGAAGGTTTTTCTAAAGTTGGTTTAAAAAAACCCAACTTAAATAAAAGAAAAGAAGCACCATTTAAAAAAGGATTTTACCAAGATAAATGCTGTCTGTCCCACCTGCCCATAGGACTGCCAAAAATGGCAATGGTACCAGGAAAATACATTAAAATCTAATAGTTTGGAATACATGTAGGCTACAATATGCAATTTTATTACCATGGTGGAAACATTTTCTATCAGTCTCACCGGATTAAAGAACAAAAACAACTACTGCTTTAAAGATACACTCATTATTGAAAGGCACTCATCAGCGCCCATCCCTACCCTATCACACAAACCGAGCACTGCATGAGGAGGAGAGCTTGCCACTAATTCATGTGAGACATGCATCTACTGGGTTGCACACAAAGCGGCCCCTCATCATGTGATACAATGCAGATACATCCTCCTATCATGTGGCCCCATCATCTGACAAAAGATTAATTCCTTTTGGCCAAGGATCACAAAAATTGTTCTCAGAGGATCTAGTGAGCCATGGTCATCTGCTAGGTAAATCTGAACTACACTAATGTCTGGTCCAGTCAGCATTGATGACTTAATTTTAGCAATATTTTTAAATCAGATGAATTGTTAAATTAGTAAAATTGTGAGACTGAATTACCTTAAGTGTTTATATCTCTTGCCAAACAACTGATACCTCTGAATCTTCAGCTACATGGAGTAACAGTACTGCAATAACTAACAGACCAAATGTTTGGGGCTATTTGTACCAACTGGGACTTCTTAATTAGCAAGACTTGCATGATCAGTCCTTAAAAAAATGACTTGTATGAAAATGAGTCTTGCTTTTAATAAAGCTCCCTTTATTCTCAACGCTTTGTCATGCTTGCAGAGATATAAAACCCGCACTAACTTTCTTTTTATTTTACATCTGTTGATGCTAAATGAACATGCACTTTTGCTACAGGATCACTGTATTTTGCCAGGTTCTCTCTAGAATACTCTCTTGGGCATATTTTGATGCATATTTATCTATTAACTTCTCTAGTAACTTGAAGTGCAAGAGGGCTAGAACACACCTCAAACATTCAAATGTCAAGTCAAACTATTTCAGAAGTAAAAATCTCAAATCTTCTTCCCATTCTCCTTCCTCTACCTTCCCCAAATCCCCCTGTTAACTTAAAAAAAAAATTAAAAGTACTAGTACTAAACACTCCTACACTTTGAAGTGAAATGAATACTAGAGTAATTGAATTACCAACAATTGCTCTTAAGGAAAGTCAAACACTCTCAACTAGATGCCTTGAAGTTATTTTTATGAAAGCACTTTTGTCAATCCGAAACTGAGAACTGATTACATCAGGTGCAAAGAAGACTGCCTATAAATTAACACTCCAGTCTGCTCCAGGACTCCAGTCCAGTTGCTCCAGTCTGCACCAAATGCTGGCAGATTCTGAGATGGACCTAATATCAGCATCTTACAATCATTTTTGTCCCCAATTCAGTTACTACTAGGAACAAAGGTCTACGTGAACAAACTTTTCTACATTTATATAACTTATTTTTAAAAAAATATACATATATAAAAAAAACCCCTATATATATATGTGGTGTGTATATATACACACACGCTAGCACTGGATTTAATGTCTGACAATTTAAATAGCAAATTGTAAATCATAACTTAAATTGGTGATAATACAACGGTATCAGTACTTTCACTGATCTCTCCATAGGTTTATCTGAGACCTGTACAAGCAATTTTACCTATCTTTCTACTGGTTATTCCTGTGCTATATCAAGACACTATAACTTATCTAATACAAATAACAGTTAGGAGTGTTGCGCTGATCTCAGTCGGCACAAGGCGTAACATGAATGATGACCTGCATATTTCTAATTATTGATGTACTGAAAACCTTTGAGTTGCATTTGCAGTCTTCAACACAGTGACAGCAAAATGACACAGTTGTACCATTTCCAAGACACAAACTACTTACAGCTAAAGCACACCAGCCATTCTGCCAACAGCCTTCCTTCTACAAGGCAGAGTAATTATTTCAGTTACTTCCAAAAAGCAGTTTAAAACCAGTAACTGACAGAACGTGGTATGAATTTGCTCATTTTCTTAAACTGTTCAGTCTTCTAGCTTGTAGGTGTACTGCAACATAATCCATTTATTTTGTTTTATAGCTTCAGCTTATCAAGCGACCATGACTTACCTAGGAATACATGCTAGGTATGAAATTAGTCTTCTAAGGTCTTCTTGCCGTATTCTGTCATGATTACTACGAGCTGGAAATGTTAGAATGGGACCTCCACGCTTATCTCTGCCACCTGAAAAATTAAACATGTTAAAAAAACCACAGCATAACACCATTCTTGTTTGCAAGACTAGTCTTCACAATACTTTTGGAAAACCTAAATATTACACTGTTTCATGAATATCCACTTAAAAAAAAAAAAAAAAAGAAGTGATTTCAAGTTTCAACGCCAACACTGTCATTTAGAAACCAGCTTAAAATTGAATTTTGGGAGTATCAATTAGCATATTGTCACAATTCCTACAGTGAAGACGTATCTGTCAAAAAAGCTGAAACAAAGAATAACCATAGCATTATACATCCACATTACAGTCACATTCAAGTTTTACTGGCAGTGTGACATCGCCAGCAGTGGCTCTTTGTTATGCATTTAACTTTGAATCAGCAATTGTACAGATTAAATTTAAATATAGAGTTATGCGACTTTGTAGGAAAGTATTTAGACGATATTCAGCATTAACTTCATTACTAGCACAAAGTTTAGGTGTATAGTATTTCACCCCCAATGCATATACTAGATGAGTAGGTGGATACTATTTAAATATTTGATTTATATTTTTACCCTGTTCTGATGTCCAGATTCTGAACTAACAGTTTACAGTTTTTAATTTTGTTAGCAAAGCAGTAAATTCCGAATCTGCTCAATATGTAAGGCAAAAAAATCTGACTTTGAGTGGTTCCTCTTAAATGTATTCATCTCATTTCTTCAATTACAGACTTACTTACTGTAGTTGAACATTAAAATGCAATTTTATATGCAACCCCTTGCAAGTGATAATATTACTAAATGTTAAATTCAAGTCAGTAGGCTGTCTTTATCAACACTTGTATAATAGCACAGACGCATTCTTTCAAGCTAAATTTCACATATATGTTCTCAACCCCAGATGTATGCACTGTTTTCTCCTGTCCCATGGAAACGCATAAAAACACTATCCTTTGCCCTGAGTGATTTCTCATTGTAAATTAGCTTCTCATTGTAATTCCATGTTACTAAACAAAGTTTTTAAAAATCCCTTAGAAAGGAAGGCCAAAAGCAAATAACCAGTCACTCAAAAATTCATCACTATCCTCCCCAAGACAGTCTGCATGTGCTTGCTAGAGACAGGATGCCTAACTGCTAAGGTCTCCAGGGATTGTCTGCACTGGACATGTTCCCTGTGAAGCACCACGTGAAACTCACAAGAGGCAGAAGAAGCTGTGAGTTTCTGTTAAACCAGTATTCATATTCTTACCTTCCACAACCCTCTTAAGTGGAAGACAAGACTTAAAAACAACTGAGATGTCTCATTCTAATGGTGAGGGGTGAGTCTGGCGTGGACCATCCTGACCCACTTGCCAAGCAGAGAGCTTTGAGGATTTTTACCCAGCAAGTGACAGCATGAAAACAAGACAGAAGCCCCAGGAGAGAGGAAGGATAAATTACAAGACTGAGTCCAACAGCCCAGGCCTCTGCTCAGCTCTAGAGTGATCACCGGGCTCCAAAGCTACCAAACTTATCTGAAAGTCTACTGCAGCCCTTAACACCCTCCTCAGCCACCAGCTTCAGACCTAAAAAAAAAATATTTAGGTTTTAACAGTAAACGCTACCAATTCCAACACCCCGAAAAAGTGCTCGATTGCTCAGGGTGGAAATTCTTCTTTCAAAAGCAGCAGTTAACAGAGAAGAGCACATGCTGAATCATCTTTAACACTCTCCAAGTGTTTTAAACAAATGCCTTATTACACGCAGTCACCTCAGATCAGTCCTCCGGGCCTTTTCCACACAGCAACTCCTGTAACATAAGATTTTCCAACATAGCAGAGGAAATAAACCCATATTCTTTATGTCATTTTGGATGCCACTTCAGTTGGCTCCCACCTCCACATACGCCACAGAGAAAACCCATTTCTAAGCTACGGTGCTTGAATTTCTGATAAATCATACCCTGAAATTTTTGTACACTGGAGACAAAATCTGTTGC
Source organism: Dromas ardeola (assembly GCA_013398915.1). Taxonomy (NCBI): domain Eukaryota; kingdom Metazoa; phylum Chordata; class Aves; order Charadriiformes; family Dromadidae; genus Dromas; species Dromas ardeola. The sequence continues at coordinate 89,991 of VYZM01006888.1, forward strand.
ATAAATTTCAGGTATAGATGAGTAATGAAGAAATTAATACAGCCTTGATTTTTGGTGGAAAGAATTTCACTATCTGATCTTAAACCAGATACCAAAATTGTAAATATTAAGCAAAAAAGTCCTTAAGACTTGTTTTTTATATCAGATTTCTGATTAAAAGCTTTCTTAGGCCTTTGCCAATAAATAACTCTCATTTCCTTTGTTCCTGATGGTCCTGTGTCATACACAAACAGTAATGTTAAAAGCAACAATGCATGAGGCATCAAGTGGGAATTTCCTGTCTCTCAGTAGTCTTTACCAACTCAACCCCCTGTTTCTCTTAGTTTAACAAAAACATGTTAAGCTACTTCTTTCATCAGAGACTTCCATTTTTACCCCGTTCCTTTTATATGAAACCCCCACAGTACTGAGGTATCCTCTCTGTGTATTCTAAGATGTGTCATACAAGTAGCTGATCAACTCCCATGAGTCACCCAACATGAATCACTTCTGTCTAGTGCACATCACTAATAGCAGTCTTGTCAATGGTCTCCAAATGGCACCAAAAACCAACAGGCTGAGCAGTGCAGTTTTTTTCAGGAAACGCCTTTTTACCTAGTCTCGAAGTACTGAGGTAAAGCTAAACAGTGGGCTTTTATGGCATGTTTGGAAAGCAGGACAAGTTATCAATTGCCGTTTCTCATATGAAACCAAGATAATTGCACTTTGTAATAAAACATTTCTCTTCATGTAAGTATGTGTGGAGATGTAAGAGTATCTGTACTTCAACAGACTTCAGTTTAAACTGAACAAAAAAATTGCATCCCAGACTCCATCCATACTTCATGGTTACAACTCTAGGAGTCTTTTCTATTTCAGGTGGTTAGACACCTAATACTCTGCAGATTATTACCTGGTTAAGTGAAAAATCAGTCAAGGAACCTTTTTCTCTTCCTTTCCCTCCCCCCTCTTTTCTCTCTTTTTTTTTTTTCCCCTTCTTTTTTGAGAACAACTTCATTGGCAATTCTAGAAAAACAACACAGGATTCACAGTGAAGCTGCATCCAAGCATTTGCATTCTGCGCATCAAGTTATTTTGTTACTTTGGCCAATACAAGGTAAAGCAGACCAGCCTGTCAGACTGGTTTCATGAAGGACAAGTATTTCCAACTCAGAATTTACTCCAGAATCAACATGTACAAATAACAAAATTCAGGCTAGTTTAGTGAGCTTTGGGACTCTGAAGTTATTGACCTACACATAGCACTATATTTCACTATACTTCACAGAAGTATTTGTTCATCTGCACTTCCTTGCCTCCTGCCCTAGATCTGTGATCTGTGGCAGAGGAAAAGCAACTACTGAAATAGTTTCTTAAGAGCGATGAAGTATTTAGACTGTGCAAAGAAAAAGAAATTATGCTGAGTAGATCTGTTAGTTATATCCACCTGAAAACAAACAAAAGGAGTAAATGAACAGCAAAGACTGAAAAAAGGCAATATAGAGTTACAGTCTAACTCTGGCTAATGCAGATTGAAGAGGTACCTGGTGGAGGAGAAAAGTTAAACTCTCATGAATATAGTTTAATCATAACATAGTACACTTGGAGTAAAAGTGGTACCTCAGGGGGAGGTATCTGTTACCAAGAGCTTTAACTTGATTATAACACCAAGATTTCTGACTGGATCAAAACATCGTCTCAAGAATGGCTTAGGAGATACCTATGGTAGGAACAGCCTAATGCTGGAATTGGAAGCAATAACACAGGTAGAAAGGCTGCAGTAGGATCCCAAAATCCTGGTGGAGCCAGGGGTCTCAGAATTTCCAGCAACTCTTTCAATGATGACTTGAGATCCAAACTTCTCATAGAACCACAGGATAGCCCAGGTTGGAAAGGACTTCAAAAGATTACGTGGTCCAACCTTTCATGGGAAAGGGAGCCTGGATGAGATTATCTAGCACCCTGTCCAATCACATCTTGAAAACCTTCAGTGATGAGGACTCCACGATGTCCCTGAGGAGGTTGTTCCAGTGAATGGTAGTAATCACTGTAAAAAATTTTATTCCGTAGAATGGTAGAATGGTTTGAGTTGGAAAGGACCTTAAAGATCGTCGAGTTCCAACCCCCTTGCCATGGGCAGGGACACCTCCCACTAGACTCCCACTAGACTTGGTTACTCAAAGCTCCATCCAGCCTGGCCTTGAACACTTCCAGGGATGGGGCATCCACAGCTTCCCTGGGCAATCTGTTCCAGTGTTTCACCATCCTCAGAGTAAAGATTTTCTTCCTAATATCTAATCTAAATCTACCCTCTTTCTTATATCGAGATGAAACCTCTCTCGGTGCAACTTGTACTCGTTGCCCCTTGTCTTCTCCATGTGGCTTCTTGTGAAGACAGAGCCTCTGTCCTACTTGTGGCTGTCCTTTAAGTACTGGAATACTGTGACGAGGTACCTTCTGAGCCTTCTCTTCTCCAGGGAGAAAAGACCTAACCTTTCCACATAGGGCAGGGTTCTCCAGCCCTTACATTATCTTCATGGCCCTCCTGTGGACCCTCTCCAGTCTGCCTGTGTCTGTCTTTAACTGTGGGAACCAGAACCGGACACAGTACTCCAGGTGCAGGCTGAAAAGCACTGACTAGAATGGGATAATCACATCTCTATCTCTGCTAGTAATGCTCCTGTGCATGCACCACAGGATCCGATTTGCCTTTGTTTTTGCAGCAGCACACTGATGACTTATGTTCAGGTTTTTGTTCACCAGGACCCCCAAGTCCCTTTCAGCAAGGCTGCTCCTCAGCCACACAGTTCCTAGCCTGTACTGTATTTCGATTATTCTGACCCAGGTGCAGGACTCTGTACTTATCTCTGTTAAACTTCATACTGTTCTTGCTAGCCCACCCTTCCAGCCTGTCTAGGTCTCTCTGTAAGATGGCTCACCCTTATACGTCCATCTCACAATAAGCTGGTTTCTTAAATTCTTAAGATAGTCAGCATTGTGGAAAGATCAGTGTCTTTAGTATTCTAAGAACACAAAGATGAATATACTGCTATACAGTCTACACTTACTCATTTAACTTGAAGAAGAAAGGTCACAGCAGCGAAAGCCAGAGAAGAGATGAGGGAAGTGAACTTCGGATCTCAAACACTACATTAATTGTTTTCAGACTGTGTTATTTGTGTAACTTTCCTGCTCTATAAAAAGGAACCATTTCTTTGCACTGTTGATTGTCATACTTTATTCCTACTTGAGAAGGTACTCAACAATGAACATGTTGCAACAACTCTACCTGAACTCCAGTATAAATAAGGGAGAACAAAAGTACAAAGATTATAGTGATGTTTGTGGATGCCTTGGGCCTAATGGGACTATGAGAGGTTTTAGTAGAGATAACAGAGTTACCTTTAGATATGAGTTTTAGTAGAGATATCCCCAATAAATCTGTCCTACTTCTACAGACCTTAACCAGTTATTGTACTTACAAATATTAAAACCAAGTACTTGAGCAAAAGTTGTACACCTGAAGAAAAAAAGAACAAAAAAAAAAAAGGCATACATTGAAAGCCTCTCAGTCAGTAATCCAACAGTCTTCCTTACCTTTGCGTTCCCAGGTATAAAGCTTGACAGTTCTAGTTCCACAAATGGTTAAGCCCTAGTGGTCGTGGTAGTTTTGTTGGGGGAGGAAGGGGAGGGGTGTTGTTTGTTTTGTTGTGGGTTGTTGTTGTTTTTTTTTTAATCACTTGCACTGCTAAAGGATCTCATTTCATTTGAGCCCCACTTGCAATGGAAATGTGAAACTATGGATTTTGGCAAATCAGTTCCAGCTAGTCTTGCTGCCCACAGCTGTTTGCTCCATTCTTCTGTCAGAAGTTGCTACCTTCACACAGGCAAGTTGGCAACCACTTCTTCCTGTCTGGACCTCATCTGCTCTGCTTCAGAATTCATCATCTCCTCTTAAATTTATCTTCAGCTTTCATCTGGCCCACTTCACTGTCGCTGAATTAATGCCTTTTGAGAATGCCATAGGCTTACAAATTAACAACAGAGAACACCTTATCATCTTCCAGATCCCTTTTAAGGGGTCTAAACTAAGCTCTGGACAATCTGGAAATTTAGAGGTTTTGGAATGGAAACTGACTGTATTTTCATTAAGTACCATAAAACAAGGTCCAAAAAAGAGTAAAGAGGAATTGAAATACTGTGCTTAACTCCCTTTTTTTCTTTCTCTCTGAAAATACAGTTGTAAGCAAGCCTTCACCACCACTACAATTTATAAGCAGAGGAATTGGGACTTCCACACTACCAGGAAAACTGGCTCTGGGCAGACATTATATCATTTATTAGAGTTGCTAGGACCTTAAAAAAAAAAAATACAACAACATACAAAGATCTTTTTTGCTTTACACTTCTGCTTTACTCAGCAGAGTGGACAGGATGAAGTACTATGAACTACACACTGTACTTGCAAGCATCAGCATCTATGCACAGCAAATCTCTAGAGTGCAATTTCAGGGATCATTTTGGATGTTTTAATATTTACAGATAAGAGCTTTATTTTTGGAGTTCTTTACGAATTATTTATCCAAACCCCCCTCCTTTCAAATATGAGACTGTTAGGAGCCTGTCCTCTAAATCTGACACTAAGATTACGGCAAAGAGAATGACGCTGTTTAATCCCAACAGATTTGGAAGTACTTACTTCAGAAAGTCACACCCAAAATGCAGTTCACAAAAATAAGCACCACAGACATCATTCCATCAAGTTACTTATCAAGTTACAGAATATGTTATGATATTCATTCATCTAAACTTCAGTTTTAAATCCACTGCTATTCCTTGTTAAGTAACCAACCAACTTCAAGGTGTATGCTGGAGATAGCTAAAATTAGATACTAACTCATTTCACCATGAAGATATTAAGTGTGCTTCAAAGGATATGCACTGAAATTTCACTTTTGCAACGGAGATATTTATCCAGTGCTTCAGATGGGCCAGTAACAAAGCCATCTCCGTAAAACTCTCCAGCAGAAGAGAACCAGAAAAATAAGAGAAGGAATATGACTACAGTACAGAAGGTTGTTCTAAATAATGCTGTTGGATATGCGGAGGGAAACAGGACACGACTGGGATGACAACAAGCAGTATGTTCCACATTCAACACACACACCTTCTTTTTCACAGATCCTTTCACAATGCTCGTGTTATGTTTGGGATACCCAACTGGAATAGGTACTACCCATGACTTTTCTAATGATATTTAAAGTATTTAAAATACCATGTTACGTGTGACTAACATGTAAACAGTTATGCATTCCACAACAGAATAACTGTACCTGAAAGGTATGCAACTTTTTCCTTTAAAATTGGCAATACTTCCATAGCCTTCATTTCATCATTTTTGCGAAACCCTGAAAAAAAAGGAAAAGAGAAGGTAATTAGTCAGAAATTCAGACAAGCTCAGCTTCTACATGTGATGAATGCACTGTATAACATTTACCTTTGGCATACAATCTGAATGTTATGATTACAGGAATTAAGATAACCTCACAGTAAAAGGTTGCAAAAAAAAAAAAAAAGTAAATTTTTAAAATATATTAATGAACAAGTCATCGCTTTGACTAGCTTAACACAAATAGCATGGTCTGTTAACAAGCCTCAGTAGAAAACAGGACACTGGAATTAGCCTTTTTCATCACTAAATAAAAACTATCAGTTGGATCGTGTTGCTTTTAGGCATTCCAAATCCTGCTTTTACTTTTTGTTCCAGCAGAGAGGAATAATATCAAGCTAAGAGGAGTAAGTACCTTTACAGCAATTACCAGTCAAAACAAACAAAAAAAAAAACAAAAAAAAAACAAAAAAAAACAAAAACAAAAACAAAAACAAAACAAAACAAAACTCAAAAGCACCACATACAAAAAAAAAAAAGCACCAAAAAACCCCCTATACTATTTCAGTGCTACTTTCCTTACAACACTTCCGTAAGCAGAATTGGGAGACAAAGCTCTCGTCTGTGTCTTTTCTGCTGCCTGACAGGAGCAGCATTTTGTAACAGAGAGCACATTTTGTCATGTTAACTCTACACACACACAGAGTTTGAAATGGTCCTCTGGGGTGAGTGATTACAGTCAATGTTGCAAAGCAGCACATCACCAGCGTGTCCCTCCTCTCTACTTCCATTACGGTTCTGTGGCCATATTCTAAACTTCTCCCTTCTTTAGTAAAAGAGATTTAGGAAGCATTTTACTTTTGACCTTATATGCCATATTGACCCGTGTAATACAGAATTGGCCCCCTCTGGCCCAATATTGTCCATCTTACAAAAATTGGGTGGTTTTGTACCCACGCTTCAACTGTCTGTCTGTGTGATCTTTCCCAGTCTCTCTGTATTTATGTGCTTTTTTAAATATCTAATTTCTGAAGAAAGCACCCCTTCTGGGGTAAATGGGAAGTTGTTGTGTTCCTTAAAATCAACAGTTCGAGTTATTTATATGGTAAAATAAGCTGCTTAATTATTTACAGTTTCAGGGAAATCTTATTAGAGCAAGCTCTGGTATACATGTCAGTCTCTTCTAAAATATATTGTCCTTCCTCTGTGCAAAAGGGCCACAATCCCTCCAGAGATGGCAGCAGACGCTGTCAGTGATGCCCAGCAGGGAGGCCATCATTTCTCTTCCTCCTCAAAAATATTCAAATGTTTCATATCCTTTGGTCTCAGGCTCTGAGCTTTAATGAAAGAGCTGTGCACTTCAGAGCTAAAACCTGAAGGTATCATACTGATATAATCAAGTAACGTAAGATTTGTAAATAAGGGCATCATATATGTAAATTACATGACAGGTTTTCTATTCCAGCCAGCAACACCGAGACTTCTGTGCCACTACAGTATCTAATTATGGGCACTACCCGTCAAAACAGAGCCAGGACACAGCAAATAGAACACCTAAGGGACAAGACGGCTGGGTGTTCATGTCATGAGCTATGAGGAAGGACTAAACCAAATGATGCTGTTTAGTCTGAAGAACTGAGGGGAGACATGGTAGCAGCCCTCAAAAGTTTAGTGGTGGCAAAAGTAGGCTGGCTATAATTACAGCGAGAGGTTTACTTTAGACCGTAGAAAGTTTTGTAAAGGAAAGAACCATGAAGCAGGACATGGGATTGCCTGTGGAAAACTAGGGACTACCCACCTCTGAGGACTTTTAAAAAATGCATTTAGGCAAATGCCTGCCAGCAATGACATGTACGTAGGCCAAGGCAGGGTCCCTCCAGTTAACTCTAACTGAAGTGTTCAACCAGGACAGTGTCTCAGCACCCACAGATTACAAAACAAAAGAAAACTAAACAAATCCTCTTCCAGCCACTGGCTAGCTCCCTGTTTTTCCATGAACACCATAAACAAACCCAAAATTTGATGCACATTCTCAGAAAGGCTAGACCAGGAAAACTGGTTCCTTGGGTAACCATGCTGCATGGAGGGTTTCTACACAATGGACAATATTTTGCAATTACACAGCAACTCCAGACCAACAAAGCAGTGGAGGGACACAGCTATTTCTTTCACGTTTGCGCTTAGACTCTCAGGAGTCTAAGATGGCTCCAAAGGAACCTCTTACCTTTTTCCTTCCTCCAGAGTACTGGCTACGGGTTATCAGCCTTTCACTGAAACTGCCTACAGTTTTCTTCCTAGTTTCCATCTAGAAGAGACTAAAGCTTTAAACAAGACTTTAAGAAAACCTTGGGCTTAAATAACTCGTCTAAAAAGACCGCAAATACCTTTTTCCACCCTGAAATATTTGGGCTTCAGTTGACTGTTAAGGCATACAGGCACACTTCCAGAGTTAATTTTTTTTTTCTAACGTGCTTTGAGCTACCTACCATAAGCTTAATGCCAATTTAGCATGCTCAGCTTTCATACCAACCATGGCAATTCCTCTTCTTTACAGTAAATTTAGGGGTAGAAAACACTTTCTCCTCACCTAAAAAGCATGCAGAAACTAGTGCTGTACTTTGCTGTCTATCTGAGCTCAAAATTACCGAAGACACTGATGTTACCGCAACTTGCTTGCTCAGACTTCTAAGCCCTTAAACTGCCTCACCTCAGATGATGCGCAGTAGCTGCACATTTTACTTTGCCTGTGGCATGTAAGAAGTGAGAAACATTTAGCTAACATCTCTTTGACTATTAAGGGGCTGCTCAAGGTAAACACCCCAGCAAATACGTTAGTGCTTGGCTCGTGTTCTGGATCTGCATATCCTTAAGGCTGACTGCCTTGGATTATCATATTCCTGCTGCTCTAAACAGCCTATTTTTATTCCAGTTCTGCAGTGTTAAAGCTTAACTGAAAAGACTGGGGGGATTACAACTGACGAAAGAATGCTGGGGAGCAAAGAGGGTGAATATGGCGAGAAAGCATCATATTTTTATCTCTGACATAGCAGTANAAAAAAAAAAAAAGAAAAAGAAAAAAACCAGGAATATAAGCAGGTCTTAATGGCTTGGGGTGGGTCCCCCCCTTTTTCTAAAGCCTCTACACCACCAAACATTTGCGATTATGAGGATTTCATTTAAAAAAAAAAAAAAAGAGAAATTAAGAGGCATTTACCGCACTCAAACGGAATGCCATAAATATCTGCACCCATCTCTCCCTACACAGCTTGGCAACCTCCGCGCCAGCCGGCTGCATCACATGTTCCTGGAGGTGATGTCATCCTTCCCCGGCCGGCTGCAGCTCCCGCCGCCGCGGTGCCGCTGCAGTGCCCGCAGAACCGTCGCCCACCAAGGCCACCGAGCCAGCGGAGGAGTGGGCGCGGGGAGACCCATGGAAGAGCAGGACCCCAAGGCTGCGGGGGGCAGCTCGGCGAGCGCGACAAACCGACGGGCTTTCGTCTCCCCCGGCACACGCCTCTCTCTTTTGGAAGCACGATGCGTATGCGTACACCGCACGTATTTAGGCTGTTCCTTTCACGATCCAGTTCACCTAATAAGGCATTTTTATTTTAAAAACGTGCTTTTTAATAATAAATCCTACGCTAGTATCTTTTAAAGATAATTTTAGTCTGAAACAGGAAAATCACCCTTGATATTTTCAATACCTATTAAAGAAATACTCATTTTAGTGTCACATTTTTAAGAGGTAGTATATGCCCTTCTGTTGTCTCATATATCATGCAGACACTTTTCCCTAACTAGCAGTCAAGAGGGAAGAAGCTCAAATTATGCTAATTAATATTCAGCTTCATTAGATTAAGTAACACACAACTGAGTAGTCCATTTCAATTTAAGAGCCTTTCCCCCCTGTGAAGCTTTCAGAATTACACAGTCCCCTGAGTTATAGCAATAGAACCTTCTACTAAAACAGAGTCTGTTATCGCTGAGCAGTTACTGAAACGCTGTATCGCACAGCTAAAGATCTTTAAAACATGCAAACAAGAAAGGAGGAAAAGAAAGCCACCTAAACTTTTTACACAGATGTATACACGGGAAAATGAAGAAGTCTTTCCCACAAACACATCACCTCCTCTTTGTCCCCACAACTTCAGAGCCAGAAGACACCATCAGCCAGCCTAATTTAAGGAACTAAATTGTCCTTACTAACCCTTCTTCTCATGCTGTATAAGGCTAAGATATTTTGCTGCGATATATTTATTTATCCAAGTTAAAAAACCCGTGACAAGACAGCTTTCCTGGGTGGAGGTATCACCCCTAGGAGGCTTCCGAGAGCCCTTTACCCAAACTGTTAGGACAGCCCCCTCTCACTTGGGCTGCAAGTGTTCCCACATCCCATGGAGAAGACCTGGCCGCAGAGCTGCACAGCCACCTGTCCTGGAGACAGGAGAGTAACCCAGCGTAAAGAAGACAGTTCTTCCCTGGAAATCACAGCATTCCTATAACTCTGCTGCGCCCCTGCGTACCCAACTTGCTGAAACTTCCCACGGGCACTGAAATACAGTGAGCAAGTCGCCTTTAGAGCAACAACAGAGACTGGGTACCCTGTGTGGTAGTTCACACACCCGAGACAAATGGTAGTCTAAGACTGAACTGTCTTTCAGACACAGGAGACAAGGTAACTGTGTTAATCATCTTGCACTGCAATGATCAGTAACTAGTCAGCTACAAAATTAAAGGGAGCAGATAAAACTGCCTTACACATATCTTTTAAGCCAACAATTTGACTACAGAACTGCCATACAAAACAACATTGGAAATAGCTTCCCCAAAGATGCATCACTGCCCCAGGAACATAGAAGTCTTTGTTACTTTGAAGGTACCTTCAGTGATGTGCATCATTCAGTTATGGCAACAAACATAAATTCCAGACACAGAAATTAAGGCAGCAAAGATTCAGAAATTGAGGCTAAGAGCAGCATCTCTTTGCTAAGAGGTTGGTGAAGCACTCATCCACTGCTGTCACACGCAATTGACTTTAAACTTTTCTGAAACATGGGTAGAAAAACCACAACCAATAAAAGGGAATGCTCTCGTCCTGAATACTCACACTTTTAAAAACACAACCTGCTTTTCACCTTGCAACACAAAAACAAGACCTTTTCACAGGTGCAAACAAAAAAAAGTCCTACTCGATCCTGAATATATCGATGCTTTAGGTTCTCTTTGGACTTCAGAAGAATGACTCCACGTGTCGTGGCACAGACAGTAAGGAAGTTGCCTTATCTACCAGCCTGCTACCTCCAGCACCAACCTTCTAATCCCCACCTCTCCTTTGACACAAATCTCATCCTGAACCAGAGAAACCTCCTTACTTTCCGAGAGTACCCTCTCCATTTCAAAGGACCTGCTCCAATAAGCGTATGCTATGCTAACATCTATAGGAAGGAAACAAACCACATAGAAACTGCAATAGCGGCACTCAGAACTGCTACGTTAATGGCACAGTTCAGGTAATCAAGGAATTATGTAATAATTGGACTGATTTAGGTTAATCATAAGTGGAAAGAAATATTTGCTAGAAGATAAGAGATAAAACAACTTCCATGCAGGAGGAGAAGACACCATTTCCTAGCCAAGCAGCAACTTCCTGCATCTAGGTAAGGCAGCAGGAATTGTAAAATGTTCTGCACAACTCCTTGCATCCACTGGTCCCTTGTGTTGATTAAGCTTTACCTTGGAACGGAAAATCTCAAAACTGTAGCTAGTCAACATTTAAGCAAGAAGAATCCAAGATGTTGCTGTCTTTAGCATTTCCTCTATTTCATAGCACAAAAGATATCAACTATACAACTCTGAAATCTGAGCTATTCCTCCCTTTAATTGTAAAGCCATCCTATCTACATTTCAAGAGAAATTGTCTTCTAATTAATTACGTAAAAAGGAAAAAAAAAAAACAAAACAAAAGAAGGAATAAAGAAGATCGAATGTAATAAAATTAGCATACATTATTAGACTGATTAAGGTTTCATTATTTGCCCTTTTTCCTCCCCCATATCACAAGACGATGACATTGATTTTAAATCCTGCAAATCCATAGATTTATTCAACTTTGCTTATCCGGTAACAACTGTATATGATAAACCTCAGCTGCAAGTTAACTTATACACTACCTCCCATGCTTTTCAAGTGTCCAGAAAGAGAGCACAAAGCAAGTTCCTGTTCTCCCATTTTGCCATGGAGAGGTTTTTAAAATAGGACAGTGGGCAAATTTCTAAAGATGGTAATATGCCATGAAAAACAATTTTAAACAAGATATGAGACAATTCACGTTGTAAAGTCCTTTACATCCTTAATCTGAACTTACTACAGGGAAACCAGTACAGACTAAGTCAGTAGAATCATTTGATTCTTTCCTTCAGTCACATTTGGAAAAAACGATTGCTGAACTCCACAAGTTCTTGGGTCTACAGATTAAATCAGACTACTGAGGTAAAGGTGAGAAAGAAAACTGAACTTTCATAAAGCAGAAAAAGGCAAAAAACCAGCACTAATTGAGATTACAACCCAAAGGGTTGGCAAAGGGAAGCACAAGGTAACTAAAGTTAGTGTATGTATGGGATTACTGATAGCTTGTCTTGATTTTAACTCAAGTATTTTAAGAGCCAATTGCAATTTTATGGTAGGCTTAACTATAATTTCATACTTTTGTATGCAAGTAAAGGATTTATAGAGCAATCAGAGCTGTCAATTCACCAACTGCACTGTTATCGCTTCCCGTTATAGACATTGCCTATATTCATTGCTGCTCAGCAATCTCACACCATCTTTCACATTGCAACAAAGCAAGAGAATTTGGGGAAATTATGGCAAAGACTGCAATTCTCTTCTCTTCTCTGAAGCTTCGAGGGCTTGCAGATGACCAGTTTCAAAAGGTATAATGGCAACTCATCTGAGGAACACTAACTTTTAAGTATGCCTGTTATGGCATCTTTAAGGCCACACATCTTTATTTTTAGGAGCAAATGAGGAACTATCAGCAGGTTTTTTAAATGACATACAGATCACCAGGCAACTTTAATAACCTTGGCATTCATCATTTATTCATTCACTTTTTCTCAGTCGAGATTCTAAAGCCTCCAGGTGACTCCAACAAGGACACAGTTTAAAGGCACATAAACAGAGGGGCAAGATTTCAGAGCTGTTCCAGCAGCCACAGTCACGAGCTTAAGCAAAGTATTTTTTTGTAGCTAACAGCGATCTATTTAACGGCAAGAACCCAGTCCTGAATTTAAAGCAATCCCAGGAGTATGATGAGAGTACGCTTTTGACCCCCTTCAGCCCTGATCAGGCTCAAGATCCACTCATCAGAAAACATTACACCCTCAAACCCTCACTTTAATCACAACAGCTCACAGAAACATCCCTCCTCTTCCTGTTTTGCATCCTATGCACTCTCCCTAAGCGCTGCAGGGAATTGCACTACATCAGTATCGAGCTGGTATGCAGTGCTACCACATGGCAGCCGGGACCTCACAGAAGTGGACAGCTTAGAAATTGACTTGAAGTAAGAAAATGAGATTCATTAGAAGGTTACTAGCTCTTTAAGCCACTTTCAGTTTTTGGCATTTTTGCTAAGTGTAAGAGGTTCTCTCTCACCATTTTTACGGCTCTGCGGTCCGTCCTGACACCAGGACTCACCTCTCCTGACTGTAAATTACGGGAGGAGAACAGTGTCATACACAGGGATGTGGGACAAGAAAAGGCTACCAGTGTAGTTGACAGCAAATACTCAAGCAAGATCAAATTCACTGACTGAGTGACCATCCTTTTCTTGGAAACTTACACACTCCTTAGTTAAGAAAGAGCAATTACCGGGAAACTGGCTACCTCAGGTGTGTACTGCAAAACTTGTTGAAGAGCTGCCTTAAGAACACTAAGTTGAAGCAAACTAAATCACTAGATCACTCTGTTAAAATCTGCAGTTTTCTTTTAATTAGGTAGCGGGAACCTTAAGAGTTACCATATTTTGTAGTGAGGTCCTCGATTTACCCTTTGATCCTACGAAATGTGCTATACAGCAGTACAAACGTCCATTTTTGAACTGAAACTTAAGATGAGACAATCAAAATCTAACCAGTTTCTCCCCTTTGAAGTGAAGGGAACTGTATTCTGAAATGTATCTATCCTTTTGGGATGTGCAATCTGCTCCTGCTGCCCTACTGATATTGTTGGGAGCTCGTTTGTTTTGGTGGGAACTGCTCATCCATCGCTAAGCGCTGCAATACTCCAATTCACCGCCCTGCTGAGGTGGCAAACCTTTTTGTCGTGGTGCTCAAATACAGCAGTAGCACACGGCTCTCACTGCAGTCAGATACTTTCCCTGTTGACTGTTGCTACAGACACTCATGGCTTAAGGGGTCTACACTGCCAGGGCTATCAGGAGGGTACCCAGTCTCCTATAAACATCATAGAACACCAGATTGATATTAGTTTAATATGTAGCTGTTTTAACAACAAGGTCTGCAAGCAGTTTTACTTATTTTTTTGTGTTCAACACACACATCAAGTGAAAGGCAGTAGCTTCTAAATTCTGCGCAGCAACAGCTGGAACATAACATTTTAGATCATGTCCTTTGGCTCGTGTTCCAAACCACCATCTGGAGAAATCTCTTTCCACGCTGAAATTGATGAAGACTACAGCAAGGGCAGTAAAAATAAGCAAGTTAAAACAGATTGAAAATTGTCCTGCATTGTTTTATCCTGAGCAACAATAGGAAGAACTATTTCCATCAGCCCTGAAAGCAATCAAAAATACCAAAAAACAGACTGCATATTCTTCAGAAGAAATGTCTTTTTATAGCACAAAGTATTACTTTTGGGCTTTCTATCATTCATAGACTCCAAGATTCAGCATTTACTGGTTTTGTATTTTTTTTTTTTTTAGTTTTTTTTCCTTTTCTCCCCCTTTTTTTTTTTTTTTTTAAATATGCACACATTTTCACAATACTTTTGTCACCTTATGGAGATTCATATGCAAAAATTAGATTAGGTTACGTTCATACTTGGCAACATTAGTACTTAAAGAACCATTTTTTGTTGAATACTTCTTCCTCCCCCCTTCCCCCTCCCTTTTTTTTTGCACGACATTTTATATTCCTTCTGTGGCAAAGCTAGCAGTTTGCAACAAGATGTATGTCAAATAACTTGATTTGTGCACAGCACTCATTCTTTCCAATTCCTGTTTTATTAGTTTGCAGCTGTAAGGAGCTCAAGCTCTAAGAGCAGCGAGACGCAGGAAATGTAGGATGGAGAGGGATCTGAGCTTCTCTGTGACATTACAGTGCACATACAAAAGATCAACGTGAGGAGGAAGGGGGGAGACGCTTTTCTTCATCCTGCATCGTAAACACAGCCAAGTTCATATTGATTCAAACAACAGAGAAAAAGAATCATCCACAGCTTGTTTTATACAGCCCTTAGCTTCAGATGTGTGACTGTTGGAGAGGGGACAAATAAAGTTTTACGTGACATCAGAGCTTTTCCCTGCTCTCCTTTTTTTATCTTTTTACTGATTTTATTTAAAACACCGATTAGCATATGCTACTGGTTAGAACGAAGCAATTCTTTTTTTTTTTTAAAAAAAAGAGAGACAGAGAGGAGTGATCAAAGTCCACAGGGGAATTAAAGCTTGGGTATTTCACTTTTAATATGCGAGCGGTTGCTAACAGCAACCTGTCTCCCTCCCTTCCTTTAAAAGGGAGAGCAGGATTAGCATGAAATGCCAAAAGAGATGCCCAATCCCGGTCCCCTTTGCTCGAGGCTTACGTTAGAAATTACGGCTTGAATTGCTCTGAGCAGGCGCGCGCCGCCTTAATTAAAAAACACCGGTTTAAGACAATAGGAGGCGAAGAAAGCGTCCAAGCACTGGGTCTGCGCCGGGAGAGGAGCGGTGGGGGCGCGGGCTGGGCGGCAGGGAAGGTGACTGACGGCGCGGCGGTGACAGCGCGGCGGCACACATTACATCACCGGCTTTGCGCAGGGCTGAGCCATCCCTCGGCCCGGGAGGAGCCACGCTGCATCCCCGCATCCGTCGTCGTCGTCCCCCCCCGCCCCCCAACCCTTCGGGGAGGCAGCAATAGGAGCCGTGCGAAGTCGCGCAAACCTTCCTCACCCCCGCCCTGCCAAAAATCCCCCCCGGCTGATCCCTCTGGCAAATTGCACGAGAAACAAAAAGACCCTTACCCGCGTTTGGCTTGGCGGACGGATTTCGCTCGAGAATCAACAGAAAGGATTTTGCAGATTGTCATGACTAAGAAAGGGAGGTTTCATTCTTCATTTATCAAATTTGTTCTGGCAGATTATTTCCTTCAGATGACAAAGGCAGGCAGCCTGAATCTCGTTAGAGCTACATTTAACACAGCTACCGAAGTACACAAATCTACCCTAAATCAAGGCTGGGTGTTCTCCACGAACTCCACTTACTCAGCTCCTTCTACGTTACTGTAATGAGAACAAGATTAACATCTTGCCTTCACTTTCATCCATTTCTGTAAATGGATACACATTACTATAAACGCAGCATGTGCACTTTTCACGACTCTGGTCAGAAGCATACTCACAAACTCAGCACTCAAAACCAGGGAGGAATTTCTCACCAGCTCACCTATCCTCAAGTCATGAGTAAATTAGCTTCAAAATCATCTGTATTAAGGATACATAGCGTATGCAATACTGAGACAGACAAGACAAAGCAAGCAGCTCCTAATGCTATTCAGGATAGAAGCCTGTAATAAATGTTCCAAAGGCATTCAGATATTCGACTGTTTCTATAACTTTAACATTCGCATGCATATTCAAACATTTGATATCTAGTAAAACAGTGTCAAATTTTTTTGGGAACAACAGTTACTTGAAAGTAGGGGCACTGCATTATACTCACAAGTGTGCTAACCAAGTTCTCCTTCAATTTAAAATAAATAAATAAATAAATCGCACATGAAACCTTGCTCATTTTACAGACCAAACTAGACAAAAGCTATTTAAACTTGACTGCAACTTAACACTTCCTACTACTTACCAGCACAACAAATCCAGACTAACAAATGATTGTGAGCTCCCACTACCTCGTGCTCAAAGTTTTAACGTCAAATCTATGGACCCCGATACAGCTGCACTCATTAAAATAAGAAAGTGCAGACAGTTACTTTTCTGTTAGCGCCCGCAGCAAGTATTCACCCATCAGCTTCATTCTTCAGCCTTCTAGAGTATGGACAATACAAAGATGTTCCATGCCCAAACTGTATAGCCATCCACCCTCTGTAACACTACCTGCAAAATACCATCACTAGCAAATGTTTCCCATATGATTTTATTTCAATAGAGGGCATTCGTCACATGGGCATGTTCTAGCACCTCTGATCCATGCCTTTAAAGAACATGCTCAGACTTACCAAGCGTTATGTAGTATGGTATAGATACCACGTGATACCATCTGCAAATCAGGATGACAACAATGATTCAAGCACTGTAAGTTATAATATTTTAATTAAGTTCACAAACCCGACCTAATTTAAGCTCAATTAAAATGGGTTTGTTGGTCTTCTACAACACTGACTCACTCTACACAAAATTCTAAATGCATATGATTTCCTGGAAAAGTTCTTTGAGACAACAATAGAAGCTAACATTTTAATTGTATTAAAAAGCAGCAATGTACTTTGGCATGTATATGAATGCATTACTTCAGAAGTCTACAATGTATTTTAAAAGCACCAACTAAGATTTTAACAACGCCTCTGCCTTCATGTCTTCAATTCCTGACATGATTAAAGATACACAAAGTTGTCTCTGAAGATTTTAAACTCTAAAACCAATTAGCAGTCCATAGGTGTGCTTCTAAATGACCTAGCAAGCTTAATTAGAAATATTAACCTCTGTAGAGTAGAACAGTAACAAATGTGAAATTAGATTTCTCTTTAGCTGTTTTCATCTTTATTTTATTATTCCTCCCCTTCCCCCCTAATCTTACACCATTACAAGTTTATGGCAGTAGTACAGCACAGCAACAGTTGATACATTATTTAGTTTGGCAAATATTTTTATTTTTACACATTATTAAATGAGAAGCATTCTCTACAAAAGTGCTTTTGGTATAGAGCCACTTTTGTTGTAGACAAGTCATGCAGCAGCATTCTTATTTGCTTTTGAGCTCCAATACCCTGACATCCCATTCAAATTGCCAAACTCTCATATCCACTATTACTTAAAAGCAAAACAAAGAAACACGGAGCAATTAAGTCATGCCAGAGGTTTACTGAGTCTTCTTAACCTGGCAGCTATTGAAAGCTTGAACATGAAGTAGTATCACGTCCTTTTCCAGCACGAGTCATTTGGGTATTTGAAAGTGTATAGACAGATAACAGATGTGTTCTGGCCTCAGCATAGGGGAAAGTGAGTTGAGTCCAACATTATATTACGGAGCATCCTGTTAGAAGACCGCAAAACCTGGACTGCAACTTCTCCATAAAGGACTTCCCCAAAAGATTTCATCGTTGATACACCACAACAGCCTCCCTTCATGCTTCGCTAACTAAACACGAGTGTATATGACCAGCATTGGCTAGTACATTTGATATACAAGAACAATCTAAGTCCCTTATGCATGCAGTTTTCCTGTTATACTTTATCCCCACTACCACTGCATCAACCTTGCTGGTGCTAATGACAGGTCAGTTCATTGGCACTACTTGACTACGAGAGTAATAAAACTAGATGGAGCATTTTATCTACTATCTATTTACTCCTCACAACATGTATCAGGAGGACTAGTCCTCTTCAGAAGTTACTTAACAGAACTTGGAATTATATATATGTCAGCTTGAGATGTCTGGAGACCCTTTCCTCAAGCAGATGCTTTGACTCAGTATACTTCTGTTCTCTTGAGGATCAGAAGCAAGACTTAGGCCGTTACCACATACAACTCAATTGTATACAAATTCATCCCAGTTAGCTCAATTCAGTACATTTCCAGTGCCAACTTAGTTCTGAATGTGGTAACTGAGCACCAAACACCAACTCCATGGCTTGTAACTCTTCAAAGACAGAGCTGCAAGAAAGCTAGCAGGACACATTTCTGTCAGAATGCTAATACCGTTAGCAGCAAGAAAATTGCCCTGATTTCAAAGCAGACTAAAAATTGTACTACCGTCTCAGCATCTGGGGAAAACAAATCTGACGTACTTGAGACTCATAAGAAGTAAAATTTTGAACTAACAGGACTTACTTTGTCACTTATGCTTGAAATAACAATACGCATGATGATGCTAAGGATCCAAGTTACAGTACCATAACACAGCATCTCTACTTGCCTTCTTGATAGCTTTTTTATTAAGTAATCATTTTAGAAAGAAAGTTAATTTAAGAATCAAAGCCAACAGAGCTAAAGTTTATTTGGATGTAAGAGAAAAGACCTTGAATGAGTCCAAAATGCTTCTCAGACAGGGCCAGTATCAGAAGCTTAAGTTGCCTACCAAAGCAGCCTGTCGCTGGCAGATGTGAGGTAATCCCATCCTTACACAAGGCCTGCTTTTGACCTCTTTGGGTAATTGATTGACATTAAAATCACTTTTCAAATGAGTATTCTTATACCCAGTTTTTTTTAACTGTCATTCTCCAAAATCTTGGCTCAATGGCTTTCTATGGATATAAACTCTCTGACCTTGTCCGATGGTTTTTGATCTTTCCAATTTAGAGCGTACTATTCCACATTAAAGATACTGGTATTTAAAAATTTGATTTCTCATGAAGACATCCAATGAAATGTGACAGTGAGGTTTATTGTGATTTCCTTTTTTGTTGTTGTTGACTAAGGTTTGAAATAGCTGATGATTCTGAGCAACAGCCCTTTACCTCCACGGAGTATTTGCTTTGCAGTATCCAAAAAACCTGAATCGCTCTTAGATTATAACTATAGCAAGAAAGAATTGCTACAGAGCCTCTAGATAAGAAGTAAAACTTTCTGGTCTGCTTCCGTTTTAGCAGGTCAGACGAGTGCTGTTACTTGTTAGTCTATCAGCACCTACCAGCTGATTACAACTGAATTAAAGGCTTAATTATACCAGGCATTGTAACTCCTTCTGTCAAACATATTAATGCAGTATGATACAGTTAGAGTAGGCAGGAAGTAACTACTGGCAGCTGGAAGACTAACCATAAAGATCTAGAGGAGACTTACGTGTTAGTTACTCATAGTTTTCCAAAAAGGAGATATTCCACTATTAAGCACTGAGCCTTAATCAAAGTGCTAACTCAGAAGCCCATAGCGAAACTAAGACATTTTAATTTTCTGGTATAGACATCCATGCGAACAGTTATTGATAGCTCATTAAATGATTGCGGGGGGTATACATGCGTGCACACATGCACTGGCCCACAGCAAATGCCAAGGAATGGGTTCTGTCAAGTCCCATGCAACCACACTATCAAGGGCATAATTCACTGAATACTCCCTTTTGGTGGCAGTGCCAGCTTAATCCAGGGTTTTATGATAATTACTAAAAGTAGGCTGGGGATTCTTAGTTTGATTAACCACCACCATGTCAGTAGTCTGAAGGGAAGCTACCATGCATTAAATCCTGTTTATCAAGTATAGCTGTCCATTGACAAACTGGTTAAAAATAAAGAAGTTGAACAAACAGAGATCTCCCCACTGAAACGGGCATGTCATCTGGGAGAAAACCATTTTAGGGAAGTTTCACTTTTAGGGAGGAGAGAGAATGATATACAGGAAAAAGTCAATATAAATAGAATTCTCCATGACCTTAAAAAAGAAAGGATATTAAAACTATGCTCTGTCAGGAGGAGACTCTCTTCACAAACACAACCCAATACACGAGGCAGGCAAGTATGCAGATATCCAAATACAAATTTAAAGCAGGACAGACAGCTGAGATAAATACAAGGCAAAAGAAAACAACCCTTTGTTCAAGTCAAGTGCATAAAGACCTATACGCGTAAGTCAAATACCTGTAACTGACTTTGCACATTTTGGCTATTGTTAAAAAAATTAAGTTGAAATACTCATCTTTGCCTTCCTTAAGAGAAGTCCGACTGACAGTTATTGGTCAACAACAAGGCATTCCATCCACAGGGGTATGTGCATCTCCAACAGGATGACACGGGGTTATCAACAACCATCCTTACTAACACACTGCTCCATCAATAGCAAAAGGGTATGAACTTTAAAACGTTGAATAAACTGGCTGGAGAGCTATTTTGCAAAAACAAGACAAAATACTTTTACAGTGACAGCCATGAAAATCTCTTGGATAGACCATAAATTTGTAAGAAACACAACCAAATTTAGAAAAGAAAAATTTCTAAGGCTGACAAAGTAAACCATGATTGAAGAAGTTATCTTACATCAGATCTATGTTTAAATGAAAGAAATGCAATCTAGTGTTTAAACAAGTGCCTAGACAAATTGCTTAAGGAACCATCAGTATTTTACCTCTGAATGAAACTCTGCAAGTTCTCTTCTAAAAGCCAAGTTAAATTAACCAACTTGTAAAGTACATAAAAAACAGTGCAATGATTTCAGTTGTGGAACAGTCTTGAAAGGACAGCCTGTATTTAGTCCAAAAAAAGCATTTAACTTACTGAACTTCTAACAAAGTGCTATAATTAACAGAAATCAATATATCACAGAGTAAAATAAACGTACAAAGCAGAGTGTAAAAAAAAAAGGTCCCTTATGCTTAAACTTACAATCAAAAAATCAGAGAAAATATGATCTACTCATTCAATACATGCCTAGTATCTCTGCACACTTACGAAATACAGTAGAACAGAAGCATATTAGTGAAGACTAAGAACTGGCTCTAGTACCAGACCACAGAGCTGATCCAGTTCTGAAATTCCAGCCCATCAAACAAACAGAAGATGAGCTAAATTAGATAAACCAACTGCACCCGTATATTTCTATTCAGGGGTACCACCCATTAGAAGCTCAGCTGTGATTCTGAATTTTAACATACTGTGTCAAGCCCAAGCAAAGTTAACTGTACGTCATATGTGAACTAGAGTCTTCAATTGGGAAAGATCTTCAGTGGTCCTTCTTGTTTCCAAAAAGAGATAAAGAAAATTTTCAAGGCAAGTATCATGGAAACCCTGCATTACAATAAAATTAACCTAAAGCAGACAAGAGCACTTGTTGGAAAGCCACTGGAGATTACGGATCAAATTACGAAAGCCAGAATTACTGCATTACACTAGTCAGCTACAATGCCATCCTCTGAATTTTCAGTCTCCAGAATAGCAGCTTTAGAGCAAGAAACAACTGTGTTGCTACTGGCTTAAAGATGCCTTGAATAAATAGTTGTCAGGTGAGCAATGCTGTTTTGACACAGGCAGCCATCAGCTTATCTGTGTACATCCTTATCTCCAGAATCTTCTTCATTTAGTTGGAAGTGCTGTTCGCCCTGAACATACCACAGGCATTCCTTCTTCATAATGAGCTCACTATCTGCATTTATGCTCCCTTCAGCAGATGACTAATATTACAAGCACACTATTTTGATTGACACCTAATACCATAGCTGCCATTATCACTTACATCATGCTAAAACATGAAGTGTTACCCACATCTATTTGGAGAGTAAAAGAATACAGAATTGCTTTGACACATTGTCAAGAAGCACTGTCAAGCTTCACCCACCATAGCTATGTTTTCTTTTTCTCCATCTTACAAGGTCATTAACTAATGTACAAGTAGAGAGGATTCTACCATACTATAGCTACACATTCAATTTAATTTTTAATATTATACAGTAACGTGCCATTACAAGATAAAGTTCAAGAAATATCCAAGTAACTTACCATTCAGAAGTATCAGTACACCAGTTTTTTGTTTCGTATCCCATTTATAAGAACACATTGTTCATACCCCAGAGGCTCAGTCTATGGCCACAGAATGGATAAACTACATGATGCTTGAAAACAACAGCAAATTAAAGCCTTATCCCCTTATCAGGAAAAATGAATCCTGAATTCAAAAACTCAGATTTGAGTTCAAGACCCCAGTGAATTTGATACAGTTTCCATAACAGCTAGGTTTCTATCTTCTCCAAGAAGCTCTATTTCCAAGTCAAAACATTTTTCAACTAGTCTTGTTTGAGCAGTCAGATGAAAAAAGGTACAATACATGTTCAAAACCCAAGTCATCTTTGTCAATGCATATCTTCTGCCTGTACAGTTTGCTTGACTGTCAGTTTGCTTAACAGTTGCTCTGCCTGGATTTACTACCAAATAGGCTTTGACAATGATTGCTATTTAATCCTATGTAATACCCAGATGCAACTGTTCCCAGATCGGAGGACAGTTTAAAAACACAGTCTCCTCCCCAGCTACATACAAGTCTGGAGTCACGCACTAGAAATCTTGTAGCTACAAAACGCAACAATAGAAAGGACCACTATTGCAAATGAAAGCTATTAATCTTTTATATATTTATCTATGACAAGCACATGGTTATAAATAAGGCTTCTAATTCCTTATTTAAAATTTCAGTTTAATAATCTGAACTTTCTAATGTTTGTACTTTAGGCAATGACATTCCAATAAAACTGAGTAACAGAGTTCATCACCTGAGCGTCTGGATTTAAGCCACCCTTCATACAGTATGCTGCAAATGGCAAAACCTGAAATATGCAATGCAATGTAATTCAAACTCAACAGTCAACGTTCTCTCTGCCCACTCACCTTACACAAGCCTACTGTTCCAATTGGAGAAGTTGAACACTAGCTGGACATCCACTAGCAATTCTCAGTTATTATGGCCACCTTTAGAGCTCAAGGATCTGCAAATTTTTTTTTTGTGTTTGGATCATCCGTAAACGTACTCCTATGCTTTGTTTTTATGACTTCCACTATCTAATCATCATGGTACAATAATAAACATTTGTTACATAAAAAGCTGCATTGTACATGAGAATTTGCTAGCAAAGAGATCCCACATAAATTTATAACAAAATCTAGAATTATTTCCTTAATCATTTCATCTCTGCTTATATTTACATGAAACAGAATCCTTCAATTATCCCTGAACATCCACATCCCAGTTTCTGAAATGCTTATCCTCCCGAAGGAGATATTGCCATGATCTAAATGAAAGTCGACATACACACTGCCTTAGAAAATTAAAACTGAAGTGACATATTTAAAGTTTATCCTGATGTCTAAAACACTAGAAAATCCTTTCCAAAACAAAACTGAAAAAAAACCCTATCAACACCCCAATATTCTGTCTAGTTACTACACTACAGATATAAACAAATAACCTGAACAATTATTAACTGTCTGGTAATTTTATCATTTCAACGTAACACATACCTAGGATTTAGATAACGCTCTACAACAATTTAATTAAGAACAAACTATGCATTAGTAGGGTGAGTAACAACTCCTGCCTACAGCACCAGATGATAAAACATAAGATAAATTACAGCGTAGAAGAACAAAATATTCTGCTTGATTTCACCTTAAAGATATCGAATGCTCCGTTATTTCATCATCTCTAATCAAAAAGCCAACATTTCTGAATAATAATATGTTGTATGGATTTAAACTTCTTAATGCCATCGATGCATATGAGAGATTACTGCACTCAGTTAAAAGAAACGGGCTCACTTAGGTTGGACTGACGAAGACAAGATATTAAAAACAATGTAAAAATTTAAGTTTAATTGCCATTTTCCAAGCCTGACTGACAGCGTGTCACAGTGACACAGGGCACACATGTGCTAGCACAAGAAATCCAGGCCGTAACCAGAACACTCCTAGGCAAACTGACGCAATGTCTCTACTCCACGACAGCTCTGGTGAAGTGCCACATCTTATCAGACTATAGCTTAAGCCTTATTCACAGGCTGTTGTCTTAACGCTTCAGGAAAAGCTGAATTCAAATTTGACCTCTGCATTACCTAAGCTTCCCAGTTTACACCAAGGAAAAAGGAATATGCATTTTTGCTTTAAATTAGACATTTCCACTTTGGTGCTTAAAGAACTCAAAGGCATTTAGGACAATGACGCCGAATTAAGACAGTCCTTTCTCTCTCGTTGTAATCTGGAATATTACTCACTGCTGTTCTTTACGGCAGAAGCATTTGGGCAGACAAAGATTCCAGGTTCCCTGTCAGCACTGGTCTTCCACAGGCTCGTTTAACAACTTGTACAGCAAAACGAGGAGCAAGACAGATAATTTCCAGATTTCTGCATAGTTTGCCAATACTTCATGAACCTTGCCTTTTGTTTCCAGGACTTCCAAACAAAGCAGCATGATTCTGTTAAAGCAGCTAACAGCAAATTAGCTCATAAAAAAAGTGGTATGACTAAGAAAAGCTTTTTTTTAAGCAAATCAAGAAAGACAGGATCCTCTTCTATTTTGCCTGTACCCACCGTGTAACAGAATGCCTCCCTGTCATGTGTATCAGAAAGTGTGTCACTGACAGGTATACGAATGGGAAAACATTTGATCTGTGTCACAGCAAACGCGTCAATCCACAGCACTGATACCTTTCCTGAGAGACCTAGGACAAGGGCTGTCCTAGTTGAGGGCCACTGCGATTCCCTGTCAGTCTGCTACAGAAAAAGAAAATTACTAAACCCTCCCTGTTCTTCTTCAGGAAATGAGACTACAAAGGAAAACAACAAGGAATCTCTTTTAGCCATTTCCAGACAACATGCCTTTAACATGACTCAGGCACTTGAAAGAGTGTTTTACCATGAAACACTGCTCCATACATCAGCAATTACTTGAGTAAGACTATGCCAACTATGTAAGCAATTCAACTTCTGACAGGATGCCAGGGCTTTACTGCTGAATATGAATGCAGCTCACTGTGACAGGCCACTAAGTATCTCTGTAGCACTACAGGCCGGCTTCACCAACATCGTGTGGGCAAACCTATCAAAGAAACAATTATCCCCCAAAGAATTGGGGGGGGGGAGAAAAAGACACACTACCTAACTCCAAGCTAAACACGGGCTACATAGGGAACTCTTTCATTCGCAACTGCAGGCACATTTGGGCCAGTCCTGCAACCGTTGACTTCTTCCCCAGCAACTGCCCGGCACTGCCCCGGTGCTCCCGGCACAGGGATGGGGAGGAAGGAGCCCGGCTGCACTTGCCTGGAACCCCCAGAGACCACCACCACCGGGCACCCGCTCCTCAGCACACCCAGACACCCTGCAAAGGGCACAAAACCACACGGTACTTTAACAGCCTGCATACCTACAGAAAACAAAAGCACACCTCGTAGAGTAAAAAAAAAGTTATAAACTGTCCACTGCCCTCATTTTCTGTATCCTTGCATACAAACTCACCCCCATGCTCATTTTCTATTTTTCTTCTTGAAGTATCATCGCAGGATTAAATTCACAGAGTTAGAAGCTACAGCTCCGTTTTTCCTAACTAAATTTCTAAATCATTCTTTTTAGTTTACAGGAGTACTTGAGAGAGATTTGGATTTGGGGGCAAGAGGTAAACTTTTCACTAGTCATAGAAGTAATTCTCATTCTCCAAGTCTTTTTTAATATTAAAAATCTTACTTAAATTTCATTCTCAGTATATTCTTGCTCAAAAACAATATATTAGTTCAGTGTTGGCATATCTGAAAATCAGTTATAACTCACAGTACTACACATTTCACACTTCATTTTAGGAAAATTCCTCACACTTAACATTTGCGCAGTTTGGGGAATTAACTTTACAGGGGCCTATATGCATAAAGCCACCTGAATTTGAGCAGAGTTGTGATGCTGTCCAAGTTCGGGATTTTTAGTACCCCTTTGTCACAAGCGTTAACTGCAGCTTTAGTATTCTGCCCTTAAGAGCTAATGTTTACTTGTCAGACTTTTGTACCTTAAACTTGCACAGGTTTACAGGAAGGTATACAGGGTAACAAGGACCCCTAAGCAGTTAAACTGGGTAATCTTAAGACATTTGCTTTTAACATAACAAGATACTTAGATTTGTCTTCACATACAGTTCTTCACTGCTAAACAGGAATTCTCTGACACAATAGACAGTCCATGATTTCCTCTCCACCTGCAGCTGAAATTATGCTGCATTTCTTTCTTAAGATTGCTTCATTTTGCCAGGAGCAGTCCTGTGGCTATGTCTACGATGCCAACGTAGAAGTGAGTTCCCTGTTCTGCCTCAGTTTTCTGAGTGATAAATTGTTTCACTCACTCAATTGCAGAAATAAAATTTCAAAATCAGCCAGTACTTTACGCTGTCCTTACTGCTATCTTTAGACCTGTATTTAACCAACTGTACTTCAAGGTCTTAAGATGTTAGTGGATATTCAGATTCTCTCTACACCCTTTAAGTGAACAGAAGCCTGTAACTTGAAACAAGAGTCCAAAAATTCTCAGGTAAGTACTACAAGGGCACCTGAAACATTTTAGGACCCTGAAAGACCACACAATTCCTCCTCGGTCTGTGCAACTTGGATGCTGGCTTCAAATACAGAATGTCTCAGATTAGAAGGAACCTTGGGAGGCCCACAATACAATCTCCTGCTCAAAGCAGGATCAGCTCTGAGATCAGGTTGCTCAGGGTTTAACATCCAAGGGCCATATTCCACAGCCTCTCTGGGCAACATTTCCCAGTGCTCAATTACCCTTACAGTGAAAACCTGCCATGTTTCAGTTCATGATTGTTGTCTCTTGTTTCTCCCACCATGCACATAAAGAGCCTGACTTCTCAGTTCCCTCTTTCTAGGTATCAGAAAGTTACTGTTGGGTCCCCTGCAGCTTTCTTGTTTCCAGGCTGAACAAGCCCAATCACTTCAGCCTCTCCTCACATGGCAACGGCTCCAACCCAACAATGTTGGTGGCTCAACACAATATTTCAGATACTGAGTACAGGATGAAAACTCATCATCTCAATCTACTACCTATGTTCCTGTTAACATAGCCCAGGATGCTGTTACTCTTCCTCCCTGCCAGAGCACACTACTGGCTCACGTTTAGCCTGCTGTCCACCAGAAAAGCCACAGCCTTCTACGTAGAGCTGCTATCAACCACTCAGTCCCCAGACTGTACCAATGCAGGGAGTTAATCCATTCCATGTGCAGGACTTCGCATTTGTCCTTGTTGGATTTCACGAAGTCAGCGCATAACTCTACCCTGTCTAGGCCCCTCTGAATGGTGCCCTGCCCTCATGTATATGGACTATAGTCCCCGGTCTGGTGACACCCGCAGGCTTAATGAGGGCGGACTGTCTCCTCCTCCAGGTCACTGATCAACACGTGAGATAGCACAGGGCTCGGAATAGAGGAACTCCACTTGTAACAGAATGAATCATTAACCACAACCCTCTAAGCTTTAAGATCAGGCAGTTTTTCACTCAACAAGTAGTCCATCTATCTAGATCACAGTGTCCCAACTTCAATACAAGGTTGTTGCTGTGGGGAGACCACACCAAAAGCCTCGCTGAAATCAAAGGAGATAATATCCACTGCGCTCTGTTTTATTCACAGATCCAGTCATTTCATCACAGAGGGTGACTGGGTTGGTCAGATGTGATTTACCTTTGGTAAACCCATGATGGCTGTTTCCAATCAACCACAGTACCTTCGCATGCCCACAACTGACTTCCAAGTGGACTTGGTTCATGATTTTTACATGGACCAAAGTGAAGTTGACCAGCCTGTTGTTCCCTGTATAATGCTTCTTGCCCTTCTTGAAAATGGGTAGAGCATTTGCCATTCTCCAGTCATTGATAAACTCCTCCAATCTCCATGACCTTCCCAAGATGATAGAGTGGGCTATTCTAATGTCAAGCAGATCTCTCAGCACCCTCAGATGCATCCCACCTAGTCCCATGAATTTTGCATAGGTCAAGACTTCAAGAGCTCCCTGACTTGAGCCTTTTCCACTATTGTTTGTTCCTCTCTTCCCCAAATCCTATCTGCAGGTAAAAAAACCTAGTAGATCTTCTTGATGGAAAAGAAGGCACTGAGTACCTCAGCCTTATCTGCATCAATGGTAACTAAATCCCACCCACCCCAGTCAGCAGCAGGCACATTTTTTCCTTCTTTGTTCTTCTGCTGTTAATGTAGCAGCACTAGCTCTTCTTGTTGCCCTCAATGTCCATCTCTTACTTCAACTCTGGCTGAACTTTTGCTTTCCTTTGCGTTACTACTTGGCATTTTTCCTGCAGATAAACTGATATCATCAACTTTCTTGGACTTCACCTAATTCACTGTCTCAAGAGCTTTCCCCTTGAACTGATTGCTCCTAAAGTCTAATTTATCACTGGACCCGGCGGGAAGGTACAACATTACCTTCTCATTGTGCACCGAGACATTCCTTATTACCACTCAGTTTTCACAACTTGTTCCAAAAATCCCAGTCTACAGATCAACTTTGTACAGTTACTGCTAAGCCCCTAGAAATACATTTCCTAAAAGTATTTCTCATTCTTATATTCTTATTTGCTCACTGAGAAGTACACAGAATGCAGTTTATCCTTAAAACAGGGAACAATTACAGGATATGGTGGGATAAGTAATACCACTGTTGTCAGTATGATGGAATAACTCAATTCTAGTTCTGCTGGAGTAACCTCTGTGACTGGACTATCTGCAATCAAACTTTGAGCTCCTTTATGCAGAGAAAATTAAATGAACATATTAACAAAGTCACTGTTAGGATTGCACATTAGCATCCAAAATTCTGAGTTATCTTCCTCTTCAAGTGAACAATCTCAGAAAACCCCATCTACTCATCACACTATTAAACTTCCTGTTACAAATCCAGACAATTGCAGCAAGTTGTTAAATAGAAAAAGATGCCAACAATATCATAGGCCTGTAA
This sequence comes from Dromas ardeola, assembly GCA_013398915.1. Lineage (NCBI taxonomy): Eukaryota > Metazoa > Chordata > Aves > Charadriiformes > Dromadidae > Dromas > Dromas ardeola. Next base: position 119,239 of record VYZM01006888.1, read on the forward strand.
TTTAATCTCTGAAGAAAACGTGACAGAGGAAGCACTAGCATTGCAAATATACAAGGATGAGCTAAAGATTTTTTTATTGACCATTATATCATAGCAACGTTTTTAACAATTAAATCTTGAGCTAACCACAAAGTCATTGAGTTCAAAAACATGGGTGGTCAACCTGTCATACATAAGGTTGTAATAAAACATCATAAGTTACCGTAAGATTATTCACTCCTGTCAAAGCAAACACAACAATTTAAGACATTTGCATCCACCTCTGTTTAGTAATCTTCTGCCAAAGGTTTACAGAAAGAACAGCAGCTCTCTGTAATTTCAAACATTTTGACCAAGAAAACTGGCAAATCCTGTGGGGGGAGGGGTGTGAAACGTTATTCATGCCCTTTTTGCATATTTAAGGTTAACAAGCCAAAAATCCAACAGATACAGTCATAGCCTGTTTGGGGAATTGTAGTGAATTTTTAGACAAATAAGGCATTCTACTTGGGAGGTTGAGAAATACAATAAACGTAACGCATGGTTAGATCAAAAATGCTATGCTTGCAAACTACAGCCCACAAGAAATCATCTGTCTAGGAACACATTATCTTCCCCGACTGAAAGAAGAGTTAAACAGTTTCCAAGAGGGATTTTGACAAATAGGTGACAACTGAAGTCAGGTGCTAAACTGAGCATTTGCTTTGGTTTTGACCACAGTTACTTCTACCACTCCTACAAGTAAAAAACAGTAATAGTAGCCCAAGATGGATCAACTCTGATACTGCCATTCCTAATTACATTGCCATTAATCAGCACAGGTATCACAGAAAGCATAATTCCACTGATGCTCCTGCTTAACACAGCACTTTAAGCTAATATGATTATCACAGGTTTAGCTGCAGTTCATTCCAGTAGCTTCATATTCCTCTTGCCAAGTTGCACAGGGGAGAGACTTGAGTCTTCCAAATACTGCAATTCAGTATTGGGAAAAATCCTTCCTCATTGTAGGTGAGCAAATTCGCGAAATAATTTATACCTGGCAAGTTTGATTATCACAGAGAACACACAGTAACAGGCTGGAAACCCCTTCAACAAGCCACCCATGAAAAATGGCTTATTTTATACGAGTTTTTAGAAGTCGGTGAAGCAATACTATTACAGCTCTGAACATACATACCTTTCCTTTCATCACTCAACTTTTTCCACCGTCTCAAAGAGATCATCTTATTGTAAAATTTCTCAGTTTAGTTTTTCAAAGGAAGCTTTTTCCATCACGTGGCAACCCCTACAATGCAGCAACTGTAGACTCTGGCCCAGAGGAAGAGAGCTCACCCCACTTACTCTGATGGCTGTTATAGGGGCTTTTACACTCTAAACTGCCAGTTTCACAGACAGCACCACAATCAAACTGCTGGTATCTGCATTCTAGTTACATGATTAGACAAACCGATCCATTTTAAGTTCACAGAAGTGTAAACATGACAAACCAACAAATCACCATACTCTCATCTATAATGCTCACCTGATGAGGGACTAAACACCTAGTTTAGCTGCATTCTTGAGAATTGACAGCAAACTACCAGGTCAGCCCTGCACAACGATCCTGCCCACAATATATAGTATTTTTTTTTTTAAATTAAGAACCACCCAAATGTCTTTTCAGGTTAGGCACCTCCACCTTCTGGATACTTGGAATTTTCTATTTCAGCAGAAATTTCTCCACCATCTAGCTTTTCTTCTCATCCACTTTCAACTAACCTCATTTCATTTCCTTTCCAATAAAACCACAACAATCCACGTTAAGGAGTTCAGCCCACCAAATCAATCACAAACATTTATTCCATTTATTTTAAAAATAAATAAATAATAATAATAATAAAAAAAATCTATTTCACTTGCCACTGAAATGCACCTCTTCTGCAGAAGTTACATAACTGGAAATATGAATTATGTCCAGCTAAAATATTTCTAAACTTCAATATCAGACCTGACTTAAAAATGTGTTGATGGCAACTCATCTTCTAGAACTTGTTTGTCAACTGTAAGAATGGTATAAATGCTGACGCATTTAGTGTTTCCAGCATCTAACTGAAGCTTAAGCTTTAGTCAATTGCATTTATATATGACATGATTCTATACATATACAGATACTATTTAACCTTCACAAAAGATTTTAATGGGGCTGAGACAAGCATTTCATTTCTATCCCATTGAGATGAAATATATTTAACTCTGGAAATTAACATCAGCCACTGGACCATGCCTCACAGTAATGTTGCAGAATCAAGTAAAGCAAAGTCAGAATGGCAGTGCTTTTTGTAACACTGCAGTCGAATTTGTCAATGCCTTAAAAGCCTCTTCCATTTAATGTTTTAACTGTTTTGTTGGAAATTTCAGATCAAATTGCAATAGGAGATTGTTTCCAAATGTGTTTCAGAAAAATCAGCAAGGTTCTTTTTTTGTTGTTTCTTTTAAACAGACAAGGAGATAAACTAACAGGAATGTCTTAAAAGTGCCCATTTGTGGCAAGGGCATAAGGTGCTCTTCCTCCACCCCCACCCAAAAAAACCTCTCGGCAAAATTTATACTTTGTAACAGAGATGAAGTTAAACATAGATTTTTGTGTCAAACTGGTACTTAGAGAAAATGAATTTAGGTCTAGAGGTAAAAATTACAAGAAGAAAGTTCTTTTCTATCTTGAAACATATAACATGCAGAACACTTAAAATAAACTTTGAGAGACTAATTTTGAAGCATGAAATGCCAACCGCAACATACATGCTATCTAACATTCAGCTCCGCATGTCAGATGGGCATGTATTACTAATGTTTAACAATTCTGCGTACACAAAGCTCTACACTATTCTTTCCCAGTTTTTCCGAGAAAGCTTCTCAAGCATGCAAAAATTCTCTGCAGACATACCGGCAAATTCTCTATTGCATTTAACCAAATCTTTGGTTAAATTCAAAAACTTCCAAACCCTTGGTATCCTCTACCTAATCAAATATTAGCCCATTCTCAAAAAGATATCATGTTCACAGTGTAAAGATCTGATGATTTTGGTTTGTCTTTTTTTTTTTTTTTTTAATAAAAGGCAGATGAATTCAACTAGAATCTACAATATTTTCCTATGTCTTTACGGCAGTCAAATACTGAACTTTTATGTACTCTTGCCATCATTTTCCAACCTTTACAAAAGATCTCCGTTTTTATAAGTACAAACTCTTCTATGAACTATCAAAGGAATTTTTAAGTTCATCCAGAAAGGGGTTGAATTGACAACTATGCAGATTCATTCCACACTCACAAATTAAGTACACAGTAGAACCTGCAACATAACTTAAATACAATTCTAGCGGTATCAAGTACATCAAGAGCCAAGAGATTAATTTAGCCTGTATGTCCACCTCAGCTACTGGCCTACATTATGCCTTAGGTAGTTGTGCCAGTTGCACCAATTTGTGAAATGATGCATGTACTGTAAGCAAACCTGCAGAGAGCAAATCTTTTTAGACAGGCTAACAGCCATGCAATCGTGCTGACATGAGCTGAAAGATGCTTTCATTTTTTTCTGACACGTTAGAGCATCTCACTCATGCCCCTGCATCGATGGAAAAGGCTATCCAGTCAAAAAAAAAAAAAGATTTCACATTTCTCCAAAATAATTGTCAGTAGTTGGACTGTGATTTTTTTCTTAATACCCACTTACCAATTAGTTTTGGTTTAGCCCATATGCAGACTTTGTGGAATCCAAGACTTGTTAAGGAAAATTGAGGTTTGAAAAAAAACATTCTAACTCCTGAAACAGAGAGATTAACACCACATCCCAGCTTTCAGCGGTCAATTGAGAGGGTCAGACAACAAAAGCAATTCACAAAGGTATTCAAACATGACAAATTCTTATACAAAGATACATCTGAATTAAAACAAACTCCATTTGAAAGAGTTCACATGAGAAAAAGGATGCAAAGTAAATCAAATACCCAACTTTAAGCTTCACCCAAATATATTTTGCCTCCCTCCACCCTCCAATGGCTTCTATTTGAATTATTAGCAAGTTTTTTCCTTGGCTTACCATTGTGTTGTAGCTGAAAAACTTCTGACATTTCACTGAGGGAAAAAAAAAAAATCATGCAATACTAGAACTACAAAGATTTTCATTTATAAAGGTTGGTGAAGAGTTGTGAAACAGGTACAATAGTTAACCTGTATTTTTATCCACCTATAGCCAGCATACACCTTTCTCGGCTTTGCTATACTTCACCAAGACAATCATTAGACAATCTATATAAACTGAACTAAATAGCCAACAGTTCCTTTAAGCCAATGGATTTCATGTAAAATTCTCTGATGTATGCAAAGATGAAAAGCCTTCTGGTTACAAGCTACACAGGACACATTAAAGCCTTGTTGTAAGCTTTAACTTGTTAAGACTGAATTTACTGGTTATGAACAGGTGGAAAGCATGTTTATAAACTTGCAATTTTGCACCTCTTGCCTGTATCTATCATTCACAAAGTTCTTCCTGCTTACACATTCTTGTACTCAATTGATAAACAGCATTAACTTATAAACTGCATTCTAAGCTATTCTATTTAAGCCCCAATAATAACCCTGATGATTAGTAATGGCATATATATATATATATGGTGTGCAGAGAAAGAGGGTTCAACACTTTCTCTGTTTGCCATTAAACAGAGCCCTTAGAGTCCAGAGACACAGCAGCAAGTTAGTCCAGAGAACTCCAGTATAAAAAAAAGAAAAAAAAAAATATTTACCTAGATTTTTGCCACGGGCAAAGTTGGATTTTGCACACCTTATTATTTGTCGCTTCTTTGTTCAAAAGTCTGTCTACAAGACAGGCCACAAACCATACGGAAGCGACCCTGACCCTTTCTCGTTTTTCCAGCACTGGCCATTTATTTACGTGACAGTGTTAATACTGACTGCTCCAGAGACTTCCAACATCTTGGCCACTTTCAGCCATGAGCTTGACTCAACATCAACTTTGTCACACATGTGCCTATCAGCCAGCAGGACCAGCAGCAAGCTTAAGTTTAACAATGCAAATGGAAACCCACTAGGCACACAATGAAGCCCAACCAGAGAATTGAGTCCTTGCCTCCTACTATGGTTTTAAATGTCTTTCACACTGCAACACATTCTCAATGGTTAGCATCTTCTCTGACTTTGGCTTACACCTTAATATTATACATCAATCATAGAAGTTCTCCAGGTAGCAGTAGGCACTGTTCTTTAGCTCATCCCATTTCAGTTTGAAAAGATTTCTTTTTAGTCTTAAAAGAGCCTAAGAACTGCTTTTCATTGTTCCTCTCATTATGCAAGCCCTTGATTGGCCGTATCATTAGTTATCTAGACAGACTCAGGTTTAATCTCATCTAGGCTGAAACACTGCAAGTAAAACAAGGCCTACGCTACCAAACTGTATGTTGGCACTTAAGTGATCAAAGAAGCACACAAACATTTAAGATCTGGTTTTTCTTGGAAGCCTTCCTTATTATTGTCATCCTGCCCATCTGAAGAGACAAATTTCTACTATTGCCAGACAACTTAAAGCATTCACAACATTTGTTCCTGTGGCTTTTGTCAAGTTCTCACAGTGCCCCTAGATGATTTAACATGTTGAAGAAAGTTGAGTCACTCTTAACAGGATCAGAGCTCCCTTCACAATTAACAGGCTGAAACTTAATGTTGACACAAGCTTCCAAATAAAACAAAGCTTCTGGGTAATTTTATTTAGGAGGCTGATACACAGACACAAACTAATAAAGAACAGACAAAATTGCCAAACTAGCATCTTGGTGCAGAAACTTAACAGCACAATCTACACCTTGGTTCAGCTTTTCTATTTGTCTCCCTACCTACACATCTGTGTACAAGGAGGAAATCTTGACACAAGGACTACTATCTTTTCAGTTTTCCATACTACTGCATAAGAGTTAAAGAAGTTCAATGTCAAAATGTCAACAAATCCATGATGACTGTTCTCATTTCAAGGAACTTACAGAGGCCATGAATTGCAGGTATAATAAACTAGCAGAGAAAATAAGAACAACACCCCTTTGCCCCCCTTCCCCCCCATCTCTCCACTCCCCAATTTTCATTATCTTGACCAATACGTATCTAACCATCAGCAGGCATCATCTTCTGTCTAACCAGACTGATTATTATAAATAGCTATTATCTGTTTTTCTTTGATCTGCAGCCTAAGAAAGCTTACTCATTTGGAGTGATTTTTAAGATGGTTTTAGCACAAAATGAAATGAGGAAGACGTGAAAATATCTGATCAGAGGGAATAAGGCTGTCACAGCTCTCCTTTTTATTAATAACAACTAGGGTACAGTTCTGGGTCACTAAGTACAGCACCAACAGCTTCTCCCTTTCCCACTGTGCATTAAAATGAGGCTTCACAGTCAAAAGAACTGTCCGTGAACCATTCACTGGATAGGACGCAAAGCCGAAACCATGTACCTTTTCCCCATAGTACTCAAGAACATAAAGAGACGTGGGAGCTACAAACCGCTTCAGCTCAGAGCTCAGGTGAACACAAAAGGCCAGTACTCAGACAGTATGCACATCTAAAACTACACGTAGAGGTAACAGCATTAGTTATGCTTCCTGCTTTAATATGGAACACAAAAAATAAAGTTGTCCTTCATTTCCATTTCAGGCTGCCAGAAATACAAAACTGGAGCTAAATTTCAGAATTCAGCTTAATTAATACAGCTTTTCTGACGAGTAGCTTTCCAGCACTACTAAGGCGCCCAATCTTCTTGTGTGCATTTTGTGTTGCAGTTAGATCCTGTTGCTTACCTTCCCTTGCAGGTGTTTGCTCCTGCTGGAACAGCTTTCATATTAGTTTTCATCTGCAATTCTTCAGTCTGCCTAGACTGTATTTACAGATGGGATTTCTCAAGTATGTTTTCCATACTTTTTCAATAACAACTTACTTTCAAATTCATTTTTAAAAAAAACCTTGAAATCTCTTAAAAAAATAACCGAGAAAAATCTGCTCGTCTTCTTTAACAATGCTAAATACATTGGTAGATAGAGCTTCATCCTCAGACAACACCCTACTTAGAGACACATCTTATAGGGAAAAAATTTCTCTGCTATTAACTGTCCCTGTAGACATATTTTTCTAACTGATAATATTACTCAGATCTTCCTTTTTGCAGAATGCTGGCAGTATTTCAAAAGTGAGTCAGTCCCTTAAAATACATATTGCATCACTGCAGGGATACCGTTCAAGAGTCCACTTAAAATTTACATGGAACATTCTTTCTAAAACCTATTTCCAGAAAGTTAATGCCCTTTGAGAGCAAAGCAAGTAAAAGTGTTTCAGCTACCGGTTCTCAAGGAGTTCCTAAGCACCAGCTAAAGCCATGCAACAATGCAGCCATCAACAAGCAATTAAGCAAGCCATTCATGTTTTGAAGACCACAAGCAACTTTTTGGAAACAGTTCTTTTTTTGCAAGATGCCGCTTCCCTGGGTACCTAACTAACCATATTCCTGCCAATTGAACGTTATGTATTACTTCCACTCAACCTGGTGATACTAAGCTGTCAGTTGCCCTGATGCTACTTTCCGTATCTCAGTGTTGTCCTCTCATGCTACTTTCTCCATAATCAGCTCATTGACAAACCAACCTGTTCTGATTTTAGCTTTATCCCTTAATGCATCTCCACTGATTAGTTAATGCAAAAAAGCAAGAATACACTAACAGAAAAAGCGTGAAAACCCTAAGGCCCTACCAGTGTTAAAGAAACAACATGGCAACACTGCATTTGGACACCAATGATGCTGAAAAAGTTGTCACTGCTAAAGTTATTGGTGACATCAATTATCACAAAATCTTATCTCAATGCACCATTTGATAGAGTAATGGACAGCTTGTTTAACTGAACTCAGAGAGAAGGACGTTGTCCTAATAGGCATGTCTTAGAAAGTATTTAATTTCTTCTTGCTTTAAAAGTCTTTGTATCTGCTCCACTCAATGACGCTCCAATCCCAAACAGTCTCTACTCTCCATCAATGCTCAGACAAGTTAAGCTGTCCACACAACTAAACAATTCAGCTTTCAGCTAGATAAGCAAAAGGAAAGCACCCAAATGAAGTCAATGTTCCCTTCTATCTACAGACGAACTAAGAGCATTTATGGACATTTTGCAGCAGATGATCAAAACAGAATTAGAAATACCCTCTGTATGCCACAGATAGTTTCATTTAAGGGCTGCAGCGATGCTTACAGAGGGCATCTCAACCCGTTATCAAAGCACAGTAAGGTCACTGACACAGTATGGCCTTCTCAGATGTCCAGCCTCTTCCAGCTAAAATGGGATTCAGCTGAAATACATGGATATTTCAGAAACCTGTGCAAGCTAAAACCCTAGACTACTCACGCAGGCCCCTAGAGCTGGAAGTCGGGGTTTCAGACAAGCCCCACCACGAGACTTTCCTTCTCCTTAAACGGACTGATGATGCAGACTGTGGCTGGTGGATCCCTGAGCTGGTCTAAAGAGCCTGTGTCCCCCATCTGCTCATTCCTGCCCCTACACTGCTCCCACTGTTGTGCCAACAGAAGTATTTGTGCAGCTGCGTGATGAAAAGCAGCAGGGAACTGATCCAGCCAAAGAGTAATCTGCTGAAAGGACTAGGGGGGAGGAAGGTCTTACACTGGCTCAGTTTTGTTCAAATCCAGTGTGCAAAGGAACCAGCGTGAGCAGCCAGAAGTTCAATCTGGCACTGTTTCTGAATTGCAAACTGAATTACAGCCTAAGGTGAAGATTCTTTTTATCCTCTTTCTCAGCAGGCTTGTTCTGCTGAGAGCCAAATGAGCTTTAAGACTTCTTGCCACCCTAAATTATGAGAGCTGGTTTAGCTGAGGTCCACTCTTGTCTCCTACACTAACCAAATCCTGCCAACAGCTTTCCTGCCAGTGTCACAAGAATGCTTTTCCCTGCAGGTGACTTCAGCTAGGATAAATACTCAACAATAACCTAAAAACAATGCTTAAAATGCACTTGCAGCTCTCCCTGGCAAATGACTGCAAGTATTCAACTTAAAATATTTGTAGCTTAATTTCTGGAACTAAACATTACTGATACAAAGAGCAGTAATTACTAGTCAGGAGAAATCTTGACAATTTGTATTTAACCCATTTATTCCTCAAGTAGCAAAGAAAAAATGTAAAGGTTCTTTCTATTCCTGTCAGCATGAAAAAAAAAAAACCAGTGCTATGAAAGATACAAGTAGATGAGCAGAGGCTGGGGGAAACTGATCACAGAAACAGTATCTACACGCAGCCCACTAGAGCTGAGCAGCATAGAACTTTAGGGCAGCACCTTTAAACCCAAGAGCTATTGGGAAGATTGGGGCATAATTTTTCAACACCTTGTAAGAAACTTAAAAAACCTGAAGTTTGAATAAGATTCTTTCAAGACCTATCGGAAGAGCAGAAAAAGCATAAAATCTCGGGCCACGTTTTCTTTATTTCTTTACAGAATTAAAACAAGCCTGCACACCACAAGGCCATGCCCTATGCAGTTCCCCTGGACTGCCTCTCAGCTCTCAAACCAGCGTATCATTAGCAGATCCTTACAGTCCTTTTACCTACACATGCACCCCCTATGCTGCAATGAGGCCACCAAGCGCTGAATGGCATGCCAAGCTGAGACAAAAGCCACAGTAGAAGCTGTCCCCCTCAAGCACCGAAGAGAACCAGAAGAAGAGATGGCAGGAGAAGAATGCAGCGCTGGATGGTGGTTAATCTCTGTAACCAGTGCAGCCATCTTCGGTTGCTGCGCTCCTGTTCATCACCAGGAAAACAATCAGCAGCATCCAAGGTGAAGGCTGTAGGTATGACTCCATCCAGGCAAGGGAAGAATACGCTATGGAAACAGTGGAGGTGTGGGGCAGGGGAGAGGAAATACGAGAGGAGAGAGGCAGAAGAGGTCAAGCATGAAGGAGGTACATTGAAACTAAAGGTGTTGGGCCAAGAGCAGATGGCAAATGTTGAGTCAAGTCTTCACAGCAAACAGCAGAATGAGTTAAATTGTGAAGTGGTGGCCGTTTTGGGTGGTTTTGCTTTTGGTTTGTTTTTGCCACATTTTTTAGCTAGTCTTAGGCTCACAAACTAGTTATTTTCACTGTTTGACATGCACTATTGTACTTCTTCATTTTTCCTGTATTTCCAAGTTACCGTGCAAACTAATACTTGATCTTAGACTTGTATTCTTCTACTTTGCCTGAAAACTTTCTTATTTCAGAAAGGCTGAGTAGAAACATTTCAGAATATCTTCTTATTTACATCAAATCTAAAATCCCTCACATACAAACTTCATATTAAGTCTGTGAGAAGACCCTGTTGGGGGAAAGGAGAAATTTTAGTGCAAGAGAAGAAAGTACTCCTTAGAGCAATAATTTGAGTTACATACCAGGCTTGTTCTACTAACAATACACACTACTTCCTTCTTTAGATTATTTTAATCTTGATGGAGAAAAAGCTGGCAGCTTTTTAGGATCAACTGATTCTAAAAATACCCCTTGCATAACATATTCAGATTTCCCCTGCATTACAATAAGTTATAGTTCCGGTCTTAATTTTATTCATGAATTTCCATTTCAGTTGTGCATTCTAGGAACATAATGTAATGTCAAAAATTCCAGTGACAATGTTTGGTTTGGGTTTGGTTTTGGGTTGGTTTTTTTTGTTTATTTTTGGGGTTTGTTTTTGTCTGTTTGGGTTTTTTAACAGAAATATAAAACTTACCTTGTGCTTATTTCTGCTGTTGTTTCACCATACTACAGGGAACAAGATGACCCTACACTGAAATTCAACAAGTCTCATTTTGTCCTTGCAAGTCTATCTATCTAAGCAAAGTCTTTCTTTTTAAGAACTTCAGTATCCTGGACTGTACAATGCAAAGGGCTAATTTGTCCCAGTTAAAAATCACTATCCTAATCAAATTATAAAACCAAGAACAGAAAGATTAAAACAAATCCAAACAGCAGGGGATAAGGGGGAACCCTCCCTACATCAAACATCTTCAGCCAAAAACCTGAAAGTTCCCCTATTAGAATAGCAATATGAACAATAAAGCATTGAAGAGCTGCAGCAAGTCATTCAAGTAAGCGTGCCTTGAAAAAGAGACTTTTCTAAGGATACTCAGCAAATAAACTAGGCAAATCACTCAGTAGCGTGCCCTGCCTAGCTAGAAGTGTGATAAAAAGTTACCTTATCCTAACAATGAAGAACTGATCCATCACTAACTTCTTCCTACAGTTCTAATTCTGGTATTTATGCTGGTAATTCAAGTCATTTAATAGGGGAAGGCTTCTCAAGCCCAAAAGTAAAAAAAAGTTTTTCTTGATCACACTGACAAATCTTTAACTCCACTCAAATGATAAAGGCTGCTAGTCAATCTATAGCATTTCTAAGTAGTCAAATCATCTACATCAGGAAGACTACATGCTTGCTTTCTACATGCCTTTAAAACCAAGAAATGAGATCCTTTACTGTCCTCCTTCAAGGATCCATTACCCTTTTACAAGACTCAGTGCTAAAAACTTACACCATTTTACACATTTGCTAGCAGTTTCTCTGCCCCGTTACAGTGTCAACTGCCAGATCAGAAAAGTCAATTTACTAATTGTCACTGAGCCACTGCAAACAATTCCCACACACACTAGCACCGCACTACAGTTTCTAAACCACTAACAATTAAGGCACATTTTTACTCCAAATATTGCGCTTCTGGCTATTAAAGTGCTCAGTTGATTTCCAGGTTTAACTATACAATGGATAAAGAGACAGGAGATACTATCTGCAGCCAAAACACTAACAGCTGTCCCTGGACTGTGCTTATCACTGAAATAAGGATCTTTGATGGAGATCCTTATTATTTCGTCGCTAAGAAATGCATAGCTTCCCCGCCCCACAATGCCTAAGTTACATTTCCCTTGTCTAATAAAATTCAGTAGACCTGTTGCTGCTGAATACTGCCTTCTCTTTGGATTTAGGAAAGGATTTTGTGCAGTTCTAACATGCTGTTTGCCAGTAACTCAGACCTGATGCATCCCTATTTGTCTTCATCTAGCATGCAATCCAAGGTTCAATGTGACAACACTTCCATGACAAGCCATATGCCTCAACTCTACTCAGCCAGTAAAACTTAGTGGTTTTTTTCTGAGTAGCTTTTTATTTGCACTTAATCGTCACATTCCAAATCATAGTAATTTTAAGAGACAAGACTCAGAATTTAAATTTCTTTCCACAAACTAAACCATTGAGTATCTTCCGGCTTTTGCCTCCCAAAGTACATGCAATTTCTACCTACAGAATGCTTCTCAACTTGTCACTTGGTCAGAGGTCTCTTTAGTACCCTCTAGGAGACCTTCACAGGCTTTGATAACAGTAAACAATCGTAAAGACAAAAGGAAGACAGTTTCCTTATTTACTCTTGCACTAACCATTTTTGTACCAACCTGCAGTTTCAAAATAATAGTAATTCATATCACTGTACATGAGTTACTGGGGATTGCAGGTCATAGATGAGAGAACCATCTCTGAACCAGCATGATCAAGGTCTGGTCCAGAATGGATGAAACATATGCATCATCAAGCAGATGGTGCTCAGATATTTCAAGGGTCAGCTTCGATCCAGAAATACCAGCCTTAAGTTATGAAATGTCTATCCGATGAAGGCTTACAGACCACAGCAAATTCCATTCAAAGCAAAAATTTGGTGTCAACACTGTGCTCTTAGACGAAGCACCTTGGGTGAAGACACCACCCGCATGGAAACAAATTATGCTAATTAGTACAGGCTCAACCTCAACCAGTTTCAAAAAGCCACAATACCTCCTAAGCCTGTGGTTGATGAGAAATTTTGTAAGCCACAGAAAATGAAATCCTGCTAGATGCAAAATGGCCTCCGTGTTGTGTAAGCGTCATACTACTCCCACCCAAATCCTATTTTATAGCGGTTACTCCACCCCCTGCCGAACCTTTCCAGAGGGTCACTGTGTGGATATTTTTGTCTCAAGACAAGACTAATACCAGAGGAAGATACAAGTTAAAGAATCAAGGATAACATGTACCGAATATCATTAATCAAAACTGGCTTACCTAATGTCATTTGATTCTACAATCATTCAACTAAGGCAATAAAGCAACTGAAGGTACTTCGAGTTAATCATGTACTTCATTACACAATGCACATATTCCTCCTGCCTTCCTGTGAAAACTCCTAGCTACAATTCCACTACTCAGCATCTTCAGCTCCAGTGTGTCTTCTATCAGAACTTGGGTGCACCATCAGTAGTACTCCCAGTAGCTTGTCTGTACAGTAGTGCAATTAGCACACGCTTAACAACAATCCATAATATAATAACCCTCACAGTCATACAAAATCCCCTTGGAAAGCACTCGTAAGTGCCTTGATAATACTGTTGACTGCTCCTGAGTGCAACTTACACAAACACCGGCAACTTGTACTATTTCACCAAGCAGCTCTGAATGACAAGCAAGTTTACTAGAGAAGAGCTCTAGTAGCTACTTCAAGCTTCTTTTGACACAATCAAAAGCAACAGAATTGAGGGGTGGGCAAAAGACTGTCTCACAACAAGGGATGGAGAATCCATACTCTTCAAACCAAAATGTTAACTACTCAGCTACAAATAAAAATAATAAAGCTCCTCACCGACGATCTCCTACATTTTTCCTGGATCTAAAAAACTACCTACTTCCATTCCACTGTTCATCTGAACACCTAGATACTGACAGTCAAATTAAATACATTCCTCCAATGACAACGTGTATCATTTGTATCCGCAACTCACAAGCCTGATGTCTGTGCAGCTTCTGTTGCATCAGTGGGAGCCCTTAGTAACAGTTCCAAAAGCCACTACCAAGTCCAACTTGAATGAGCTAATGTTTTATTCAAGAGACTAAACACTCTTTGTTATCAATATGCAAAATGGCTCCAGAAAACACCCTTAGTAAGACTCACTTCCCCTGTATGAAGCAAACTCATGCAGTCTTTTGTATCAAGTGTTATGTATTTTCGGATAAGACGAGAAAAAAAAGCACATGGCTTAAATTAAGTTGTACCCACCAAGCTAAATTATGGCCTTTGCTTTCTGGTTGAGACAAATTGTTTAAGAAATTGTTCTAACATCCTCTTGTCAGGTCTACATTTTCATTCCTCCGTGTGCCACACACACAATTATCTATGCTTAAATTCCCCTCCCTTATTTTATATTTAACCAAAGAGGCAAGGAAGAGCTTATTAAACAGTAAGAACTCATCATTAATTCAAGTAAGTTAAAATGAAAATTTTAATCAAATTATCAGAAACACTTAAAAGCCTGAAAGGCTCCATTTCTTCTTAAACTCTTGAGAATCTGGAGCCATCTCTCCACTGTTCCATGCTTGGCCAAAACACCTCCCTTCTCCACAGCATGAGCCATGCCTGCATATGAAGAGTATCTCTGAATAGTAACGTTAGCATGAAGCACTTCCACAAGTGTCTAATCAACCAGCAGGTCACCTGTGTACACATGCAAAGTATGGCTCTGCTTTAACACAATGTTAAAATTAAGTTTTAAATCCTGAGGAAACAGGATAGGTGATTTGAACTGATACAACCTCAACAATATTTTCATGTTCAATTTGCCACAAAACTGCAAATTTAAGCTACAAAATGAAAATCCAGGCAAATTAGGTGCTAGGGAGATTGGCCATAAAACATGTATACCTTGTACTTGTGAGCTGCAAGAAATGCATTCACATGTACATCTAAATTTCTATTTCAAAAGTTAACCCTCTTGCTTTCCCATTTTTCCCCTCTCCATGTTCTTGCTAGCTCAACATCCAACCTGTAGCTTTTTGAACCACTGAGCAGCTTCTGCTTTCCATAGAAATTACTGGACCCTGAGGTGGGAAAAAAACACCACCAAGCATCAATCCCATGCTGGTAATACCCCAAGATGAAAACACAGCACCGTGGGAATGCCTGGCGATAGAGTTGTATTTCCCCCAAGTGCTATTTGACGGAAAAGAGCTTGGAAACAGCCAGTTTATCACTGGGAATGTGCTGCTTCAGAATTTCATTTTATCTGAGCCACGGAGTTACCAAGGAGAAGTAAGAGCTATCAAAACATCCCTAAAAGTACTAGTAACTATTCTCTTTGAAGCATCTCATCACCTGCTTTCTGTAGCCCATAAAATGCCAGATGACTGTCTCAGCTCAAGTGGAGCAGCCTGGCAATTCTGACATACCCAGCACTTTCATTTCATAGCTAATACTATGATCAGAGGCCATGACTGAGCAATTCAGAGAAATTATTAATGAACTGCAATAACACCATTTTATTTTTTTAATATATACTTATTCTTCTCTGTCTATGAACTACCAAAGACTGCTACATATTTCTTCTTATTTCCTTCCCCTTCTAACAGCTGCCCAAAAAGCTGCCGATGAATTGCCAAACAATGACAGGTATTACACATTCCAGCTTCACAAAGTCCAAATGGTTCAGTTTGAGAAAGGTCAAGACTTTTTTTTTTTAAAAAGTACTCATAAAAATGCCCCCATTTTACCTGTAAAAATCTCATGTTCTAATTCCTAACGGCAACAAAAATCCTTCTGATGTGTTTCTTATTCTTTGCTCACAGACTGTCCAATGCTCTCAGATACAACTTCGACTCCTCTTCCTCGATGTCACCTGAGTTGCTCAAACTGACATTTAACACACAAAAACTCTTAAGCAGTAATCATCAGCCTTGTTTTCAGTTTCATGTAACTTCAACATACTGACTGCACTGACCCTAATTCATGTTTGCACATCCATACTAAGAAAAAAAAAGAAAAACAAAGACCAAAAGAAAGGCACACACACACAAAAAAAAAACAACAAAAACCAAAACCTAAACCATACCACAAAACAAAAGAAACCACTATAATCAGGTGTCCTCAGTCCTACTCTTTAAGTAGTGTTTTCCTGTGGCAGGACAGAAAAATATATCCTACAGAATGACGCAAAACTCCAAATTTGGTCATAAAAATACAGCTCTAGTTATTTTCATTGTGAAATTAAAGTTGTTTACTTATTTTTCCCCCCCTCTACCTTACACTTTCAACTAGCAAGGATTTAAGACAATATTCATTGCAAGGATAGCTGTATCTGTACTCTGTCAGTTCCTTCCTATTAATACCAATTTGTACGTTCTTACATGTAGATACAATCATACCAATATTATCCAACTATTTTTATTCCACTCTGTTTTCACAGAAGACTTAATTCTTCAATGCAGTTAAGCAGCAATCCTGCTTTGAACCATCTTCCAGACTCACACAAACCTGTTTCCTAGCTTTTCCAGAGCATCTCTGGTTGCTTCTTACCTTTTTGCACACACTTAGTTTACTCTATTACCTTTTACAAATCTCATTTGTGTGAGCCACATCTGATTATGATCTGGTCTCTTCTCATTCCTGCATTTAGAAATGTCGACATTTTGCCAGCATGCATTCTCACAACTAGTTAAAACTGAATAAAGCCTATCTCCCAAGCAACTTCAGCTACTTGAGATTACCCCTAAAGTAATCTATTTGAAAAGCAAAAAACATTCTATCCAGACTCCATTAGTGGTACAACTTCACGTTCACACCAAAATCTCTTTCCAATACTTTTCTCTGCTACTACTAGAAGTAGGTTTTTTGCACAAACATTTAAAGAAAAAAATATTTATTTTCAAAATCAATTTCAAATTCTAAGAAATCTGTGTTAATCAGCATTTGAGCTGGTAATTCACATTACTAGATCCATATTGAGTCCATGGAGCTTCTGTTTTCGTGACTGAAAGATGGACTTGGGGTAGCACCTAAAAAAAATAATTAGAAAGTTGTTCAGATCTGTTATATATATGTGAGGTCCCCCTCTGAACACTAGCAGTTCCAACCACTTTCACTTCAATATCAATAGGAAAACAAACAAGCGTTTGCCTTACTAGTTTATCTAGTCCAAGTTGGGCAAACATCGAGTTAGCACATCACAGTACATTCTTCTAAGAACAGTATTCAGTAAACCTCCGAGTTCCTTTTCTACAAGGTTACAACCAATGTCCCTGTTCAGTTTTAGCACCTCTACTTTCCACCTGCTCACAGGGATCAACTTCGAAGTATGACCCACCATTTAATATGTATGTTGGATCCTTTGGGTAATCAACACAGGCACATACTAAGCCTTCTCTTTGAATAGGGTTTCTTCTGTGTTTTGTCAAATCTTCTCCTGGTGGCTACCAAACTCATTTACAAGGCAATATCCCTACTTGAGGATCAACTTCTTCCATTCTATTCTTTCACATCATTTCACACCCAAAGCAAATCCTGTCCCACAAGTTAAGACTATCCTCAGCAGATCCCTTCTGCACATGCTTGATTACTGCTCTGAGGAAAATAAAGTTATAAACATAAGTTCATCATTATGTCTGCAAGCACCTCCAGCTTCTCAAACTCGTAATTCATTAGCTGTCACATTTCTCAAATTAAAGAAAACAAAACACACCCCAACATATACATATGTGCTTCTTTTAATTTCTGCTGCTTAACATCACACATAAATAATTTTCTTTTATCTTAGACGATGCAGATATTCCTAAACACCTTAGTATATATACTTTGTTTTCAGGTTCATTCCTTCTTTTAAATAAAGTCATGGCTCAAACACAAAATATGACACTTGCACTTCATTCACTTGTTGAAGCTTAACTAATTAACTGTTTCCTATATGCTTTTGATAATTTAAGTATTTAAGTGAGTCATGTTTCAGAGCCGACCACTTCTTCACAATCTGTTTTCCGGACAATACGCTCCCTACTACTAAACAGCCTCCTCCACCACTTCATGGGTATCTTCCCTCTCACTCAGTCCCTCCCAGTTTATTTTCTCAGTCCCCCCCCAATTTATTTTGTCCTTTAACATTAGGCTTTGAAACGAGGCTATCTGAAATGAAATTTCTGTGCATCCCTTCCTCCCCTCTACCCCCCAAAACAACCCCAAACAAAACCCCCAAACCAAATGAACTCTGCAGTTACAACAGTTAACCTTAAAGAAATGTCTCTTCCATTTCAAGACCATTTTCAAAACACTGTTAATCATTTAGTGGCTGTAAGCTCACTGTTCTATGGCAGCTACTAACATTATATTCAGAGAGCAACAGCACAAACTAAAGAGGGGAAAAAAAAGGGGGGGGGAATTTAATCAAATTCAAGTAACTAAGCCTAAACTAAGCAAAAATATGTTCTTAAAGCTTACCACTACACTATCTGGAAAATAAATAAATAAAACCATTTGCTACACAACTATTAACATCACTTTCACAATCTTCATTATATTCGCCTCCCCTAGAAGTAAAATAAAAATATGGATTAGCTTTTAGAAGAGTTCTGCACACATTATTTTTTCAGAACCATTAGATTCAAGCACTCACAAAGGTGTTTTAATTCTTTGCTCAGCACTATGGCAGTACTGTGAACATTAAGTCTGCCAATGGAAAATAAAGGTAAGGCATTCAAAATCTGTGTATTTTTCAGTGATGCATATAAGCCCTCATTTTGTGCTTTAAGTGAATTACCTAGTTTCAGTAAGTATTCTGAATCTTAACTAAAACTTAGGGTGTTTAACGATGCCATTTTCTGGAGAACATCACAAATTGGTACTCCTGATGCAGTATTTGACCTCCAATTTGTTTCAAAATTATTTACTGTTTCAAGAGGAAAACATACTGCAGTATCTTCTAAGCGAATCCTGGGTTTTACCCCAACTTTCAAGTACCCTAAAAGACAGCAAACAATAACGAACAATAATTCTTACCTGTGTTTGTTAAACCCCGAAGGCACTTGGGGAACAGATCAAGTCTGAAACAATTCGGATGGAATCTCTTTTTAAACATTTGCCCCTTACACTGTAACATCAAGTTGGGAAATGGCTTACTTGTACCTCTCTCTGTTCTCATCCATGTTCATTTTTCCCTTTCAACTTGAAAACATTGCTACTTCACTCAGCTGTCAAAGCCCATTCAAAGCCTGTACCATTCTTACCTGCGTATATCCTGTGGTATTTTTTTTGCTTTATTGCCTTAAACTCAGATATATTCCAAGCATGACAGTGAAATAGTTGGTATGAAAACGAACTCTTAGACTACTTGGCAGTCAAATCACAAGCAGCTATGCACCAGTTGCCGGGTTTTGGTGCTTTCACTATTACATACACTGAGGATTAATCTAGCCTGCAATCCCAAACATCTAGGTGGGTGTTTTTACATAACTTTCATTTTTTCATGCAGTCTGTCTTAAAATTGAATCTTTGGAAAAGTAATTCAAACACATACTTATTTATATTCAATTTACTAAAGTTCTTAGTTATGGACAGTTTGCTTTTATTTATGTTAAGTATACATAAGCTTCTTAGTAGAATACGTATTTTAGCCAAACCAACATACAGATTCTTGAACAAGAAGAAATAATTAGAAAGTCAATTTCTTTTTTGGACTTGAATACAATCTCTCTTGTGTGCTTCAAAGTCACTTCTGTGTTTGGAATCTTCAGGTTTAGGACAATAATTTTATTATCGTATATAAAGATAGAATTATCTTACTAGTAACAGAAACAATTTGTAATGTTTAAAACATTGGTTATCAAATGCTTTTAAAACATCATTATGGAATACATTTACTCTTTTAGTTTGAGTTTTTAGTACAAGCAGTACTTGTTCCAACTACAAGAGCTTTAAGAAACTAACATTCTTGCTACAAATCCAAGCCCTAGAGCAAACTGGGAGAGGGGATTAAGTCACTCCCATTAAATGAGAATTTATCCACTCAGCAGCGTTATTTGCATGCTGGCTATAGCAGTGCTATTGCCAGACAGGCTGCACTAAGCCACTGTGCAATTAATACAAGCAACTATTACATCCACTGCTAATATCCTAAGCAGTAGACCAAGGACAAGTACTGAGAACGTCCTAGTTTTTCACATCTGGGAACATGAAAAAAGGCAAGTTCATAATTCCAGGACACACAACACAGCCTTTTTTTTTTTTTTT
>VYZM01006888.1:139381-154545 GCA_013398915.1 Dromas ardeola
TTTTTTAAGTGTATCAAAGCTACCATGAACTTGTGTCAGAAGATGTAAACTAATACAAGCATGATAAAACAAAATTAGTGACTGGCTATACATAATCTGATTAAAGCAAATTTAAAATCTCTAGACCAAATTTAAGGAGTCTCGCACTGCAACACACAACACTTAGTAACAGATGCCAAAAATAACACTGCTTCTTGATTCAGAGAATCTTTCGGCCATTACTAGTTAGTAAAAATAAACAGAAGTCCTTACTTACCCGATCTTAACTTCTGCAAGCTTTTGGTATGTCGCTGCAACCTCCAAGCCAAAAGCCCATTACATAACTGAAAAGGAGACATTCATCTCCTGGGTTCTGTCTCTTCACGCCAGTGGGTTTTCCTCCCCTCCGCTTTGGGGATCTACCAGTTAAATATGCATTTGTTCCTTTTAGATCTCAATTTTAAGGCTGACTACATTTAAAAATTGAGCATTTAGTTCACTTCACTAAACCGTCCAACCACTGGACTTGTTCCATGCTCTGCGCTTCCACTCTTCCAGGCTTGGGCAACACAAAAGGGATGCTCTTTCCTCGCGGCCACGGAGAAGTACTTCCCATGACGCGTGGCGCACACATGTTTAAGACACTTCCCTTCAATAGATAGTGCTTTAAAGACACTACAGATGTTATTCTAATTAAATAGCATTCAAACTGGTCTACATACATTGCACTTGATCAATAACAACCTTTTAGTTACTCAACTTGATTTCAACAATTAGAACTAGCCAATACATCACTACAAGACTGCCTATTGTCTCTGGAGAATACCCAACCATGTCAACAAATGACTAACCTTATTTGGTATTTAAAATTTAATATTTAATTTAAACAAAGCTGCTTATATTTTCACGAAGTATAGTTAGGGGCATCTAAGAAGTTCAACTAACACCTAAAGCCTGACTGAGATGTCTGTATGTTCACAACACACTGACATCTTAATCAGTAGTCCTGTTACTGAAAAAACATCCAAAAGAACAGTTTATGTTGAACTACAGATAAACCAGGTTTTTATTCACCCTAATGCTCTTGAGTTTTTTATAACACCCCTCCTCTGAGAATGAACATCCTTGTCTCTCTGTTTTATTGTAATAATAATAAAAAAAATTATCACACCTCCCCGCCCCCAAAGGAGAAACAAAACCAGGTAACTTATGTACAACCATTACTCATACGAGCAATTGCTGTGCTGCTTAAAAAGCACCTTCACTCCGGAAGATCTGGGAACAACTCTCACTTCAAAAGCATTTAATCAGAATGACTGGTACCATTTATTCTAAGTGGACATTTCCCTACCTGCACTACTCTGAGTTATTTGGCATATCTAATTAGCTAAACCCCTTCTTATAAAAACTTCAGCAAAGGGGATGTGAAATAAAATAATGCTGAGTTTACTTTTGCTAATTCCGACCCATCTACAGATATTATTGCAAGGTTGAAGCAAATATTTAAGAAAAAAACGCGCAACCAGCAAATAAAACAGATCCCTTTGTAACTGTGCTAACTAATGACACCTAATCTGCTTTAAATTCAGAATATAAATGCTCCTTAACTAAGGTTAAGTCTTCTAACTGTGCATATGCATTTCAGCAGGGGCATAAACCAGTTTTTCTAGGATGCTATTACTAGGAGGAACATAGAGGTCCAACTGGTATCAGTACCAACTATTTCCTAAGAAAGGCAGCCTCAAAAGAATTAAACCACAAGCCTAGTAGGAGCTAATCTAGACTACGCTTTAACAATTCTCATTTACATGACCAGTAGCTCTCCCGATTTCCATATAACCAAAGAGATAGTATTTCCCTTTGTGTAATTATGTGCATTCACACTCCAGCTTAATCCAAAAATATTCCTCTGCAACCAGAACAGTAGCTTTGGTATTAAGCTTATTTCATGAGGACCACAGTATGACTAAGGATAATAATGGATTTTGTTTTAAGTTTGTTGTGAACAAGTATTTAAAAGTAGAAACAGCTAGTTATTTGCATCTTTCTCATAAAGCGTAAGTCATACCGTCCTACGTCCAGGATAGGAGTAAGTATGAACCGATGTAGTAATTTTATGAATGCATTCCAAATTCTTTTACCGCATTATAATTCTGGAATTCCACATATCCTGTCCACTTAATTTCCAGTGAAAAGGACAATTCTCCCAACCCCAAAAAAATATTTAAATGCAAATTACGACTAGTTTACAAGTGTATTTTCCTCATTTCCTTTGTATTGTACAGTTAAAAACATTTTCCAAAGCTAGTGACATGCTTGACTAAAAAAAAAAAGAGACAGCAAACTTCGCTTTGAATTTTACGTATCTGTAGCTAACAAGCACTGTCATTTTATAACCAAATACAGGTGGTGGTGTAGATACAAAAAAAATTGGATTCAGATGAGAACTTGTAAAAGATTTCTTGGCTTCTCCTCTACATAAGAAAAGTAGTCTACAGATTATTAAAACTCAATTCGTTGGTTTTTTTAATTCATCATTAGGCTTCACAATTAATTTTGCACGACTAAACTGAACATAAGATTATGCTGCCTAGAGGATATAGTGATTTGAGCAGTCTAGAAGATTATAGGTGCCTTTGCTTCTCTATTATAACTTCTTGTATTTTAAGGGCACTTAGACTAAAATTTATCATAAATTATATTTATTGCTACAAATTAGATTATTATGAACTATTATAATAATTACAAAATTATGAATTAATGATAATCTATATTTATCATTGCTTACTGTTGTAAATACCAAGTTCCTCAAATAATAACCAGTTAATTCAACTGTTGCAGAAAAAGTATTATCCCGCTTAGGTGAATAATACACATAGTATAAGCTATAACATTATTATTGAGTTGTCTTGTTATATTAACACTTGGAAAGAAATCTATTTTCACATCCATGCCGTATAAAGCATTATAAGCAAGCGGAATCTGTGTGCAACATCAGCTCTTTGCTCTTCCAACAAATCAAATCATAAGCTCTCACCACTGGCTCTAGCTACCACAGAATGGCCAGCCTGGCCTTACAATTCCTCTCCAAGTCTCTCGCGGCTGGTGTTGCTTTCTTCTGCACCACCCCAAATGCACAAAGCACACTCCTAGCCATTCATGGCCACTGGTTTCACGTGCTTCACCAAAAGAAAAAACGTTTCCTTAATGCAGGTTTGGCATTCAAACTCCAAGTAGTTATCTCAATGGGAGAAAAATAAAATAAAATGGAAAAATCTTGCAAGCTGGAAGTGCATCCTTTATTGGACCAACTACTCCTTCTGCTTTCTTCCATGTGTAATAATTCCTCAAAGACAACCACATATTTACATATCTTTACATATGTAAGTGTCAGTGCTCACAGAAAGCTCCATTCAGTCTCAGCAAGTTACCTCCTGCAATACCATGAGTACACACAGTAAGATTTCACAGTACATCTTTCTGGAAACTGAGGCCATTCACAGCAATTTCAGAATTGAGTAGTAGTATCAGAGCTTAAATATCAAGCCCACTTCCAAGGACCATTTGAATGTCATTATTAATGGCACTTCCATTTGCATAGACCACCAGGGATGAGGGTTTCACCTCACCCTATGTCCAAATACAAAGAGGAAATTATGATAGCGTTGGTCCAATCTAAGTTAGACAACAACAGCTGTCTTTGTATGTAAGATTTTACCTTTTTTTTTCTTTACAATGAACCAGTAAGCTTATTTTTGAATGAAATAACACCTTACAGCCCTTTATTTCTACGTTCAGTAACAGCATCATCATCTTGTTCATAAACTCCACCAACAGATGCAACAGCTTGCATACCCTTAACTGACACATTAAATAAGGCATCCTGTGTTACAGATATTACGCAAAAGGGATGAGAAACCACACAATCCCTTCACAAATAAAAACCTCATACCTGAGTCCCAAAAGTTTCCCAAGGTCAGTTACTTCAAACTGGAGTTAACAACTATGAGAGACAGGATTTGAAGAGACTAGAAATAAATCACCTTACTTTTAAAGATTAAAAAACTAACTTCAAGATTGTCTTAGACCTGAGGCTTGCCGCCCATTATCAGGCAATCCAAGGTCATGAATACTTGCACTTACTTTCATGACAACTGGCTTGTAAATATTAAACTTTTCTTACATTGGGATGTTGTTTAATGCAGTGTTTAATGCCTAAACTACAATGCCTAAACATCTGACGTGGTAGTGGCCTCAGCTTAATTTACAAGCTAAGTATTTTGGTCGCCATATCTTCAAGGATATGCTCAATGTAGATAAAAGCATGGACACAGGCAGAAAAATATAAGAAAAGCAGATTAAATGCTCCGAATTAGTGGCAAAGGAAGAGCGAATGACACTGAAAACATTATACAACTGTGTAAAGTTGCTATGTGTGCACATTTTCAACACAATCTAGTTCCACCTTCTCAAATAAGATAGAAAAACTAGAGAAAGTTCAGCAAGGAGCAACACGGATAAATAAAATGAATCCTTCGGCACAAAAAGTGGCTAACCAAAGTAAGACTCTTCAGCATGGAAAAGCTGAGGAACATGAGAAAGGTTTATAAATCATGAGTGTCCTGGACAGGGCAAATTAATCGTATGCAAACTCTTCCAACACAAGAGATGTAGCTGTCAAACAAAACTAGAAGGCAGCAGGTTCAAAACAACACAAGGAGGCGGTGCCTCACACTACGCGTAAAGCTACAAAATTTTCTACCACTGGATTTCCAAGATATAAAGGCATACATAAGCCCAAGGGGACACTGAACAAGTCAGTAGAAAAGCAAAACTCTGCAGGTCACTGAAAATACAGAAATACCATTTGGCTTTGGAAGACCCAGTTGTATGCTGGGGCACCACGATGGAGACGCTCCACAGAGGTTTATCCTATCCTTGTGGGGCATTTCCTGAGCATCTTGTTTGGTTACCAGCAGGAGTACTTTTGGTTTGACCCTTAGGGACAATAGTTCTTCATGTTCCTGTAGCTTAAGACACTTCAAAAAAAATTTACAGACAGGAATTTCAGCTGCTAGTAACAAGTTTGATAGTTAACAGCACCTGTTGGGATACCAGCCAAACACCGTAACATGAAATAAGTAGTATTCTGTGATAACTTGTGTCCACAATTTATCATCTAAAATGAAAGGTGACCAAAATATTGCTTTAGACATTTTACTATTACGCAGGAAACATGTTTGTGCTACAGTACTCAAGTTAGAAGAAAAGCTGCTCCTCTCAATTGAGTATTCACAATTAATATGAAAGCAATGTGTGGTCTTTTAGCCATATGAACTTATTAGTTAAATAAGCAGCTGGGGATAAGGGATACTTTTGAAAGGGACAACACTCAATTCTAGGCAATACGTAACAGAACTTACACCAGGGGAGAGGTAGAATTCAGCCTAACTGAGCTGACATTCCCACTGGAGCTCTCTATATTCCAGTAAAACCTCTTCTGAGGCCTCTTGCTTGGTATCAACATACATGTCTGCTGAATTCAGTAGCTCTGTCACCAAGGGACTTCTACCCTTGCAGCACTGACTGCAAAACAGAGTGGTAGCGTAGGAAAGAGGCTGTATTAGGAGAGAAGAAAATTACCCCACAAATACACCCTCTCTCTTTTCTTTCTAGACACAGCTCCAAATATAGCAATTCTGACTCTGTAGGGAATGTTTTCAATCACGCCTGAGAATTTTGATTTTACAAATGCTCTATTAACAGAGTCACACAAATGGCTACAACTCCTTACGAGTACCCATCAGAGGAGAGAAAAATGCACCAAAGTTTAGAACACCAGGAGCCACACAAAAAAGACAGAATATACCGCAGGCTGAGGTACCCTTTTGAGGCCACAGATTTCTTTGATATCTAAGCACACTTTAGAAATACTGTTTCACTTTCTCTGAACAAAGAGTTGCAATAATAGACCGGGTGGGAGTCTGTTCTCTTCTGGAGACCTAGGCATGTTTATCCACACAAGCCGCTTTCCCTGAGAGGTCACAGACTGACTTCCAGTCGTAACCTTTTCCTTTCCCTGAGAAGAGGCGCGGCAAAGACATGCCTGAAGTTCCCTGTCACGTCAAATTGTAACTGTGATGTTAGATAACACATACAAAGTCGAGGCTGAGTTCTACAAACAGGTTTATGAAACCAACAGCTCAAGCTGTTAATGCAACCAAAGAAAGCAAAGGTAAATTGAATTCTTTCCTAAAACAAGATTTCCTCCCTCCCTTCATACATGTTCCTTCACACCTCTGATTCCTAGATGAAAAAATATGCCATTTTTACTCCACAAAATAATTGGTAATACTGTCATCTTAAACATAATAAACATTCTTTCACAAATGCTATTTAGTGATACTCACTTATCCACAATTCTAAGTCTATTACTACAGGTATTCATCAAATACCCACTAAGTCACACCATCATTTTAGCTTCCCTCTCAAGAAACGAAGCTGTACAACCAGATCTGCTCAGAGCTGACAGGTTAGGGTTAAAGTCCAGTAGGAAGCAGATGGTTGCTGGTTGTTGATACATCAATGGCACCAAAAGAATTGCTAGAGTACCAAGGTTTGCATCATCCTCCAGCCAAAATATATCAATATTAAAGCACCAAACACAAGGTAGCAAGACACATACAATGCAAATTTGAGAGAAGCAAATGTATTGGCAAGAATGTATATAATTCTGACTGGGCAGGCAATCTTATGGACAGTGCCAAAGACTTTGACAATTTCTAAAATTCAACACTATGTCTTTTTATACCAGGACTAAATACACAACTTACACCTGGAGTTTTGAGGGACTGGAGGAATTGTTTAGCATCATCACTTCAACCCTTCAAGATGAAATTAACTCTTAAAAGAAGTTTTTCTAGTTTCATGTGATAGTGTCAATTTACGACTCATGACAGATTAAAAAGTGAGGTGTCTCGATCATCTGCCAGAGCTTACCATCTCTTCAGACAAGTCTGCAAAAGCAAATGAACTCACTCTCTGTAGGTCTTCAGAAATCCAAATTTTCACTTTAGTCACCCCCTCCTGGGCAATGCAAACACACTCTGCAGCCAAAGGAACTGAGGTCTTGGAAGTTTTTTTTCAGTTGGCAGCAGCCCTTAAAGATCCAGGATCTCAACAGATCCCTACTGCCAGCAGTGACCTTCACTAAGCCCTTCAGCACATCTTCATCAAATACAAGGGCTCCACACCAGGATTTTTAATCAGAATTGATCAATGTTGCCTACAGGTTCCAACGTTACTTCTCTTTGGTGTTATCCTGACATGTTCCTGCTCCAGAAGCCACCCACAGAGCAGACAAATGGGAGCGCTGGCACCTCCACTGAAGCACAACCTTTCAAACCCATAAGCCAGTAACATTTGGACTGAGATAACAGTGATGCTGCAATCAAGCATCTGAGACTTCAGAAAATATTCTTCTCAGATAACTCTACTACAGAGATGAAAATTCTGGCAGGTGGGGCAGGGAAGTCAAATCTAGCTATCACAGCAAGGCTACGTGAGCTCTAAGTCTTACACGGATGCTAGGTCAATCAGTAGCATTCAACACCAATATTTATCTAAGTATTAGGAGCTAACAATTTATTCACGTGAGAAGGGGCACAGTGGAAGGATAACATTATCTACTGCACAGAGTTAGACTTCTCCATCCTCTTGCAAAAATACTTCAATTAATGATGAATTCTACAACATTTCAAATTTTTCAAAGGTAAGACCAGTGCTCAATTATTGAAGACAATTTAGTTACTGAACTCCTTTCTGAATAAATAACTTTGGAGAAGCTTTTGGGTGAGAAGGATTTCTCCAGCATATCTGCCTCTGAGAATCAGTTCACATGCCTGAACCTGGTTGTCATCTTCCTACAGCATTTGATTTGTTGCTTGGCTTTGAGCAGCTCTACAGAGAAACAACTCACCATTTCCAACAAACACAGGAGTGGGAAGTGTTATCTTCCCATCCACACCTTAATCATGTTTTCTCTAGGAGCAAATGTGTGGAGGAAGAAAACACCTTCCATTCCATGACATGAGGTAGAGAGGAACCTTGAATGTCTGTCCCTCTCTAGAGCATTAGTGACCAACTTGTGCTTTTTAGACATGCAGAGCTCTTCAAACGTTGAAGCGCAAGTCCCAGTCAAAACTGGGACCTGCATTAGGGTGACGCTGACGGGTAATCTGCCTTGCCACGGAAGAAAGCACAACTGCAACAGCTGCTGCGCCACACGCAGCACCAAGGCCCTCATCTCATACCTGTAAACCTCAGCAGCCATCTCTTCCCTTCCTTCAGCTCTACAAGTCCTTGCAAACCCAGGACTATTTTGATATCAAGAAAGGTTAACTGCCCTTGCTGTGAAGCACGATCCACTTCTTTAGAGTGATCATTCAGTTCACACAGTAAATTAACTCTCTGTCACTACAAGGTCTTTGTTACTTCATTAGAGCATCTGCTGACTTTCAGGACTTACCTGCTGGCCCGCTTCAGCTGAGTCTATATTAGCTTGTCACACAGCACAAGAGAAGAGGGTCAGTACAGCAAAACTTTGGTGCAGAGGCCTCAATGGCCAAACTACATGTTTTGCAGGAAGTATTACTTTCGACTGGCTGTCGTCTGGTTCCATGCATTTAATATTGACTAGAGCATGTCTTCCAATTCAATTTCATCTGAAAGGAATCCTATTTGTGCACCTGAGATGCTCCACAATGGAGAGTAAAGAACTGTAAAATAGGACAATCAAGAGATGCACTTCCAAAACACACTTTGATCTGAACTAAATTGCTACTGGAAACAGCCATTAAAATGCTCCAGATAGCCAAACAGATTATATGTAGTTCCAGGCCTACAGAATGCAGGGTAGAGTCATCTTTTTCCCCCCACTACTTTCCGTCCACTGAAGAAACTTTATTGCCATTAGAACATATCACTGAGATACAAACAACCTGCACATACTTTAAAGTTTGGACAGGTACAGGTATTGCATCTGTGGTTCATCTGATCTACGGAACAATATAGTTTGAAGCTTTAATTGTGTTATCATCCAGCTAATATAAATTACGGTACCAAAAATTAGTTTTTCAGTGGTATAAATTATGGCACCCAAAGTAGTTTTTCAGTGGATGACGAAGCCAAGCACTGGAGCAAAGCAAGTCACCCAGTGACAGTGAGCCCCACTGATCTGGAACAGCATGAATAGCTCAAGTCTATCTTGCAGTCCTCCAGTGGAGTAAGATGCCACTGACCTGAATAGCAGACAAAGTAAAACTGTTTTGAAAGCTTGCCTTTCCACTACAGAAACGCAAATCTAAAAAAGCAAACAAATTTCGTCCATTAAAATAGATTACTTTGTCTTCTCCTTACTATACTGCATGGACAGTTTGTGCATGTACTACTGCAGTTATTTTTGGCAAAGGTCACAAGAAAATGGCAATCTGGTTCAGCTAGGGACTTCCTCAAATTGCCGGCACCTGGAAGCTGTTTGTATCTTCCAAGACTGGCATCTAGAATGTTCTTTAGAAACAGGCTACACAAATCTGAATTTTCATGCAGCAGAAATAGAAAGGAAGCCACAATCTCTCTTATGAGAAAGCCACAACTGAAATAGTTCCCAAGGGAAAACTGTAATCATGAAGGTATTTTTCCCTCATTTTAATTTTCAATTTCAGCCAGCAACAGCAGAACAAAATGGACATGTTAGACAAGGCCATTAAAAAGTCAGTCTCTTCTTTATGAAAACTTACCAGGTCAAGTTACATGCAGTGCTTTTCCTCATACTGAGACAAGTGTTTATTTCCCTTTTAATAGCCTTCATTCAGTTTACTTATTCTTTTTGTCACACACAGAGCTCCGGGCATTTCAGCAGCATGGTAAACCAGTGAATACCTTTAACTAAAATAATCATCTGCATAACTGCATATAAGCTATTGTGATTTCGATGCAAGCCTTGCTGCTGCTGACAAAAGGTCAGAAATGGAATACGCAAGAGCGGTTTCAGAGAGGCGCAGTTGCAGGATGACTTTGTAAAGGAAGACCTCAAAGTTATCTATCCCTGTTAATTATCATTTGGGGACAGACATCGATTATCTATGCAAACACAGAAAATGACAGTGAAGCTTTTGAAAAGCAGCAGTGAGGCAAATAAGCAATTATTGATTCGTGTGTTTGCCAAACATTTTCACCCACTCATAACAAGGAGAGTTTAAGAGGATTCTCACTACATAGTTAGTAATAACAGAGACAGCCTCTCCAGCTCATAAAAGGGAAGTCAGAACATAAGCCAGATGCAGAACTCCAACAAACACTGATTCACAGCTCCAGTCACACTCAAAGTCACGTATGAAATGAGCAATTCAGCCATCCAATAAGCCAAGAAGGGGAAAGAGAGGGCAATTATGTCTCTGTTCAACAGAGCGCCATTTAAAGTATTCCTTCTGATTCAGCACTAACCCTTGTGATCAGTATTCTTGGCCTACCATCAATGACTTTAATTATACAATTTTTGAAAAAACGCAGCGCTCTCCCTTCCCTGCTTGCCCACAACCAGTCCAATACAAGTCCCAGAAATTAGTCAGAGAGAACATGTAGAGTAGCTACCTCCAATTTTACTTTTGAAGTTCAAGTCACAGAAACGCCTGGATATTAGCTCAAGCATTACTGAAAATTAGGTGTTTCCTGTAATTGAGCAAACGTAGCCTAATCTTCTATATTGACCGATACAATGCGAGAGACCACAAAAACTACCACCAAGCTCCTTAACACCCATCAGTTACTTACCAGAGATTCATCTGGGCTATTTAACTGACAGCTGTATGTTTGGATCCACATTATCTAGAACAGTTTTGCCTGATTGCTGGATCTTCCTCCACTGTTGAGCTCCCAAAGCCAAGTTGAGCTTAAGCTCCTCCCTAGTTCTGCCTTCCTTTAACTCCACATGCACCTAGTACACCCGGTTAACACTTTTTTTTTTTTTAGCTACTAGAAACAGCTGCACCAATCAATTAATACAGATACTATAGCAATAAGCACGAAGTTCCTACTATTCAAGCTGATATAAGTGTATTTTAAAGACAATGTTCTTAAACAGGAAGGAATTCAATACAAAGGAAAGAACAGGGCCTTAGCCACATTAAAACAATATTGTTCTACCACGGACTGACGCATTAGTCACTGGTTTTGGAATGAGATGCCCTCTTCCCTTTGTGCCAGCTTTGGGCTTTTTCTTCCTACATTTGGGAGCTGGTGGAGGGGCGAGAGAGCACAACAAGGCAGCAAGTAAGGAAGTTATGGCTCTCCTCTTACAACTTGTGCCATCTTCAACAGAAAATACTTATTTTCTTCTGTTGTTACAAAGTAAAAAAGAGAAGCAAGATTCAATACTCACAGTACTTTCTTTAATGTAATAATGATGTGCCTCATTTTCGAAGCCGACCATTTCAGAAGGCTTTTGAAAGAGACAATGTTCTTTCCAATGCCCACGTGGCACTATCAGTCCCAAGTGGCAATTAATTTTGGATCCTGAATGATACCCTAATGTTCCAAGTATATCAGCTACGCATTAAGCAAAGGACTTCCTTCATCAAAGGACAGGAATTTAATTGAGGCTATATTCAGATACGTCTCTGAAAGCTTAGGGGAAAGGCAGAGATGTAGTAACTAAAAATGTTTTCAAGAGCACACATATGACCTCTTTCTCCTCAGGAATTCAAGTTGTGTAGCCTACATTCAACTCTATTTCATCAACACACAGGAGGTAGTCAGACCAGTACTAAGCACAGCAGAGTCCGCCATACAGCCACTGCTTCAGCAAAAACTTTCACACCAGCCCAAAGCAGCGGGGCAACAGGCGAACGAGCACAGATACCCAGAGAGACAGAAAAAGTGCAGTATTGTCAGACAGCAAGCCTCAGCGAAACTTGACTAACCACTTCTAGCCTTCGAAACAACTACAACTTAAAAGTCAGACGACAACACATTCACAGGGAGGGAGAACCACTGGCAGCACAAGGGGTGCGACGGTTTTTATTTTCGTGTTTTATATCTAAGCTAGTCTATTAAAGACTTCCATGATCCTGTTTAAACTGAGCACCGTATTTACTATAAATTACTACCCTCATACATTTGTTCCTTCTTATCAGTATGGCTCTTCTTTTACAGCATTTTTAAGTCTAGTTTTTAAAACTGTGCATAAACATAAGCCTCTTTCTACCTGTTCTTCCATTCCACTAACCATTTTTTCCACTCCTACCTTTACAGGATGCCTCCACAAAGTTTCCCTTAGGCAAGGCCAATTTTAAAGGAAAATATAAAATTACTCACTAATACATAGCTATCTTTACAAAACTTATGCTTTTAATTAAGAACCATTTTCAAGCTATAAGCCAATTAGTAATCTCACACATTTGGCTAACTGTCAATTTCCTCTACCAGCTTGAAATGTCACAGTACTGATTTTTATTTTATCTTTAAGACATGGACCAAAATACTTTCGATGGTCTCAGAACTCTGACCAAATAAGCCACAAAAGCAGAACACCAGATAGTAACACCATGCTTAAATTAAAGTCAGTGAGCAAAATGTATTGGTTGTGGTTTGCTTGTTTCTTACGGCAATATATTCCTAATTTTAGACACTTGAATGTTGTTAACACTAGATAAACTGCACAGATAGCAACTACTGAAGTAGATGTTATTTGAAAAAATAGCTCAACCACTTTCTGTGGCTGAGCACTTTCTGTGCTAAACTAAAGCCAGTTATAAGCATTTTAAATATCACAAGGAATGACAATTCTAATTGCACGCTGCAGGATTAGATCCAAGATTGCTGTCAAAGCAACATCCCAGAATACGTTAACTATGAAATTACTGTTAGCCCAGGGAGTAAACTCATGTTGGCTTTTTTTTCTTAACTCAGATTCAGTTTTTCAGCTACATGAACTGCCCTTTTTGGAAACCTACCTTTACATTAATAATGTCAGCTTTTCCTTCAACATACTTTACTAGAACGCAACAATCAAAATGAGGGTGATTTGGCAGCCTCTTTATAGGTTCAATACAATGCAATTCATGCTTCACATCTCTCACTATTTCACCAAGAATAACTTTTGACCACAAAGAAGGAAAAGTCCCTGGGAAGAAGTCAGCCTGAAATTAGTCATGGTTCCTTTTTATTCAAGAGCATACATTTGATCATGCAGGAGGTTTTGATCAGCCTCCTTATGCAGAGGAGACTGTCAGCAAAATAACCACCAACATTTCCAAATAGCTTTATTTTCCTACAGCTATGACATTTCTCTAATTGAAATATGCGATTAGTAATCTCATACGAACACAAGAAGATGGTTATTTAGAAATAAAGTTCAACAAATCTCTTGAGATCAGTACAGCCTCTTACACTATCCCTGCCTGATCAGAGGCGAGAGCGAGGGGACTAACCACAAACCTGTTTACGGGCTGGGGTCCTTGTGGAGGTAAGACTGTGTCAGTGACCTCCTGGAACAACTGAGCTCTCTTTCCACAGAAACCCAAATAATACACTTCCACTGTGAACAGCAGGAATTTGAGGAAAAGTGATATGGAAAAGGGTAATTTTAAGGTAAAAACAGGTTAACTCAAGATAAAGTTACTGTTATGTCATCAGTGCAAAATGAAGGAATTCTATGCAAGTTCCTTTCCTATTTCTTGCTTTTCTCTTCAGGAAATAAAGAAACATTAGATCTATCTAGGGTAGGGCCTATTAACAACTTGTCTCTCTGATTTCAGCACATCATGCGTGTAAGGCAAATATCAGTATGGTACACAGAAAAGCAACCTACCTCCCTGTTCCTTTCAAGGGTCAGTTCTCTTTGTGACCTCACCACACTTAAAACCTCAAGTCCTCTGCATCAGACACCCATCATCTCCCTCTCATTCTTCTGCCTAGGCTCATCCTTCTCATGTTCTGCTTTAAAACAAGAAAGACTTCCTTTTGGCCTTGAAATCAGTAGTCGCTTCAGGGAAACAGTACATTTTCTGTGAAATGGCCTGTGAAAATTCAGGCTGCCTTGCATCTATTAATCTGCCTGGGTATATCAGTAGAACTGTTAGTTCTGTTTCAGTATTACTATAAGACCTTAACCACAAAAGAGACAGCAGCTTTTGCAGTAGATAGAAATACTGGAAATCACCATGCTACCTATAAGAAAACTGACCCTCACCTGAATTTTGTCAGTTATCTTCTCCTTCCTCAATTTTCTCTTCTATCCTTCTTCATCTTAGATATGCTTCTGCCTGCCCCTAGGCCAAGTTTTGCTGCCTTCTCAAAGGCTGCCATCTCACATCAGTGGCAAACTTGAATATATTTGGGCAGAATAAGGTAACGACAAGATAACGGCAGCAAAGCTTATTCTCCAGAGCTCTACTTCAACTACCACATGCTCAACAATTCACAGAGAAGTCCTGCCTCACTGGTTCGAAGTTGTTCAACTGGTCCCCAGCGCGAGCAACTGTTTTGCTGACTTCTCCTTCCCTTTCCCTACAATATCAACAGCACAACAGAAACAGGAATTTTGACTTGGATCCTGGCCTTATTCTCAAATTTTCTTCAAAAGGAATGGATGCCTGGATGACAAATGTGACATTTAGATAGAATGAATTCATTCTTCATTTTAATGGGGATGGTAATACTGCCCTTATGCTGTGTGCTGTTCAAAAGCTAAGAGAACCAATCTCCAACAAGCGGACTTGGAAACAAATGAATACTGAAGTTTTACATATAACTCTAACATTTCCAGATGTTTGTCACCTTTGACATAAGATTCCACTATGGAGATACGGGGTTGTTTTTTCTCTGATAATTAGCTATTTTCCTAGTGACCTTTCAATAAGGAATGCATTTCATTGTATTAAGAGATGTAGCTTACTATGGAAACAGTTATTTCACATGTTCAGCCGATTTCTATTCCACAAAACAGGAGGAATGTGTCTTTTACACAGCAACATAATTCTTTCCTATCCTGAGGAGAGGTATCCCTCCATCTCCATTTGGGTCCTTCCTCAGAAGTTACATGACAGCTCAGTTCAGAAAGCTCCTTATTAAAGCAGCAATTTTCACCACTTGCATGCCTAATACAGTCCATATAGCTCGCAAAAAAA
>VYZM01006891.1:4784-16219 GCA_013398915.1 Dromas ardeola
ATATGCCAAACAAGAAAAAAATATTAGGCATATTAGATATTTACTGTTCTATGAAGTGAACTGCAGTTTGTTTCAGACGCTTGCACGTTTCCTAGGAACAAGTAATAGTCTCAGAAGACAGGACAGACACTGATGAAATCATTCTTTCATATATATTCTTTCATATATAAGAGCTCCTCCTACATCACTGATGAAGGAGGAAACTAGCATTGCACTATCCAAAACATACCTCCTCAGGAGGTACCAGAAGAAAGTTGTGCCAATGGCTAATACAAATACCTTACTTCTTGACATAAAAATTAAATGTTATCCTTAATAGGATTTGGCAGCATACAAGTTAAGTACCATCAACGTTTAAAGAGTCCCTAAGCACTTGTTTTCACTGTACTGCCCTTTTTAGTCAAGTTTACTGAGTTCCTCAGTCTTTAAAATGAGGTCTGTGTATGACATGCAAAACTCTTTAGAGAT
Source organism: Dromas ardeola (assembly GCA_013398915.1). Taxonomy (NCBI): domain Eukaryota; kingdom Metazoa; phylum Chordata; class Aves; order Charadriiformes; family Dromadidae; genus Dromas; species Dromas ardeola. Next base: position 5,253 of record VYZM01006891.1, read on the forward strand.
GACTGTACTTTATGGTAAATTATTCAATAGTTTGCACCCAAAAAAGGATTTGTCTTGCTAATAAAACTAAACCAACTATGCTACGGAAGGACCTCCTAAACAAAGTGATCAAACAGTACGGCTTTTTTCTTTCTCTCTGCTCTCCCCCTCCCACAAGTGTCCTAACATTTCTAGGTTGGGTTGTTGGGGCTTTTTTCCCACCACTACAATCCCTGTTTAATTTTATTTCAAGAATCATATTTCAGAGAACCAAAGGAGGCCAAGCAACAAAGTTGTGTTTGTTCTCAAACAATGCAGCTCCTAACATCTCTATCAAAAATGAAAGCCAATTAGGCTAGAAATCACAACTAGTCTGGGAGTATCTGGAGTCCTGAATCTCTCCCTAGCTGTTAGATTCACTTGCCAGCAGGAGAATTTTTTCCTCCTACAGATATTTTAAATGCCAAAACATGTGAAGATTAGAGAGAGGTTTATCAACGCATTTTATTACAGGAGATAAACTAGTAATATTTCATGCAAGAGTGCCCAACTTTAGGGTATCAGTGAATCCATAGCTGGCTTATTTCCACAAAGTTGCTGACATTGCACACTCAGTATTAACTAGCAACAACCACAAGTTCAGATATACCTACCAAATCAAGCACTAGTAACATCTGTTTCTTCACATACAATCATTTAGAACACACAGTTGTGCTCCCAGCCAGACTTTCACTCTGTTCCACTTGTTTTGCTCTGAAAAGAAACAGTATGGAAGAAACACAGACCTACCTAAACACAATGGAAGAGTGTCTCAGAGCAGCATTAAGTCACCTTATCCTACTCTCTTTTTCCAACATAATTTTTAAGTAGGAATTCCAACATTCTGAACCAAAGGTACGGCCTCACCGTACCTTTGCATTCATCTGCGTTACTGCCTGCCAGCTTTCTCAGACTACTCATCCACTTTGGTAGTCCCCATTTCACTAGGAACCCTCTTTATTAAAATACAAATAGCAGCCATGGAGAAAAAGTCAGTAAAATTCAAAAAGAATATTTGAAATTAACACAGAGGTGTGAGCCCTTGTCTCCAAATACACGATGTCAAAGCATTTCACTTGCAATTAAACATTTAAGATCAAGATTCAAAGAAAAACTTACTTATATTGAAGGCTTTTATCACCAAGGTACACTCCTAGGAAACTCTTAAAAGCAATGTGAAACAAGCATACTCTAAGCTATGAAATCAGTAACTATGCAACCAACTCTTGCTTTAATTTTAAGGTAGATAAATTTACCTGCAGACCTCTCAGAAAAAACAAAGATTGCTGAGGGACTAGCTAATTAGCCACAAAGCCAGTTGTGTTCCACATTTCCCACTTCACAACGTTGCTTCTCTATTTCATGCTAGCATGTATTGCAAGCTCTTCTCAACAGATAAAGAATTCACTAAGTAACATCACCTGCAGTACAGTAAAATTCATACATATTTCATGTAAAAAAAAATATTAAAAATCCTCGCTAAAGAGCATTTTGAGATTTTACGTCTCAATCTGTCTCTCATGCCAGTCAAGTTGAATATTTATGGAATTACACCCTAGCCATATCTTATTCTCAACCTCTGCTCACAAAATTAAATCATGTTACTTTTTTTTTTTTTTTTGGGTGGGGGGGGGAGGCGAGGAAGGCATAATTCCAAAATATCCTTTAGATTTCAGACGTCAAATACTGTTATTTCACAAAATGCACAACCCACTCAAGTTGTCCTATTACAGATTTCCAGAGCATTGTTTTCCCAGAATTATCCCAAGTCAAGCCAACAAGGCTGTACTCTGCCTAAACCACAACTGACGGGGCAGTAGGAGAATTGAAAAATTTTGGCCTAGCTAACAACAAAGGCAGCAAAAAATCACCTCCACCACCACCACCAAAATAAATCTTTTGGCTTACAATAAGTCAAGCGATAAAGAGTTGAGATAAGTGAAGAGAGTTTCTAGAATTAAGACATTGAGAACAAAGTTTATTTTACTAAACACTTAAAAGGAATAGCTTTCATAAGCTTTACAGCATCAGGAATGGATGTGCCCCAATTTGTTTCTACTTTTCCGCTGATGAAGGTATACAACTGAAATACAAAAAATTAACTTAAAAAAACACCCTTTTTTCCCCAACAATGAAATATATTTCCACGTCTTTTAAAATATTTTGCATTAACTTTGGTGTTAGTTCTTCTTTTCAGACTGTTTCCAAATGTCTTCTCAGTTACTTTGCTTTCCTTCTAATGATTCTGTCTTGTAGGACATACTGTCTTTCTCACAGCTTCTTCCCAGCTGTGTTTTCTAGCAGGAAAAAAAGAAGTAACAAAACCAACTTTAATCAAGGAAAATTTTCCATGAACAGATCCAAGGAATCACTGCTACTCACTGTGAAATTACTAGAAGATATGCAGAAAGCTTTTAAATGGAGTAATTTAAGTTGCAATACTGGGAAACTTTTAGAAATATTTTTAAATCTATAATGTCCCAAATGACATTATTTCCAAAGATACTAATGAATGAGCAATGTCTACATATATGGTTGCTAATGTGAATTTATTTTAAGTGGATTGAACTATGCCAGTCAGTAAAAAAGGAGGAAGAACAATGTTATCAATTCAATAGAACTTCTATATCCATGACTTCTGAGCGTGGCAACTGGGTGGGTTAAAGAAGTCTTCATAGGCCTTTGAAAGACACAAAAGTCAGGGAGAGTTTAGTGGCCTCAGAACACCAATTCAGCATACCGCCATGCAACCTGAAACATGTTGATGAAAGAGGGGACAAGAATCCCAGTTTAGAAACCAACTGACCAGCAGCTGCCCTTATTGTTTGTTCTCCAGGGACAGACAAGGAGTTACCCACTAATCTTCCTGAAAACAAACTAAAACTTTACAATGCATATTCTGAAGCTATTTTTGGCAGGCCATGCAAATTAAAACTGTACAGGCTATCATCTCTTGCACCCAAGGAGCTGTAAAAAGCCAATACCAAGCTGGGGGGGAAGAGGTCTGAGGCTAGAGCTAGAGGAGTCTGCTATTAAAGCACCCAGAAGTTTTACATAAACACAGTCGGCTCCCAGCCTCTTATTTTTCATACCCACCATCCATATAGCTATTACAGTGCATCCTAATTAGTAGATCAGCAAAGTAAAAATCTTACACCCAGTTTAGCCTGTTTTTGAAGAGCCTATGGAGGGACAGCTCTCTTAACATCTACCTAAACAATTTTGGAGCATTTAATTTACTGACTGGAGCACTACCGGAGAGGCATAAAAAGCAGTACTAACTAGACATTTTGCTTTAATCCAGAGAGCTCCCTGCACCTTCAACAATAATGGCAGTGTCATTACCATAAAATTTCAGATTGCTCAGAGTCCCCATATTCCCCGATACAAAGAGAACACTACTTAAGCAAATGCCATGAATGCTATGTAAAAAGCTACATTTAAATGAAGAACCATACCAAAGCTCAAATACTGCATAGTGGGCACCCTAAATGGTCATTTTATATGATTTTGGTAACAAACTGTTACCTCCTATGTAAGAATCATGTAAAAAAAACACAAACACACACACAAACGTTGGCAGCTCCACATTCTTCATGTATTAGACAATGTAAGAGATTACACTTTTTCCAGGCAAAATAATGTATTGCATTGATAGCTTTAGTGATTTTTAAAAGTATGCATAAGACAATGCCAAGTGTACACAAGAAAAACAAATGCACGTAAAAGTCACAGGTTACAATTGCCAATAATAGTTTGTATTATATAGCTCTTCTGCCTTGAGTTGCCTTTCCCAAGTACTCCAATAAATACTAAATACAAATCATTACATCTGAATCCTTGCAAATTGCATGGTAAAATCAAATTAACAAATACCAGATATGTGACCTTTCATGAAAAATTTGCTCAGAATCAATTCTTTAAGGAAGTCAAAAATATCCTAGTTTAAAAAAAAACAATAAAACTACATGCTGTAGATACTGTATGAATAATGAAACAAAGAACTGCTAAGTGTAATAGGTAGCAAATTAAGAAGTCCTGACTGAAAACGAGCATGACTCTTCTGTATTTTCACTCTTCCTACATCAAGCTTACAACTGTAGAACTTATGTTTTATGAATTTATACACATTTAAATATATATGCATATATATATAATTATAATCTAATAGAGAAAGCTGTAGGTCATATTCAAACTGAATATCCAGAAAAGAAACAAGAGCAAAGAAGATTTTACATAAAAATTCGTCTGTTTTAGACACTATAACCTGTTGGCATAAGGGCTATGAAATGCACTGCAAACCAAATAAAACCATATAACCAACCTACTTTTACTTTGGTGTTAAATAAACACCCTTCAACAAATAAAGAGTCACAAGACTAGAAATTCAGATACTTCACAAAGTATTCAAATCGACTGAGGGGTGCAGTTCAGATTTACTTAACTATAACGTAGGTCAAATTGATCTGGACTTCCCTGCTCCCTCAACAGACTAAGAAAGTTGAAGGTCAAAGCAAGGCTTCGTGAATGGTTCCACTGACCAGATCAATCCAACAGACAAGTCTAACATTCCATCGCCATCAGTATTATACAAAAATATGTTATACGATGCCGTTTAGTCACATGGAAACAATGCTTCCTTCATTAATTTTAATGTGTTTCAGTTATAAATAAATAAATAAAACACACACACTAGCAATTTTTCTGAGGTGAAGCGTATTGAAGCAGACCAATTGATTCCCTGGAGAAAAATAACAACACATTTACACAAAAGTTACTGTGAATCAATTAATAGACCAGCTATCAACTGCTCCAAGCTGGGATGGGAGGAAGAAAGAGGGCAGCCAAGTGGAAAGTTTTCATGAACAAATGCCACAGATCACCAGAATTTAAGACTGGATAGGGCAGCTGTCAGAATTCACCAAAAGAAAACTTGAGCATCCACACATTTGAAAAGCAACTCTGCAATGCAAACATCCTCAAACTACCTTAAAATAGGTATAGATATTAATACAAATCCTTCAGCATGAGCTTTAAACTCAGGTAATCTTATTTTACTAACCCAAAAGCACAAGCACTTTGGCAATACAACTAGCAGTTGTAGTGAAATGAAATGAAAACAGTTTAAAACTGGTTTAGCTATGTCTAAAAAGAAGAATTGTAACTGTATTTTCTACAACGTAGACATGCCCAGAAGAGCACATTCCGAAAACTTATAGTATGTCAGGGTTTACAGTTTCAGTACAATTTTCCCTGCTCCAGTCAGCTTTGGCCTTTCAGTGAAAGAGCTTGGGTATTTACATCAAATAGTTAAGTTGCTTAAATTGAATTGTAAAAACACAAAACTTAAGAGTTCAGTAAGACTGTGGCCCTTAAACCGTGTAAAAACAAAAGCTTAAGTTAATCCTCATAATGAAATTGTTATTTTAATATTTTCAGAATGCTCTCCAGAGCAGAACAAGATGTTTTCTTCAAGTTCAAAGAAGCTTTCCAAAATGATAAATCTATATTATTCTCATATTTTTTTATTTATTTTTTTTTTTAGATTATCAAAGGATTCAGCCCAAAACTGCTCACAGAAACATTGTATCTATTTTACACCCTGTCCCTCTAAACCTTTAGAAGAAAACACTCACTGCTTCAGGGGTAACATCTTTTCAAACACCATCCCCTGGCACCCCTCAAGAAAGAAGTCTTTAATTTGCCAACTTACAGTCTTATCATCACAACTGAAATTATTTTAATACCCTTGAAATATATTATTTACCTAAAATAAAATGGTAAACATAATACAAAGAGCAAAAATTTGAACATTTTTTTTACCAAAATTAACAAAGCAAGACTACCATTATCCACAGAAATACAATAATGAGACTTTCCAAATATAATGTGTTCTCTTTACTACTTTCACAATTTACTCACCTGTTTCCCAGGTGAATTTCCTTAGCATTCTAAATTTACAGTCTCCATAGTAAAGAAGAGGCTATACTATAGGAAAATCTCTGATCCACTTTCAGTATTATAAAAGAATAATAGTAATAAAGCAATATATATTTCAAATAAAAACAAAACCACTGCTCTAATGTGAAGTGCAAATAGTGGTTAAAAAAAAAAAATGTTGTAATGTATACCTTCCCTCACTTTTTTTTTTTTTTAAAAAAAGGACACATTTGTTCATTCATTTGAAAGACAGTCTTCCTGTGGGAAAACAGAAATACAATCTAATATTGAGAATTGCTCTTCCCCGTCACCTGAATATCCCAGGTGCACACTAACACACAGTACTCTGCAAAATTTTACTTACCAACATCTTTGAAGCTGCTAAAAACCCTCTAAAACTGCGTAGAAATGGAAGGATGTCTTCCCAAGTAAAGACATCGTGTTGAACTACTCCTGAGTAGTACAAGCTAATACTGAAGATGTTTTACACTGATAAGTATCAACAGTAAGGGAATTGGATTGTTTAACCTAAACTAATTTGGTTAAGAACAGCTTATGCCCAGACAAGTCCTTGCAAAGTAAACACAAAGCTCCCATCTTTTACTTCACGAAAATTCACTCTTCTGTGCTGAATACACATCTATGCTTCTCATAACAAATGAAAGTGGTACATAAACTCCACCACACTTCGCTTTTTTCCAATATTTGTATATGGCATATCACCCTTAAAGTGGACCAAACCAGGATTAAATGCACTTCAGCTTGGGATTTGTTTCCCTAAGTTTACATGACATAAAAGCCAAAATATCAAGACATCCATCTCCAAAAGGCTGCTCTCCCTGTCCACTACAAACAGTCCAGACATGCAAACTCAGGAACCTAAACACAGAAAAGGTGAGTCAAGCCCTAAGAGCCTACATGCTGTCAACCGCCAATACTTTTAAGTCCTTATTCACTCCCTTTGAAGAAGGGGAAAGAAAAAAAAATAATTCAAATCTCTATTTCTCTTAAAGTTTTCTACCTTTTTCAGTTCAGGCTGACACAACACTTGATGGAAGAATTTTTCAACAGTGTCTTCAGCTGGAACATTAGTTTTATTTAAGCATAAACTTGGCAGGGGGAAGGTGTGGTGTTAGGTGCTTTTGATTTTGTGGGAGAAGAGTTTTGCATGCTTCTTATTTATGAAAAAATAGCACTGGTTGGGTTCCAGATTATTTGATTATTTGCATTGCAACAGGCACTTTTAAGCATCTCTGGGCTATTTATAGGACTTAAATTATTTATCTTCAAGAAGTATATTTGAGTGTCAAAGCCCATTCTATAGCATACCCTCAAGTACACAATATCAGAGAAAGAATACTGAATTTCTTTCCACAATCAGTTAAATATCTTAAATAATATTACGGCAAAAGAAACAGGTGACAGGCAAACACTAGCCATTTACCTCAACACTGATTTTAAACACTGAAGATAGAAAAGCAGAAATGTGAACTTTCACTTTTCACATGTTCAGACTTCTTCCATATACTCTCACTTTTCTGACCCTTATGAAAGACAAAAGAGAATACGTGTTTCAATCTATTTTTTCCAGCCTCATGAGAACAAGAACCTTATGGGAAAGGACCTGTTGCTGCCTACTCCCACAATAAACATTATGCTGCCGAAATTCACCTCAGCAGTGGATAACAGGAAAAGCAAGAGAAGAAAGCTGAGTCACACCTGGTCATTTTCTCGCTAGAACATCAGCTATAACAATACTAAGGATTTATTTTGGGACAAGTATGATCTTGTGGGAGGGAAAAATGAAGCAAGAAAGACATTCCACAGACAGAGAGTGAAAACAAAATCCAAGTCATTTAGCTTTATGACTAAAGTCTCAAAGACGTACAAATGTAATGGTGAAATCAGGTCACCATTACAGTCACAACATTCAGACCATGTTTTCTTTCAAAACTTGTGGTATTTAAGGACATTGCCAAGTAAAATCATGGATTATTATTTATCATTTCAGTATCAAGAAAAGGTGACAAAACAGGAAAAAAAACGTTCACACATCCCTCAGAATATAATATTTTAAATAGATGAGGATCTCGGTAGTGAAACCAAAAATAACACTTGGCAAGAAACAGAACTAATTTGAGCCCCTTAAAAAGGCCACCAGTGTTCTTTACTAGTAAAGAAGAACCTAGCTATTCTGGTACAGAATTTTTTTACTTAGACTATATGTAGGGAAAATAGTACTGCAATGTGCTATACAGGAGCAGTTTCCGTCTTACAGCATTAGACTACAGTTCTCTACCTACTGTCCTTCACATATAGTGCCATTTGAAATATATTTGGCTAGCATATTTTGTGTGTGTACACAGTGAAATTAAGTATTTAAAAATATGTTGTGCCTCACTTTTCCCATGTACTCGTTAAAATTTTCCCATGCTCATAAAAATTAAAATACTGGTTTGCCTGATTTTTTATTCTGCATTTGTTTAGTGTGAAGCACTTCATGGGAACAGTTGTTTAAAAGAATCTTTTCACATGAAAATACTACTATTAAAATATTTCAATCAATTGAATAGATTTACAAAACACAATTACATTTATAAAGCACGCTATGGAATTCACTGCACTTTGAGAAATGGGCAAGGAACAGATCTCACAGACGAGACGGCAAGAATAAGTTTGTCATCTTTCTCCTCCTAGTGTTCTCTTCCTTCCCCCTTCCCTATTACCATATATTTCATTTAGGAACATAACATTTGTTCTCCTAACTTCACCTACTGAAAAGTGATGAAATATCTTCTGGTTTTCTTATACTTATTATTCTAGTTTACCTGAATTACTTCTTCATTATGGCATAATTAAAAATTTACTATCTCCATTCCAGGATATATGTCAGGTGTCCGGCTGCAGCCACTCTGGCTACTGGAATAGGAAGGTTGCTCTTGTTAAATGCTCATCAAAACCAAGGATGGCTCAGAAACTATGCCACCAGTGTTCATAGTCTCTCTTCCACTGACCAGACCTACAAAAAGTTTGAAATGGGTTCAGACAATCATGAGTGAGCCATAAACTTTCAGCAGCTAAATTGCAATGAACATAGTGGTCATAGCGTATGAATTTTTGCTTCTGTGCAGCACAGAACCATCTCAGTCTTGGCACAGCTGAGTATGTAAGTTCAACTGAGACTGACAGAATATTTCAGCCTGGTCTGAGCAGCTGTTTCTGAGCATGCTGAGCAAACACTCATATTTTGACCTCCTTTGAAAGGAAAGTTAATTCAAAAACTTAAGTGGACAACCAGGCACCATCAATAGCTCCAGAGCAGGAGTGCTCAACTCTCATATAAGAGGACTAGTTAAAAAAAACAAAAACAAAACCAAAACCACCATACACCTCAAAGGTTCAATGCCACATCTTCAACCTCTCAGGAAGTACCCTTAAAGAAATATTCTTCCTGTTCAATCTCTCTTAGTGCCAGAAAACAGTATGCACCCCACTCCCGTGCCCTCCCCAAACCCATAACTTCACTTTATTGACTAAATATTAGGGCACTTCCTCCAAAAGCATGCCTGTACTCTAGTTTCTGCTCACAATGCCTTTTACCAAAGGGCCCACAAACACAAAACAAAGGTTGAGTCCTGGGATCTTTGGGGGAGACAAATGTCCTCCCAATCATTATGCTAAACTGTTCTCCCCTTTTCTTCTTTCTTCCCTCACAGTGAGTTCTTTGCCAAACCAGGCACAGTGTCTGACAGAAATCACAGAGAGCACGTGCAATCCAGCCTGCATTATGGTGGTCGGGTTAACAGAGAGATTTTAATCCTCTTAGACTATGAAGGATATTTAAAACAGTAGTTATTATATTCAAAGCAGGTAATGCTTACAATTTTTTTTTTTTTTATTTTCACATGAACTGTATTCCATCCTACAAGAGAAGGTGCCTAATGACCACAGTCTCACAGACACCAATGTAATTTTGTTATCTTAAATAGTACTTATAAACAGCTGTAAGAGCATGAAGCTCACCTCCCTCCCTTACTCAACTTGATAGTTTCTAAGGCCATACTGTTTCTAAGCCTGGGTATATCTATAAGCAACAACTATTCTAGTAGAGAACATATCAGAACTTCCTGTCCTGTAATTTCTGGGTATCTACCTCCCCTCCACAAATATCTCCAAATATCTCAGACAGAGCACACAGCTTCTGCGAACATCAGCAGAAAGAAAATGGCTATTCTTATCACAGCAATCAAACTGCATATGACTCTAAATTGCTGTAGTGAAACTGATGACAATACATTAATCTCATCTATCTGTGCAGGAAGATCAAAACAGAGAATAGCGTACTACTGACTTAAACCGCTGCTAAAAAAAAAAAATTTGTAGATATACTCTTTCAGTACATGTGATATAAACCTAAACAGTATTTAACTAACTTAATTAAAAAAGGGATAAGCCAACCAAAAATGAGTTTTCCAAGCTAAACTGCACATCTACAAATTATTCTTTAGTATTCTGCACCGATTTAACTTGCAGCCCATTTAGCTCAGGAATGCAATGTAGCATGTTAGCAGGTGTGTAGAGAGCAGCCCAACCTCAGGCAGGATTACTGGCTCAGACCTCAGATGCACTACAGAGACATTAGCAGGGCACTGCATCTTTTATAAACTCTGCCACTCAGAGGCAGGTATAAATACATTCAGTTTCAGTATCATTTTAAGGCTGCTGTTTTGCTTCCTGGTCCTAAGCTTGATCCCTTCCCCCCTCACAGCCTTCTATTGCGGCGCATAGGCAAGTCATAAATTCATTTAAAAAACAACTTACAATAAGCCAGCTCAGCTTATTTGATCAGGTAAGGCCTTACATATTTATCCGTGTACAATTTTATACCCTTCAAGTTTTGCGTTTTGTCTTCCTTCTCCCTGCAAAAATACCAATGCCACAGTTCATAAGAAATACAAAGAACAGTCATCTTCTCAGACAAGGCTATTTGAGAAAAGAAAAAAAAAAAA
>VYZM01006891.1:18416-45346 GCA_013398915.1 Dromas ardeola
GCGGAGCTCGTCCCCTCCCCACCGCCCCGGGCAGAGCCCCTGGGGTGTCTGGTAGCGCCGGTGTCCTTTGCTCGTCCTTCCCCGTGTCTCGCCTGAGGGGCAGCGCGGCCCTGCTGCTGCCGGGGGCGGGTCGGGGAACGGTGGAGGGGGAGCACTCGCCTCCGCGACTGCCCCCCGTCCCCCCCTCAGGGCTGCGGCGGACGCGGGGAAGGTCGCGTCGGCTCCCTGCGGAAAGTTAAAAATGATGGATGGGGGCCTTGGCAAAGCGGCTCCCTGCCCCACCTGGTTTCACACTGCCGGAAGGGTCGGTCGTTCCCCACGCGTGGGAGCGGGCGTTGGGGTAACGCGGCTGTGGCGGGGGCGGGGGGGGCGAGCGTCCCTCACCCGCGCGTTTCGAGGGTTTCCCGCGCGTTGTTTTACTCCCCGTGTACAAGCAGGTGCGGGTATGGCAGCGGCCCCGCCGTGTGCCCTGCGAGACAGCGAGGTGGCCGGGGGTGGGTGGCGGCTCTGGGAAAGGCACCTCGTGGAGTACCGAATATAGCTCCCTCCACGGCGGCCAAGAAACTGTTGACGATTATGCTGAAAGACAGGGAAAATCGGTGTGGGAGCCAAGCTGCGGAGAAGCGCTGGTGTCAAAATTGGGAAGGAGATCCTAATTTTTTCCGTGCCTTGTTCTGGGCCCAGTTTCACACTGCTCACTCTGCTCCAGTAAGCAGGGTATCTGTAAAGCTGATGTGCAGATCAAATCACACAGGTGGCACTTTGCATCTCCTTTTTATTAAATGTGAAAACGTGGGAATGCTAGTTTCTGTGTGAAGTAGGTAGTTTCTGCCTTCTGTGTGGAGTAGGTTCAATCATAATGGGAAATAATTATGCGTACATACAAAAATGGGTATAAATTATACATAAGAACTACAAATTTATCTATATCTTTCCTGAATTTTAAGAGATCCTTACAGTCTCATCTATAGTCACAATACTCAGAGGATATAACGTGTATTTTTATCTTTTAACTTGTTGACACGAAAGGTTATGACTAATTCGGAAAAATGCTAGGTCATCTCTGCTTCCTGTCAGCCTGTGGAAAGAATCACCAATAAAGGAGGATGACGTCACTTTTGCTACAAAATTTCAAATTTCATTTGTGTACTTTTCAGAATGCAAGTTTTGTGCTTTTCTTTTGCTTTACTACTTTATTTGCTTTTGTGTTTTGTGTTGTGTTTTGTACATTGTATACAAAAATTATTGTGATTCATGCCTTGAATGGAATATTTTAAAGATTCCTTAAATTGTGAATTGTAAATGTTCTGTCAGGCTATAAATTTAAGTTCCTGTTTGGTGAAAAGACGAGCAAGCCAAAAAAGCTCTCCACAATAACAGAAAATTTTGTTAAAGGTAACAGTTTGAAAAATAAACATTCATACATTGAAGAAATCTCAGTGTATATAAAAATGTAACTTTGTTTTTTAGACAAATAACTGCAAATTGAGATGATTTTTAGGAAAAGGTGCAAGCTAATTGTGATCATCATTTTCAAGAGATAGTACCTTTAACTTCAGTCTATCCAAGAAGATCAACGTGTGATCTTCCTGAAACTTTTTTCTTTTCATAAAAACTGAGAAATCGTTCACTGCTCAGATGTTAAAAAGGACGTAAAATACTTTACAGAAGGTATTGATTACTTTCAACTGATATTTCTCTTTAAGCTACAAACGCTACTTGGTGATTAAATTACTTGCATTCAGGAACTTACAACTTTCTTTAAAGAGCCTCCTACTGCCATGCCTCAACAGTCGGTGGCCTGTATGACAGCAGACGTTCAAAAAGGCTGTGATTCAGCGAGGTTCATAAGCACAGGAGTAGCTCCATTCACTGCAGTCTCTTCTTGTGATTAAAGTTAGCTTCCTACCTTGCTAGACTGGCATCCAAAGCATTCGCTAGTTGCAGTTGTAGCAATATAATTGCAAGGTTTATATTTAGAATGTCAACATATTATTAGTGTGCTTTACCACCTCTGTATAACCTACTTAGGATTTATCTTGCAGATACTTGTTGTTACTCATAATATTTCAGGGAAAGAAAATGCCGTTCTTTCTAAATACGAGACTGAGAATCAAAACTCACAACTTCGTAAACCGAGTGTGGAAGTAGAGCTGGCCATTGGGTTGCAATAGTAGGTATGAAACTTAGTTTCTTGCCCAGTTTGGCCACACTCCGTGGGAAAGTCTGCATCCCTGTTGTGCTTTTGTCTTTAATTTTTGCCACTATTTTAACTTAATGTGTGAACATCTGGTTACAGGTACTTTTTCAATAATCTTAGCCTTTCCCTTGCCCTCGATAATTCATAGTTCTCATCTTTTTCACTTTCCCCACACATGCAGTAGATGCCTACAGCCAGTTTCCTTTAGCTTAAAGGAGAGTTTAAACGTTTAAAGCCTTAAGTTTCCATTCCTTTACCTTGCAGGTGCTTACACCAAGGGTTAGCTCTATTTTCATTTTCCCTTAAAAGTACCGGATGTTACAAGTTATTCTTTCCAAAGACAGTGAAAGCCTCACTAAAAGAAGTTTTATTTAAAAAAAACAAAACATAGAGAACAGTAGTTTAAATAGTTTTCTCAATACTCATGATTTTAGGTGAGGGGTTTTTCTTACATTTCATCTGCAAAAAAAAAAAAAGTGTTCAGTGTACTTATATTCCTAGTGTACTTATAGTCCTTTATAAGCTCAGAATTTTGAGGGATCAAAAGGGTCCCAGGTGTCAATTTGGTTACTCAATGCTGCCTTTCATGTATGTCCATTTGCCAAACTTCAGTTTGCTGCATCTACAGCCACGTGGGTAGTTTGGATGCTAAATTACTAACCTACCTCCCATTTCTTCCTTTTTGTTTGTTTGTAGGTTTTTTATTTTCCCCCAGGAAACCTTTGGTTAACAATTTTAAACTAGTGGAAAGGATTACAAACTTTCTACCTGGGTATCCATGAATTAAGAGATTATTTCTCTGTCATTTTGAGGGGACATTGTGATACATGTATCATGCAAATGGAATATGATTTAAGCACCTAACTCTTGGTCTTTTGGTTCTCTGAGAAAGGAGTCAGTCATTTAAATGTCTCCATGACTGCAGACAAAAGTGTCTCTCCTGTGGTCTGAGCAGGTTTGCGTTTGTCTACCTGAAAGCATGCTTTTTTCTTCCCTGCAAATTCGTAATTTTCCTTACAAATCTTGTTAAAGCATATCTTTACCATCACCGTCATAGTAAAACCACTACAACAAGTTTGCTGGAGAACCTGTTCAAACCTGTAGGGAGGAAATGGAGAAGTCCTTCAACTGTGGTTATTACTAATAAATAGCTTCGTATCATCTTCTTTTGTCACATTATGTACAGTGCCTAAAAATGTGGGACGTCTCTGAGGAGGAACAACTAGTAAAGATAATTAGTACTCGTATGTGTTTTTCATTTGCTTTGCTTTGCTAAAGAAGCTCATGATCAGGCAAGTTCTATGAAGTAAACAAGCACGTTTTCGTGCAAGAAATCCCAGCCTGTGACAAAGGAAGGGGGAAATTGTTCCACCCATCTGAAGTAGTTCCTTCATACTATGGAAATAAGACTGTTCGTATAATGAACAAGCACACATCATGCGAATGCATCTACACATTCATAAAGCAACTATCACACTTGTATTTTAATATTATTATGTTTAATGTTTTTTTTTAAAAGCATTTAAATGATTATAATGGCTGAATCCAAATGAGAACTTAAGCACCAAGAATATAACGTAGATGCCTACATCCAAAACCGTGATTCTGTCGAGTCTTGCCGAGTTGATGCCTCGCTTCGGAAGGGCATTGACTTTGCCAGTTGAAACACGGAAATGCTGTTACCAGGGTGTCTAGACTTCTGCCCAGTCTGAGCAAGTTTGCCCTTGGCTTCTGCCAAAACCAGATTGAGATCTGGAAACAAGATGTTGCTTTGCCTACATTTGCTGAGGAACTTGTTCGGTTAAGCATTCTGAAAGCATATCTCACATATATGCAAAATTGCTCCCCTCACAAAATTAAGTCGTGGCCACCTTTTTAGGAAAAAATGTTGGAGGAACGCGGTGTTATCTCATAGGAGACACTGAAATGCCCGTGTGCTGGACAAGCTCTTCAAAGGCAGATGGTGGTATTTTCTTCAGATGGAAGAGAGAATAGAATAACAATGCAGCAGGACAACTTTTTGTTCATTCCTTTCCCCAAAGAACTAGTTAAGTATATTTGTGCTAGCACATCTCATTTTGAATACTCAGGATAGCATGCTGGTTATAGCAGTCAGTCAGCAAATGGAATATCCAGCATTTTTGATCTTAATTGTATGAAAGGAGTTCTCACTCCAGCCTCCTCCCTTTAAATTACTGAAGGCAATTGCAGGACATACTCTCCCATATTGTGCATTCCTACTTCATGAACGCTCCTTTTTTTACTGTGCCCATGAGATGAGGTGTTTGGTTCACTGCTCTGTGGAATGCTGCAAAGGCTGTAGAAATGAAATATAGTACAAGTCACATTTATTTATACAATTTATGGTATGTAGCTGTAGTGTGTTTTTACAAATTTTATCAAGGTTCTGCAAAGATTACTGTAAAATAATAAATTCCAAAAATTATTAAATTAGTATGAGCTTTATCTTTTTTCTTTTTCTTTCTTTTTTTTTTTTTGGAGCGAGACACGTGAACTTTATAACATCCAGTGTAGTCAAACAGAATAATAAAACCCATCTGTTGCTACCAACCTCAGGGAAATAAGCTACCTCATCAAGGAGTCCTCAGTTAGACAAATATAAAATTTCTATGCCAAACTATTTTTCTCCTATATTTAGAACAGTTAAAGGACTTTTAAAGTGAAATTGCATACAATCTTTTCTAAGGCACACACATCTAATGCGTGAACAGAATAAATCTTTTAATTCCACATTTTTTGAAGTTCTATTTGGTTTCATGTTGGTGTCTTCATATCCAACACTAAGGACTTGTGTGAGGAAAAAGAAACAGCTAAAATCTTCCTTTAGTCACAGCCATCAAAGTCAGAAAGATGCCAGGCTTAAGAATCCATCGTATCTTCATTGATTTAGTGTCAGTTTTTCCCCGTGTTGCAATTTATGCGGGCTTCAGGCTTAGAAAGGTGTGGTTCATTTTAAGCTGATCCAAATCCAGGCTGCCACAATTCTGTCCTCGTCCTCCTCCTTCGCTCGCATCAGCAGTCCCACCCACGCCCTTGCTTTTGCGTTTGACATCTAGATAGCTCCCTGGTGAGCCAGTTCAGGAATTAGTTCAGGGATTTATTTATAAAATGAAGTTATTAGGGTTTATAGCCAAATCAGTTCCCCAAACCATTGCTAGGCACAAGACTGTAGGGCATTCAGTGCCCTAATCACTCAGCTGTGGGGAATTCTGAGGCTGGTTCAGCTTTATCCGACACTTCCTTCTGCTCACGCCTTTGCTGTCACTCCCAATGCCCCTCGCAAGAAAAAAATCAGCACTTTGAATACTCCATGGATGTACAAGGCTGCAGCTGCCGTGGTAGTGTTTCCCATGAATGTTTTTAGAGAGATCTTCATTCAGTCTTCTGGATGAATAAACCACTTCACAGTGGCATTGAGGCTGGCCATAAAACCAGAGGAAAGAGATGGGCACCTCATTTAGATTACCAGGATTTCTTGTATTCTGGAGGTATCTATCTGCCTAGCTCTATCAGGAAATATGTAGTTAGATTTAACCCAAGTTAGCTCCAGGCAAGAGGCTGGCATTCTCTCTCTTACTTCTGTAGTACTTCAAATCAGCTAAGCAAAGTCTGACCCTTACTTCAAGTTTAGGCAAATCTCTACAAATCTTTGCAGTTTATCTCTAAAACGAAGATGACACCACAGTCCCCAAAGTAAATGGCTAAATGTAAATGAGTCTTGTTACTTTATTTTTGAAAGCAAAATGCTTGCATGCATGATAGCTACATCTTTAAAAATGGAATGTAATTGTGAAAAGAAAGGACATTATCCAGATGAATCCAGCAACATTAATTATGCCTTTATTATCCATAACTGATACCTTCTTCTGTGAAGTAATATATTTTTTTCTTAATCTGTTCTCTGGTGTTCTGTAATTTATTAATTTAATTTAATTAAAATACTATAAATTCTGTAAATTCATTCTGTAATGGTACACTTACCACTTTAACACTCCAAATTGGCCTGATTTATACTTTTATCTTTCACTATCAGTTAATATCCTTATAGAAACATGAGCTAAAGCAGACAGAAAAGCCTTCAAAATATTTCTGTTGAAGGAGAAGAAATAGATTTTAGATTTCTTAGAATTCATTTTTGTACTCTTATGTATGAAATAATATTTATGTATGATTTTTTAACTCTTTTTCTGCTAATTAAATATGTATTTTGCTGAACAAATATAAAGTGATATAGCTGTGATTCATTCTTCTGTTTACAGTTCAGTTCATGAACTGCTCAGTACATGAGAGTCATTGGAAATTGATTAAGCAAAGTATTTAAGCACCTACTTAATTTCTATTAGTTTTAAGCAAGAGCCTAGATTCTGTTAAAGCCGATGGAATTAGTCACAAGGTGCAACGTTTCAATGGTTGCGGTTGAGTTTACATGCATACTTAAAGTCATACATGCATGCACTTACGTGCTTTTATGAATGGGAGCATAAACCATAAAACTGTTCAAGCAACGAAACTGAGAGTGAATCTATTTTCAAATATAAAATGGAAATACGTTTTACTCAGGCATCTTGCTCATTTAACTATGAAATTCAGCAAAAAAAAAAAAGCATTGTGACTTTTTAGAAAAGTCAAGTTAATATATGATCATTATAGATCTGTGCAAACCATATGTTATGTCCAAGCTTCTATGCTACGTAGCTGGTCACATTCACTCCCGAAGAAGGACAATTTACCGTCAAGGGCTTTACACATGAATTCATTTAGCACTCTCACGTTTTTTGCTAATTTCTGGTGCATTTTATTTTTCCTTGTATATTGCTTTTGTGTAATATGAAATCTGCAAAATAGTCAATGTAACAGATAGTGCATGAATGCTGGGCAATACAGAATATGAAAGTAGATGAGTTCAGCAACATATACGCAGACAAATAGTCCATTCATCTTGCAAAATTCCTAATTACATAACTCCCCTCTATACTTAGCGGCTGATCTCTGGCTTTTGAGATGATCTTGTTTCCATTCTTTGTGTTTGTTGGAAGGCAACGGATCATTTCTCTGGACAGCTGGAGTGGATCATTCCTTTATAGTTCTGTTAAGGATGAGAACTTTTAGAAAGCCGAGGGTTGGCGCACAGCTGTTCGGTTATCCAGGTTTCAGACTGATCTAATTTTACAAACTTTATACGGATGAAATTAGGATTATTTAATTAAATGTAAAATCTGACAGCTGGAACTCAAGCTAATAGCATTTCAGGAGATAGGTAACTGCATTCAACTGATGCACTGTCAGGGCAATTTCCTGCAAGTCTGAGGAGAATGAGGGCGACAGTGGCTTGAATCAGAGGAAAAACTCATTTAGAAAGAAGAGATGCTTTAAGTCAGCTAAAAATAAGTGGAAGCATTCCTTGCCAGCTTTGAGCTTAGTATATCTAGGAATCAGATCACGTCCATCATGAGGCAGAGAAGTTATTCTCATCATTAACAAATTCACTTTATCAAGGCTTGTATCCGGTGTTTTGGAAAGTTTCTCAACATGTTTATCTCTTTTTGCCATGATTATTTTTCTTCATCCACCCATGTGCTCCTCAGACACAGGGATATTTCTGTGATGACAGAGGCTTTGTATCAGGTATGATCTACATATACTTGGGGTTGTTTGGGTTGTTTGTTTGTTTGCTGTGATTAGTCAATAATGACACACTTCAGGTATTAAAAGATAGTTGTTTAGATACCGATTCAAACCTAGTGGAAATTAATGTGAATCTTGCACTTACTGATGTCCAGGATGAGCAGATAATATGATTTTGTAAAAGAAGAAATTATTTTTAAGCGTCTTAGCTTATAGGGAAAGGATCTTTAGTTCTGATGTTTCCCTCTCTCCATTTTATTAAATTTCTTAAAATGTATTATGTGCTTATTCACATTCCCTATGATGTATATGT
This sequence comes from Dromas ardeola, assembly GCA_013398915.1. Taxonomy (NCBI): domain Eukaryota; kingdom Metazoa; phylum Chordata; class Aves; order Charadriiformes; family Dromadidae; genus Dromas; species Dromas ardeola. The sequence continues at coordinate 26,576 of VYZM01006891.1, forward strand.
CTCTATATAAATATAACACCTTTAAGTTGTATTAAAAATTACATCGATTATTGTAACTTGGAATCCAGTTTTAAATATTACCATTTAAACACACCAAGTGTTTTTCTTGCCATTAATGTAGGCAATTCTTTTAATAATTTAAGTTTGTCTGAAATGCTATGGATGCTTTTTTGCATGCATGTGGACATTCATTTTGTGCAGAAGGCTCTCACTGACTCTGTAGCTTTTTTTCCTGTTTTGGTATATTTGCAGGTAAAGGAAACTGCAGGTAGAAGAGATGTTTAGGAGATTGTACTGGAACTGCAGATAACCCTCTGTAGCTGCTGCTATCTTTCATAAATGTGATGGGGAATCCTGCTCATACTGAAAAAAAGAGCTTTGCCATAGATTTCACCGGGCTCACCATTTGGGGTATGGACCTGACCACAGTGCACACCACAGAGCCAGGGAGACATCTCGTTAGTTTTCTATTGGAATGAATTGTGAGATTTTGTTTTCAGCCATGGCTTCTCTCTTCACAGTCCCCAGCTGCTCCAGACGGGCTTCACAAGGCAAACGCTTGGGTCCACAGCCTCTGTTGAGCATCCTGCTTCTCCCTTTCTAGCTGTGCGTGAGAAGGGAAAACAGCAATCCCCGAGAACCCCTGTTCCTTTTGGCCTGATGCTGCGATGCATAAATGGATACAGAAGAATAAGGTGATGACCTTATAGGCCATCATATAAGGTATGAAATTTCTTTTATTTCTGCACCCTTAATATTATGTATTTTTAAAATATATTTTACATAATGTATCTGTGATCTATTTTATCTAATATATCTACGTTCACTTTTTTTCCACATATAAGTTTAATTCTTATTGCTGTTCTGCTCTCAGATATGCCTGTGCTTGTCTGCAACCGATTAACTAGAAACAGAAGGGAAAAAAAACAGGATTTGGGGAAGGAGGGAGGACAAACATTGTAACAATGCTCTTTCTGCACTTTTTTCAGAAAGATTTTTTTTTTATTTAATCAAGTTATTTTCATTTTGAACAGTTCTATTTTTCTTCTTTCTCTTTCCAGTATATGTGTCATGAAAGCTACCCATATTTACAGAATTTATTTTACTAAAAAAACCTGACTATATATACTTTAATAAAAATATATTTTTTTTTCTTAACTCTGTTTCTAACTTTGCCTGCATTTAACTACTTGGTAGGTCCTGTAGCATGGGGATAAGGTTTTGATCTTTCTTTGGTTACTCCTTTTTTGTGACTGTTATTCTTCAGATACTTCACTGCCTGAACCGCTTTATCAGTGGTGCTGCTTTCATGTTATAAGAAGCTCTTCTGCTCATGTTTATATACTGTGGTTTTCTTATCTGCTTCTGTTTTTACACACCCTTTCATCAGACAACCAAGCAGTCTCCTTGGTTAGAACAACGTTCATATCTCCCAGTGACACTTATACAGCTGAGAAGGTTACTACTCAAAAATGAATAGAAAACTGTGCCAGATGGCTTCATATTTTTCACATTCTCCATTGAAAAGGATACCCAAATTCACTGTAGAAAAGCATAGTATGTGAAAAATGACAAATGTAAATAATAAATAATAGCAGACATACAGGCTAAGGAGAAAGAGTGTTCCTGTTTGAAAACTCAGTGAAATGGAGAGTGGGTAGGGTAGTGGGAATCAGGGCTTCCAGGTGGTATCACGGAGGAGGAGGGCTGCCGGGGACTCCTGGGCCCCGGAGACAGCCTCTCGAAGGAGAGCATTGGCAGGGTTTCCTTTTTCAGCTTCCTTCTGAACTGAAGTGGGGAATGACAGATTTACATTTCACTGGGGACTGAGAAGCCCAGTCTACAGAAACTGCTGAAGAGGGAAATTGGATTTGAACATATCATGGCTCACAACATGACTTTCCTGGCCAACTCTGTTCATTTCAAATCCCATAGGTGGAATGGGCAATAAATGCGTATATGGTAGTGCATGACTTTTTTTTATGTGTCAAAGCATCTGTGCTGCCTGTATTTTATGTAAGCTTTGGTTGATTTAGACCCCAAATATGAATCTGATTCTAAAATTAATGGGAGAAGGATGAAGTTCTTTAGCAGTGACTTAGCTGGGTTCGTCAGTTGTTCTTAGTATCTGAATTTGAACGGCTGGAACTTGGGGAATACTGAAAAGAAAAAAAATTACTGTAATTCGGAAAGAAATGTAGGTAAGGGTATACAGGGATTTCACAAAGGAACAGTGGTGAAGAGACAGAATTGCTTCCCTAAAAATGCAGAGGTACAAGTTTTAGGGTACAGATGACAAGGGGAACACCTGGTGAGGTGTTTCTGAATGAGCATATACTCTTTAGGCTGGACGGCTGACAACCTCATTTTCCTGTCAGTGGTAATACCTGACTGTGCCACCCTATGCCCCCAGTAGATGTCACGTAGGATGAGCAAGGATCTTGACAAAGGGACATGCAGGCAGGTTTTCAGAAGTTAGGAAATTAAGAGCTGAATATGTGAAAATCATATTATGATGGTATTACAGATAGTAGAGTAGCAAGGCTAAGTTGGAAGATGGAGACACCAAAGGTTTCTTCAGATTTATTCAGTACTCTTCTTCTCTGTTATGTGGAATGGAGTAACTTTTACCTGGCCATTGATAGATACTCTGTTCACTATAAATATTCAAGATCTTCAAAAGTGTAGTCTGCTGTTCTACCAAAATTACTTCATTTATGTTATTTGATGAGGGAAAAAAGGACAGCACAAAGATGACTCGTGCGTTTGAGAAGACATGTGAGAATAATTGGTGATATTACTTCTGAGATTCAGTGAGAAGTGGTTATCATTAGCTAATTTGAAAAGCACTACTAACATTTATTTGGCAATATTACAAATATTGCATATCTTAGTCTTATTACATCTTAGATTATTTTCATGTCTTAAAAATCAGTAGTTTTTTGCTGAACATAATATGAAAACTTTGATACTTATTTGAAGTTTTTTGACAGAAAGGTTTTAACTTTAGATAAGATTTCAAAGGTTGACAATTTAATCTCCCCAGCTGTACTCAGGGATTTTGAGCAGGATAAAATCTTTAATGAATTTTAATGGAATCGGACGGCAGCTTGACGCTTTTCTTGGATAAGTCCATTTAGAATGTATTTCTCAGTGTGGCCTCGTTTCATGAAAGCAAGCATGTACGTGTTTTGGTTTAAGCTTATATATGATTTGAAGTCAGTAGGAACGAAAGAAATGTTCAAGTGCTTTGTTGACTAACAAAAACCTGATCACATACTTAACAGTAAGTGCTTTACTAGATTGAAACTCTTATAATTTAAACATTGTCTCCAGTTGGGGTGAGAGTAGAGTGAAAGAAGAGGAGAAAAATTACCTTTGATCTCACTGAACCATTTCAATTATAGGCATGACTCTCTAGGAACCATTTGTACCAAATCAGGCCAATTCAGCAGAATGAAGCTTCAAACTACATATTTTTACTACATGTAACACTAATTTCACAGGGTCTGAAATTTTTTTCTACCAATCCAAAAGCATGAATTAAGCACAGAGCAAGGAATACTTCATAAAAATTAAGTACTACACTGATGGTTTCTGACAGTGGGTAATGATTTGACAGAGAAAATGTTCACTCATGACATAGATTTTCTGGAAACTCAAAAATTCACTTTCAAGTATTTCTTTAGCACCCCAATTTATTCTTTTCCAAAGATGTACTAAATTTTAGTTTCATAAAACAGTAAAAGTGTCAAAAGTGGAACTATTGATGCAACGGAAATATGATATTAGAAATGTACATTTTTGTGCTTTTATAAATTTGCTGAAAATATGAAATCTTTTCTTGCCAAATGAATCCTAAAGTGCAGTGCAGAAATAAGAGACTAGCAAATGATACACCACTGACACAGCTAAATCTCTGTACTAAGGCCTTCCAAAGATTTAAACTATTTTCTATTAGTCCATACACGTTAATATATTCTAAAGAACTGTGTTCCCCCATGCTACAGAAATACCATAAGTTGTCATGAGAAATGATTATGCATTAGACATCTCAAAATAAAACTCCAATGATATAAATATCCTGAAAAGATTATTCTTTGCATGAGAGGAAGGTCTGCCTGTGTTTTGAGAAGAGTTCCTGCTGAAGCTGTGACAATGATTCAAGGCCATAAGAATACCTCCTCTGCAGTGAAGCCTCATAAGGTCTAAATAGGGAACTATTTTAAGATGGGGAAAACTGTATCACCTCTGGAGCCCTTCAGGGTCTCTTTCTATATCACAGAAAGATTTCTGGTGCTATCTATTTGTCCTTACGTAGCAAAGTTTCATATCATTACAATAAGGAAGTGTTCATATAAAAAACTTTTATGAGAATTTTATATGTTGCCTCCAAAAAACAACCCAAATTATTAACTCACTATTTTATTCATTAGTTTTTGCTTTTGTAACATGTAAGCTTGAACATAAAGTAGTCTACCACTTATTTCAGTATGCCTGTTTTTATCTAGGTTTATTCTAATGAAAATCAGACATTTTCTGAGTAGTTCATTTACCTGATGCAGGGAACTTTAAGCTAGGTTGGAATCAGAATTTATATTGCCATATTTTAGTTTGAAATAAAATGTTTCAAATTTAAACCAAACATTGCTTAAGGGTTTAACATTTTTCTTCTAGAGACACATTTGATAATTACTTGAGTGCCTCTATGACAGTTATGCTTTGCACTTTTGAGAAAGCATATAATTACATTGTAAAATGCCATGATGTATCTTTGGCTTTCTTTTAGAAATCTCATCTAAGATTGCTTTTTTTCACTGTTTAAATTTTGAAAACAGGTGCATTTATTCAAGATAGCACACAGCTTTCTGAACAAAATTCCATTTCTGTGAGTACAGGGGAATTGCCTGATTTTTATTTTCACTCTGAAAAATTGTCTTTATTTCTCCCTGAAGGACTAGATTATTTCTGTGGCATAAAAAGAAGAAAGAATGAACACTGCTAACTACCCTAACGAAATACTGAAACCAGAGTTGCAGAGCCCAGTGCACTAAGTCAGGAACTAGTAGTCATCCATGAGTGTGTATGAGGCACAGGCAAGTGCAGTGAGGGCAAAGCTAAGACTTTGCCTTTGATATGCTTATTAGTAGTATACAAAATCAAGATGGAAATGCAGGTGCATTTCCTCAGCCATTGGGGCAAAATGGGAATCAGGCCAAGTTAAACAGCCCTCAGCTGATTGTTTCCTTTTCTCCCAGCCCCTTCCACTTGACCCCTCAGTTGCACAACCACCCAGTGAACTGTCCTGGCAAAGTCATCAGGCTGAAAACTGATGTAATAGAAAGAGGGGGCTTTTTTCAGCCTCACCAGTTCCTTGGTTTGGGTCACCACATAGCTGCAAAAATAGGTCTCCCAGAAAAATGGAAGAGGGGGTCAGGAATAGAGGATGTATGTCAGCTATGTGCAATGGTGCTGCAGCTGAAGAAACCCACATAAGATGATGACCTCACAGATGTACTTTTGTCAAACTATTTCTTGCCCTTGACTCACTACAGAATATAGTAAAGTCACAACACCCATATTTCCTCCTGCATCTAGATGTAATCTAAAGCTGTTTTATAAGGCCACTGTTCTTAAAAAAAAACCCACCAGCTTACATTTCATAGAGTCATAGTGTCATAGAATCATTATGGTTGGAAGAGACCTTTAAGATCATCAGGTCCAACCATTAACCCAGCACTGCCAAGTCTGCCACTAAGCCATGTCCCTCAGCGCTACATCTACATGTCTTTTAAATACCTCCAGGGATGGTGACTCAACCACTCCCCTGTGCAGCCTGTTCCAATGCTTGACAACCGTCTCAGTGAAGAAACTTTTCCTAATTTCCAATCTAAACCTCCCCTGGCGCAACTTGAGGCCACTTCCTCTTGTCCTATTGCTTGTTACTTGGGAGAAGAGACCGACCCCCACCTGGCTACAGCCTCCTTTCAGGTAGTTGTAGAGAGCGATAAGGTCTCCCCTCAGCCTCCTTTTCTCCAGCCTAAACAACCTGAGCTCCCTCAGCCGCTCCTCATAAGGGTTGTGCGCTAGACCCCTCTTGAGCTTTGTTGCCTTTCTCTGGACCTGCTCCAGCACCTCAGTGTCTTTCCTGGAGTGAGGCGCCCAAAACTGAACACAGTACTCAAGGTGGGGCCTCACCACTGTCGAGTACAGGGGGACAATCACTTTCCTAGTCCTGCTGGCCACATTATTTCTGATACATGCCAGGATGCTGTTGGCCTTCTTGGCTTATCTACATTTAATTATGAAATTGGTTGTTTTACCTAAGAAATAGTCTGGTTCATCAAAATTAATGAGAATAGTCAGAAAAGACACAAAGGTATTGAAACCTGTCTTTAGTGATTTCTAGCATTCTTTGGACTGCATTCACAGTTGAATCTTAAACTGTAGTCCTTGACAATATACTCCATGAGTTGATTCCAAGTGAACTGATTTCTTTTGTATTCCTATTTCTTTTGCATTTCTGTAGTGCATCATCTACCTTTTATAGCATAGACATGTCTTTTGTTGTCTTTTTTCTTATTTCGGACTTATCCTCACAAGTATTTGGGAAGTACCCATCTTCATTTAGTTGAAAAAGAAGTCTGACATTCTAATGTCTGTTTTGTTGTAATCTTATTACTGCAATCTCTCATCGGAGCCAAATTCAACCTAAGATCTTGCCAATCTCAACTTCTTTTTATCATTCATAGTTCTTCACTATCTTACTTTGAAACACATTGCCACAAATGTTGGACAGGTCCCCATATGAATTTCTCAACAGTTATTATCAAGGTGCTATTATCTTTTCTGATTTTTGACATTTTTAAATTCCTTTTTCCATTATTTCACATCTCTGTTTTTCCTGTCTTTAACAACCTCTTCTTTCTTCTGTAATTGCATCTCAGTATTTATAATATCAAATATATGAAATCTGTCATGGCTGTTAGTTTGAAGACTAGACCCTGTGCTACTGTAAAATACATCTTAACTTACCTGTGTTAGGTTTTGTTCTTCCTCCTGACATATTTAACATTTCTATTTCTCTGTATTTCTCCCTATCTTTTATCTATTTCATCATTCTGGAATACAAACAGTCTGTTTTGGAGCTCTCACTACTTTTTGTTGTTTAGTAGCATACAAATTTACTTACCCTCCATTCTATCTAATTTTCATTTCTGTAACAATTTCTGGCATATTTCACTCATTCTCACTCACAACTGTCTTCACTGCTGCTGTTTCAGATTTATTTCACCTTCTGTGGTGGCATTTCTATCTGTTTATGTCTTGCATATGTGTCTTTCAAAATGTATTGTTCCCTAATAATTCTATTTTTTACTTATTTTGCGGGAATATAATTCTTTAGCAGATTTCCTATACCAATCTTCCTATACCAGGTCCTTCTCTGTCCTTCTCATCCATTTCACATATATTTATTTTATCAGCTGAACCCTTAATTTTTTTCAAAATCTGTTTAGCAAAAATTCCATTGGAGTGATTAATAGGTTGATTAATTGTTGCTATGACTGGTGATAAATGAGCAAAAGGTAAATACAGCAGCTGGATTTCCCTAAAAAGGATAGCAAATCAGGAAAAAGTTCAAATTTGTCTTCACTGTGGAGTGAAGAATGGAACAGAGTCTGTAGTTATCCTCACTTGGGATTTTGGAAGCAGTGAAGTCATGCAAGTACCCAGCTGACAGGGCTTTCTAACTCAGGTGCAGTGTTGGCTGATGAAGCAATGCTGCTTCTGTGTTGTAGCTGGTGAATATATTAACACTATTGGGCCCTGTTGTTTCACCTTAACGTGGGAATGTTTTTATGAAAACATCAGTGAGGACCATATGGAAATAAAAATTCATCAGAAGAGGAGAAACATGCTGACAGAGTATGATATAAGCTGTGTAAGTCATTATAAAGTCTGCTGCTTTAATGGCATCTCGCAGCCCGAAGTATCCATTTCCACCTCTGGCCTCACTGTGCCCATATCAGCAGTACCAGAGTCACTTCACTGCTAAGCTTTGTCTGGCAAAAGGCCCTGCAGAAAAACCCAGCAGAGAAGGTGTAATATATTAGTGCAAAATGAAAAGAAATAGCTTCAGGCCTCCTAATCTTTTTGAGGTTGAGAACAGCCCTGGTTTTGATCCCTGCATCACTAGCTCCAGAAAATGGGCTAGTTAATAACTATTTATTCTTCTCTGTGTGATTCCTCAGCCCATGACATTTCTGTACCAGCTTAAAGAGGCTGGATGATGCCAGAGAGGCAACCAAGCCAGTCTTCCGCGCTGCAGGGGCAAGAACTGTATGGGCCAAGTCTCTTCCCAGGCTGACTCTCAAAAGAAGTCAGGCAGTTATAGTTTCAGAAATAATTCCTGCCTCGGGTAATGGAAGTTTCACAGATCAAATGATATAAGTCCCGATTCTATAAGCGCTCTTCACAGTTTATGAGAACTGCTAATTGATAAGCAGAATTCAGCCTTTCTGTAAGAAAGACTTTCTTAAGCATCTTCCGTAGGGCTAAGCGGCACTGGACGGTCTGATGTTCTCTAGCACATTCCCAGGTCCTTATTAATATGAGAATGAAGAATGCTATGTCAAATTGTTCACTTGAGACAAGTCTTTTGATCTCGTTTAGCATTTATAACTAGAACTTTAAAGTCAAGCTGGTTTAGGCAGCTACAGGATTATGGTCCACACTCTTCATAATATTTCTCATTAGATGTTCTTTCTCCCACACTTTATTCTTTTTACTAGCATTTAACTTTTCCACTCTTCTAATTACATTCTGCTGAGTGTATGCTCTGTTCCATTACCTCTCTTGCTCTCTTTTCATGCCTGTTACAGAGTCTGTATTGATTTTAAAGATCATTCTTATTGTTTTGGATTGCGGTAGAAAGCAGACATTGATAAAGTAGATATGGCAGTGGTTGTATAAATGTTCCCCTCTATTGCCCAGAAATTGCCCAATCTTCTGGTTTTCTCAGGAAATAAATTATCATTGTTTTAAAATAATCATATTAAAATAATGCTTTATTGAGGATTGTTTTTAAGGCTATGTAACTTAAGACTGAAAGTTCACTTTTGGGTACTAAATTGAGGTCTGAGTTTCATTAATGCTCAGTCTCTGGTAGTTTCACCCAAAACAGTTGCTGCATACCCTACCGCATCAGAAAATCATACTATTGGTGTCCCTATGTGGACATAGGAAAGCTTTTTTCTATTTGGTTGAATTAGAAAATCTCATACATTTTAATTTTACGTTTTCAGGAAGAATTCATATTGTTTTTAAGTTCTTAAGGATGTGCTCTCATTTGAAAGGACAGAGATTGTCCTATACATTGTTCACTGGAATTAATTAGGAGTGACAGTCAAAAAAATACTATGTGTCCATCATACTGCTTAGGCTTTCAAATTTTTTCTGGTTGTCCTCTTTCCAAACTACTGAACCTGATGCAGATATTTTTGTGGTCATGGACATTCAATAAATCATTAATAATATTTTCTTCTAAATCTTGTGCTGATAATCTACCTTGTGGTTTTTCAAAAATATTACTTTGATGCCTTATTTTTCATTATTTTGGAGAAACGGATAAATAACGAAAAAGGTTTTGTTATATTTTTATCCATGTTTGATCACGTATACAATCATGCTACACCTTTAATTTATGTACTTTTTGCCAGATGATTCCATGGTCATTAGCATGCCTTCAGATTGCTACTATAATTAGTCACCATGTAATCTAGAGCCTAATAATCATATATAAATTCCCTACTAATTACCCTGTAATCTACTATTTGTTGATTAGAAGAGCATGGGATGAATATTTCTACTATTATTAATCTCAATTTACATGATAATTATAGGGCTGTTACAGATTTTTCTTGTTTACTCTCTTGGCTGTGTTGTGGGGCATTTCGTTGTGTTAATAAAATACCGCCTTTTTATGTTCATCCATTTTAATCCCTACTCAGCCAGCTTCTCCTTACACGCACTTCTAGTTTGCATTGTTCTTGAGCTGGTACACATGCAGGTCACTACAATAGGTCATCCTTTGTTTTCTCTGAAAAGTACCCAGGCAAGTTTTGAGGCTTCAGGATATAAGTCAACGTTTATGTGAAATAGTTACAATGCTTATGTCTAGTTTAAATATAGGGTGAAACCCTGCCCATGCTGAAGGAAAAACATGGGGAACTGTTGCCGTGTGGATCAAGAATGTACACATACCTGCTCTGAAGTTCAGGAGGAGGCAGTGTGGTTGGATACTTGGATGAAGATGAAAGGGGAATAAAATAAGGTTAATATAATGGTAAGGATTTACTATAAACGGCCAAACAGAAGGAGTAGGTGGATAAGGCTATTTTTGTGTAGCTATGTAATGCATTGAAATAGTAGCGTTGTAGTAGATGATAGTTTTAATTAACTTTATATCTTTGGAAGAGTAATTTTGCTTTTCACACAAGGAATAACAACTTGTCAGACGGACACAATATTTTTATTTGAATAAATATTTAGTACTAGCAATTTTAGATATGATTCTAACTAGCCAGACAACAACACTTGAAAATCCACAGACAGAAGACATGTTGGTGTAGGTATCAAGATTATGGTATAGCTGGGATTCTAGGAAGAGGATGCATGGATGGAAGAGGAGGATAAAGACTGACAAAAGTGTATTTCAACAAAGGAGACTTAGGAAATTCAAAGTGCTGTTAGGTAGGGTCTCTTGGGAAGATAGAATGAAAGGATAGCTATCAGGGTAGAAAGCTATAACTCACTTAATTCTAGGGCATATTTGCAGCTGTTTTATACATAAGACAGGTAGTAACTATTCTGCTTTTTCCAGATATAGTGAGGCCTCAGCTAAAATGATGTGTCTAATTTTAGGAATTTCTCTCTATGAAAGGTGTAGACAAATTAGAATGAGCTCACAGTAGAGCTAAAAACGCTAAAAGATTTAGACAATATGATCTCTGAGGACAATTTGAAAGTGCTGAGTTAATTTAGTCTAGAAAAATAACACTGTTAAAGAATACATCCTCCAGTATATGCAGGCTGTTACATAGTGCTATTCAATTGTCTTCCATATCCACTGGAGGACAAGGTCAACATTGGCTGAATTTGCAAGAAGAGAGGTTTAAGTTGAATGGAAAAAGATAATATTCAAAATACATTGATAATTAATAACAAGAAAAAGCTGCCTAGTGTAAAAATAGGTTCTATTATTAGAGGCTTTGAAAGAGAGACTAGGTGAACATCTATTAAGAATGGTCTAGCCTGCCTTGGTAGAGGGAGATGGACTCGGTAACTTTTCTGTTCTTATACCATTCTGACATTTCCAGAGTTCTTTTAAATTCATGGCAGTAACACCTTGGCTTTGGAGAGGATTTTACCTCCTGAATGACTTGGATGTGGCTAAAAGTGGAGCTACAAACTGGTATAAAACTGGTATTCTACAGCTGAACCCTGTGGGGACTAGGAAGCTAGGGATTTGGTTCAATATATGGAAAAAGTAATGGCAGAATACATGAGTGAGCTTTATGCCTCCTTACCTCTTACCAGTTTTTATACTGGATCACGGGATTTAGTGTATGATCCCCAGAAACTAGAAATTAGATGGAAAATATACCAAGCGTGTAGTATGAAATTGCATAGCTCAGCTACATCACAGTATTTGAAAATTTTTGTAATTACAGGAGTTCAGATTGATGCTAACAATTTAAAATAAAATAATTTCCACTTGAGTGCCTTCTTTCAGATTCAAATTATAAATTCTCATTATAATTGACTCATTCTAATAAGCTTTTGTTCTTGTGGGTGACAAGTTATCAATCATATTTGAATCATTGGCAACAAATGCAGAAATTAACATAAATAAATGAGTAAGTCCAAATGAAACTATACCTTTGGTAATCATATAATGTTATAAATAAAAAAAACAAACCCTCACCCACCTTAAATATTGAAGAGAGATTGACTTTTCAGAAAATGCTTGGAAAAATTTGAATGCTAGAGCCTTCCTCTGATTAAATTTTTTCAGTGTAAAAAGGAATAATAATAGAATAATATTACTTACATCTCCCTATCAAATCAATGTGAGTCATGAATTACAGAGAAATCATCAGCCAAGAGCTAGCCTAGCACAGTGGAAGCCACCAGCACATAACCAGTGTTACAACCAATACAGTGATTTAATAGTCCATTCAGATCATCATCTGCTTTTAGAGAGGGTCAGAGCTGCTACCCAGCTATTTGCTGTTAGCAATTTTTATGGTTCTGAGATTGAGTCTCCAGTGATGCTCTCTGACCACAAGATATTTTAGAACTTTGCACCTGAAAAATAGGTGTCAAATTACAACCCTTTCTATGAAGAAAAAAAAAAAAAAAGGCCATCATAAACCAACAGTAAACATTGAATTACTAACAAAAAAAAAACCAAAACACAAAGTCTAATGTCACAAAAATTGTTGATTTTCTCTCAATAAATAGAAAAATGATAGTTCCACACAGTGGCAGTTTTTATGCAAGTAGTGATGTATTAATGTACCCTTATTGTATAAGATGTTGTGAATGAACACAACCTAATGTCCCATTAGGTTCGGTTATGTAGAAGAAAACAGTAGGGATATTTATTTTTATGATAGCATAACTGAGTCTCTTTAAAAGCAAAGCACTCATTGGTATCAGAGTGTGAAAGAAGCAAGAAGAGATGTGTCAAATTGCTGTAAAAGCTATTTGTTACAGGCAACTCAATCCGTGTGTATGGTTGATTGTCCAGATACAATGGCAATATCGAGAATGTTTTTGAATATTTGATCATGAAAATAGAGGTAGTCCACTGTGCTAAGTTTCAGACATCTTTTTCTGTCCCTTTCGAAATCCAGTCATTCTAGTCGTATACAGCCACAGAGTAGATTTCTTGGATTTCATCAGTAAAAAATTTAGGATTATATCCCAGGATAAATAAGGGAACTCCCATCACTGCTGTCGCTACCCAGGCACTATATATGATGTATCTAGCACCTGAAATTAGGTCTGCAATTTACAAAGCCATTTTGCTTTAAAATCCTGTAGAGTTTGTGAAGAAAGCGAGACTTCTAAATTGTGCCTCTTCTCTGAACGAGTGGATCATTTTATGAAATATTGAGGTGGAAAATCCTGGACTGTCAGCTGGAAGTGAAGGAGGAGGCTGTGATACACAGCTCAGCAGAACTGGGATAGGGCAGCTTGGCAGCTGGGATCATCAGGGACAAATTTGATTATTAGTGAAGTATTGAGACAAGATGGACAAATTGTGGGAGTGAGGTGCTGAAAGGGGGAAATTATCCTTGTGCAGTCAAGAAGAATGGAAAAAGGGAAAAAACAGGTAACCCATGAGGAAAAGCCTGGTGTAGAACAATTTGGAGAACATGGAAAAGAGTGGGTAAAGACTGCAAAAGGCTCTGCGACCACAGTCACATGCTTCTATTCAGAAATTAGGGTTGAAGAAGATACTCCTGGAGTGTCATCAACCCTCTGCTGTAGTTCCCAATTCTACTAATGACCTCTGCAGACCATCGCCATGATACAACAGTTTCTGGTTTATTTTGTTTTACTTCATTTTACATTTTAGAAAATAGGTACAGAGAAGGACACATTAAGGAAATAAAAAGTTTCCAAGTACTCAAAAGTAAGAAATGCCAGAGAGATGCTTGCCTCTTATGCTATAGTAATACCTTTATTTGCATGATCACAGGACCTGGTCCCATGGGCCTGCTCTTATAATGGAGATGATTATCATCACAGCACCTTAAGTTTCATTTTCACTGCAGCTGGAGGCTTTGAAAAATTAGTGTCCCGCTTTCTATTAAATAAACACCATCTACTCTGTGTAATGCAATTATCCCCTGAATGTAGCAAAAGAACAATGGACATCTAATAACATCCATGGTAATGCACATGGTGCATATATATATATGCATATGATATATATATATATATATATGCATATGACATAGGTGGAGCCTGAATCAAGGTGGCATAAGTGTCTTAATTGAGTTGCTTGATTTTTTCTGAGAGTTTGATTTGTCCATTGAGTTCTTCTAGTCTGCACAGTTCTTTGCCTTGACCTTAAATGCAGCATCCTAAAATTGCCTGTGAAAAGTATGAATTATCACGGGTAAATATCTCTCTGCAATTAACTGGTTTTTGTTTATCCCAAAGAGGAACATTTGCTTTTAAAAGCTGCTTTCTCATCCAAGTTGCACTGGAGTTTGTTATACTCATCCTCATTTCTAGGCAGTTTTATACCAACATTTTTCATCTATTTGCGATTATTTCTTTCTCTGTTTGTGTTCATCCCTGCTTGATGGTAGATAGTCCTAGACAGTTTCATTTTTATGATAAACATATTTTTTCAGTCGGCGTTTCAGATTTCTTTTGCAATGCATTGTCTCCTTGGTATTGTGACATGAGAATATTCTCTCCAAATGCAAAAAGTTTTATTATTTCTCTTTTGATACTTTTAGCTATTTCCTTTTTCTCTATTCAAAACCAACCTACAGTAAAGCTTTTCAAGAAAGCTATAAACACTTTGTCTGGCAGAGACATTTTGTCTTGCTGCCTGATTTGTATTGTTCTTGCAGTTTTATTGCTGTGGTCATAGAGTTTTTACTAGTTGCACTGGGGATGTGCATCTTGATTGTAACTAGACAATCAGTGGCAAGATTTTATTCTTATACATGCTCCATGAATGCAAAGCGGAATTTTTGATTCGATTTTGTTCTTTATCCTTTATATTCTCCTTCTAACATCATGAGAGTGTGAAGCAATTTATTTGTACATTTAGGGAAAGAAGTCCCTCATGATTCCATCCCTAAATTTGAAAAAATATGGTTGGTTGAAGGAAGAAGTAGCAGCATTTGTATGAAAATTTCCTTAAAATGTAAGAACAAGTGGAAAGTAAGAGTATAGATGAAGAAAAGAAGATGGAAGAAACCTGCTGAAAAGATGAAGGTGTCTCGTGAAGATGGGAGAAAAAAGGGAAGAGTATGAAGGACTCTGTCTCAGTGCCTGGAAGCCTCAGCATTTGTAGCATGCAACTTTACCTTTTCCTGAACACAAGTTGGGGAAAATCTGTCATGACATGTGTCCTTGGAGCTGTTGTGACAGTAAAAGCTAAATCAGAAACACAGTCTAGCAAAAAAGAACTGGTCTCTGGAAGATGTATAAAGCCATTGTCTCCAAGGCTCATGGCCCTCCTCTTTCATCTGAAAATCTCTGCCCTCTGGGAATGCTGCTGCCCCGGGATTGTAACTGTAATCCCAGAAGTTTGCTCCCATCATGAGCTAGTCCTTCATTTAGTGGTGCCTATATCTAGCTTGTAACCTACTTTGTTCAACTCATCCTCCATAAGTACGAGTTACAGAGGATGTGACAGGGCAAATGTTCAAAAATGCTCTGCGTAATGCAATTTCACTGATGCTACAAAAATAGCTACATGTAAACCCTGTGGACAATAAAAAAATGAATTATTAAATAGTGCCAGAATAATTCATCTACTGGTAGATTTGCTGTGTGGGAAGAAAGAAGATGACTGGAACTATTGTGATAGCAAAACACAACTGAACAGGAGACAGACAAACAGACAGAAGCTGACTTGCTAATTATCACTACTAAGAAACTGTTAGTGAGTTGTCTGTGTGCCGAATGCTGCTTTCAGAGGGTAGGGTACAGTTTATTCTACATTGCTTGCCCTCTCCTTTTCCCCCTCTTTCCCTTACGCTAACCAAATGAAACAAAACGATCTTCAAGAAAAAGGCAGCATGTATTTTTCGTAAATAAAACTTTCTGGCTTTTTTTCTCCCACAGACATAGTAGCACATTATGGAGTAACCTATTCAACCATTCTTGAGGAACGTGTGGTCATAAATTTGTCAGAAAACAGAAAGGTGACTGTGGCATATTCATTGCATGCTGCAGTATTCGCTGCATATTAGAAAACTGGAAAGTTTTCTGAGGAGGTGAGGAAACTTTAGATGGTGTCTCTGTGGTCCCGGCAATAACCTCTCCTTGGAGCAGTATCTATCCATGGATATCACTGACAATTTGGATACAATAGATAAACAGTGACTTTTGTCACATGTTGGATTTGAAATGCAAGGTAGGTACCATGAAAGTAAGTAGCTGGGTCACTCAGTGTGCTTTCTTTCTTGTTTTCTGCTTTCTTGCACAGCCCTGTTGAATAGGTATCTGTTTCTCTAGTATTACATTTATATTAAATATCACTTAATTAAATTGAGGAACACAAGACATTTGAGAAGCTAAAAGAAGACGGAAGGTTGGCAGTTGGAGAAAGGATAAATGGGTCCTCAGGCACCTAAAACAGCATAAGACAATGTTTGGTTTTCAGTATCGAGGGACCAGTTTGGTTCGGAAGACAGATATTTCTTCATTCCCTGACTTTGCTGGCCAGGTAGGGAATTATTTAAACATGCAGTGAAAAGATGTGAATGTCTTTAACCTCACCCAGCAAACATTTGCCAAAAGTGTAGGTAGGTGATTACCTAGTAGTGATCTAGGAGAATCAATTGGGAAATAATTGATGTTAAGAGAATTGTCACCAGACTTCAGCAATAACATCCTGCCAGGAAATAGGAGGCAATTTATGCCATTTGAAGCCATTGTTCCAGACTGTAAACTCAGAGAAATATCGCTGCATTGATTACACACTCATTTTCTGTTTTAAAGCACGGGGACTGAAGACGTTTTAAATATAAATGATGAATCTGGAAGACGGCAGTTTAAAAAATCATCTGACATAGAACAGCAATGTGCCCAGGTCCGTAATCATGTTATACACATTCTCTGGCAGTAAAACCTAGGCAAAGTAGATGGGATATATGTGGCAGTCATTACCCTTAGTTTTATGTGAGCAATAGAAAAATGAATGTCATTATGACTGGTCTCTCTGTTCCTAATGACATTGTGGATCTTGTGGCTAATTATTGTCAGGCTACTGATGACTTTTTTAATAAACTATATAGTGTTTTGAAAAACTTCTTTACATTTGGACAGTGCTCTGGCAATCAGAAGCCAAATCTGCAAAATCAGACACTTGGCTCAATGGAGGTCCTGTGACCTCACTGGTGATCAGGTTTGTTACCTGTCTGAGCATGGATTTAATTTACTAGTGTTAGATGTGAAAGCTTGACATTTTAAAGCTGCTATTTTTTCTCCTGACTTTGCATTTCACTATGGTATAATTTTGCTATGGTGGATCAGAACTACAGTAGTGGCCAAATACCAAATGACTTTTTCATCGTGTTCATTTTCTGCAACCAGGAGAGAGCAGGCCGGTATACCAAAGCTTATTATCACCTCCAACTATTCCTAAAAATATATGGTTTGAAGAAAGATTTATTGTCTTAATAAAAACTTACACTATTAAATCATGCTAAATCTTGCATTGAGATCTGTTGCTTGCAAGTAGAGTAAGGGACAGCATGTACCAAGCTGGAAGGTGTTTTGGACTAGGAGCTCCTGAAATGTTTTGTGCGCCTGCAGGCTGCGAGCAAGGTAAAATCAAGTCTGATAGCTCATACCAAAGAACAGGAGGCACTGTGTTTTGATGCGTACCACATGTCAGTGTCACCCTTGCTCGCCCTTTGAAGGAGCACAAAGTGAGCTGCTTCCACATCTTTGCTGGGCTGGTTCTTCTGGCCAAGGCAAAGGCAGGCAGAGCCAGGATCCTGACCTTTACTTTTACATCCGTTTCTTTGTGAGAAGGCTCTGGCTGTTTTCAGTATTAGTTTTAAGCAAGCGTCATGAGGGGGAAGAGCACCTTGTATTCTGACCTCTGTGTGTTTTACAGGATTGTGGTAACTAAAGGTATGGTGTTAGGTTTATGACTTAAAAAATGAAAGAGTGTCAGTCTCAGAAGCACATGTCAGAGTTTAGAATGAAGATATATTATTGGACGTTTTTGTATTCTCTTAACTGCAACTATGTTGTCTTTCAAGGCTGATGTTTACGTTAAAACTCAGCGGTGCCAAAAAAAGCAAGGCTTGCCTCTCTAACAATAGGAACCCTGTTATTACATCTTGATGAGTGCTAGGAGAAAAATGTCTCCCTGCTGCCATTGCTCAATTGGGCAGGAACAAGCAGCGTGAAAGGAAAACATGTGACCCATCACAGCTTATCTCTGAATGTGACTGTATCAGGAAAGTGGGGATGTTCTTTGCAGCCTGTCACACAGAAATACTCCAGCATCTCTGCCTATTGTTAAGGAGCTGTCAGCACGGGGGTGGCCTTTCTCCGCTCGACTGCTGCCCAGAGAATGTTAGCAGTAAGGGGTTAATGCGAAATAAAAGAGATGGAAAATGGAAAACAAGATGAAAGAAATGAAAGTAATTAGTCAGCACAAATGATGCTGAGCCCCTTTCCAAAAATAGCAGATTTAACATTTCTTACGAGCAAGAGCAGAAGTATCTCACTGACACTGGCTTTGTGGTAGGAGAAATATAAATAGAAGCAGGCAGTTATGAAAGCTGTTGAAAGGAGAACTAGAAAACACATGAAAGACCTTGGAATCACTTAATCTGATTACAAAGAAGTAGGAACCTCAACGTTAAAGCTAATGTTAATATTCTCAAAATTAATTAACAGAATAAAAATAATTAAGATGAAATAGGAAACAGGCAGCCTCACTAGTCTGTTAACCTAATTTGGTTAGAAGGGGTTTGGTGGTGGTTTTTT
>VYZM01006891.1:45379-57706 GCA_013398915.1 Dromas ardeola
TTTTTTTTTTTTTTTTTTTAAATGAATGCATTATAGAGTCCAGAAGGATAAATGGACTTGACTTATTTTCTTTCTTCCTTTGTCTGATGTGGACTGTAAACCAGTTGTCTGCTTACCCTTTCTTATTTGGATCACCTCTTTGTTCAGTGGGAAATGGTTTAAAAAACTTAGTTTTCCTTCTGTTTCCTGATGGATTGTATTATTACAACTTTCTTTTATTTACCAAAAAAAAAAAATAGAACAAGGAGGAAGACGGTAGATGCAATGCAGAGTCTTATTTTTAAGTCACTGGTTTGTTTTGGCACAGTTCAAAAGTGACAGTCAAGTCTTTGGATGTGGACCAGCCCTTTGAAACTTTTGCTGAGGTTTAAATCTGATGAATCCCACCCTTAAACACTACCCACCCTGCTCAGTTCGTGCCCACATTTCTCACATTATATCTTGAGGCAAGATGCAGTGACTTTCTGGGAAGAAAAGAGGCTTACACAGGGCCTCCAACTTCCCCACTATATGAAGAGGTAATGTGTTTTTATCGGGCTTTTTTTTTGAACGTAGTCTGAGGTTTGAGAAGTCTTTTAACTCCAGATGCAAAGCAACAAAAACACTTAGAGTTGACATGCTTTTGGCTGAATCTTTGGCCATAGATTACTTTGGCACAAAAGCAAATGGCTCAGATATACTAATTAGGTTGTAGGGAGAGTGTTCGACTGATCAGCATTTGTGGATGTGGGTGTGGTATGTTCACAGGAGGTATGGTTTTGGGTTCTTTCTAAGGTACTCTTGGGGTTTGGTCTAATGAATTATTCAAAATAAAGGATGATGAGTATGTCAGTTTTTAATGCAAGAAATCCAGCCTCATTTGCCAACAATAAACTCACTTGTAATATTTAAAAGGCTTGCATTAAAAAAAGGAGAACCTAATAAGTAGCATGAAAAAAACTACATAAAAATGGGGAAAAAAAAACAAACGTCATCCCAAAACCCATGGTAGAAAGAAGTATTAATAGAAGTAGCAGAGCAAAGAATGCAGAGATGTCCGATGGATAGAAAGTCACCACAGAAAGAGAGCTCTAGTTTTCTCCCGTGATGAAGGACTGGCAGGCAAATGCAACCTTAGACAGGAATGGAACCTGGTATGAGGGATGTGCTCTATGTATCATGTTGCAGAGAAGCCACAATGTTTTACCATAGCCTAGATTTACTGAGACTCAAGCAAGGGTCAGCCTGAGGTCATGTAAGGACTCCTGCATTCACTAAAGCTCCTCAGACTACAGGCAGCCAGCTGACTCCTGAAGGTAGCTTCTCCTGGCTAGAAACGTGGGGAAAATGTAAGTGCTTACAACTGCAGAGAGATTTAAAAAAAAAATAAAAAATGATTAATTAAAATTATCAAGTAATTGCTAACTGCTAAATTATAGTAAGATGACCTGGGAAAAGTTCCAAGATTTTCCGTTGAAAATGCTATTTGTGACAGATAAAAGGAAGCGGGCAAATGTAGGCTCTATATGCTTCTGCTCAGGTAATATTCATACTGCATCTTATTCTGGTTTTGCAGGGCCTTCTGATTGCTCTGACTAGAGCTGAATTTACAGCTTTGCTGCATGACTGAGGCACTTAAAACTTGCTGCTGGGGTAGGCCCATGTGTTCAGAAGGCAAAACTTTTAGATTTTGTGCTTTGCTTCCTGTCTTTCCATAGTAAACGCAGGAAAAAAACATACGTGACAAGAAAATCAGTGCAACAAGTTGATGTTTACTAAGTTGCTGTTCACTTGAATGACATAGAACAATTAACATCACTAGGGTGATTTGCATTTTGTCTCATTCATCCTGTAGTCTGAAGTAATGCATTTTGGCTATTTAGATAAAATTAGTTCTGCTAAACTAAAATAGAATTTAGTTCTGCTAAAATTACATAGAACAGTGCTGATAGGATATAATACTTTGAATTTTCATATATAGTTAATAAGCATTTTTCAGCAGCAAATGGTAAAATCTTCACTATACCATAATTGCACTTTCAAAAGGAAGTAAATGATGCTTATGGACATCTTTGACTGTTGGTGCCTTCTAATAGACCTGCAATGCGCTGCAAGGTAGATTGTAAAGAACGCAGCCCATTTACAGTAGATATTTTGCTGATCAGAATATGTTGCCTGTATCCCATGGATTTTTCTTTCTTCTCAGAGAAGTGTTTGAGGTATGACCTCCAAACTAAGTGACAAACACTTTGACACACTGAAGCCTTAAAAAAAAAAAAGAAAGAAAACCAAAACCCAAATTTGTTTTGGACTTCTGTCTCCTGTTTCCATTGCTAGAAATAATCATTCAGCATCAGTACAGGAAAAGGCACCTTTGCATTCAAGGGATTATCAGTTCAAATCCAATTGCAAGTTTCTAAGCCATTTTCCTGTTAAAAACTATAGTGGCCATGTAATCGCATTAGTTGTTGACTGGCTTCTATCTGGGCAAGGCAGAATGTCATGATTGATGCAGAAACTTGGCACACACTAGCTCAGGCCAAAGAGCATTTTTAAATGGATTATCCACAGAACAGCTCTTGATACAGGATCACAGAGGAATCCACAGCTGTGTTCGCCCATCTCTATGCCTAATGCTTTTTCATGGCTATTCAGTGGAGAATTACTGAAAAGTATTTTGTGGAGCTATTCTCCATCTCTTATGTATGTGTTTTGGCTTTAGGCTTGCTTTGTAGGTTTACAGTGGATCTGCTACACCACCAGATACTCTTTTTTTAGGTCTAACTATCATAGTATGGCTTAAGGCAGGAAGAGCTAAGAAACTGTATATTTAAAATATATAACCATTTATGCAAAATATACTTATGTATTCACAAAATAGAGGAAAAGTGGAATTAATGATGCTGTACACATCTAGATTACAGTCTAGAAAATAACTGCATGGTATAGACTAACCCACTTCAAAGATACAGAATAGATAAATTCGTGGTCATCCTGTTAAGATACAAGGGTGACTGATAATTACATACATGTTTCCATTCATTATTCCTTCCAGGTTAGCACCAGAACAAACTCTATTAGCATATATTAGCATATTGTAATACACCTCACACCAGCCTAACTCTAGCATTCCTTTGTAACATCAGCACTTCCAGGAGGACTGAATCCTGATGGCATCAGTCACATTCTCTTATTTTTATGGTGGTGGCTTATATTTGAGAACATCTCGAAGCTTCCCTCTCCTTTTGGGGTTCTGCATTAGTATAGTTTTACCTGTGGTCTTCATGTGAGTTAACCTAAATTACATATCTTGATCCTGGCAGTGCCAGATACATTCACTTCCCAGGCCACACCTGTTGACCTGGAACTATATTGAGAGCGCTCCGCCAGCTCAAAATTGTCTGCGTATGACTTGTACTTCAGAAGTGCGGTATGAGTCCTTTTTATTCAAAGGAGCTCTAACAGGAATCAGGATGCAGCCTGTCAGAATGGATGACCCTCTTTTCTCCAAGGCACGGCATGGCGAAGAACAAAATTACATGGGAGACACACACAAAAAAGAAAAAAGGCAGGCCAGGAGAGCATACGGAGCAGAGCAGCGGGCATGCAGAACATAGCAGGCACGCAGGAGGCCATTATGCTGGCAGGGTCTTGGCATTACGTCTATGCTTCAAGAGAAGTGCGCGAGGAGGGCAGTTTTAGTTCCTTGAGCAGTTTACTTATTGAAAAAGCCTTTATTATGCTAACTCTGTGATCACTACCCTCTGCAAAATTGCTCAAAGAATGTATTTGGAATTACCCGTTGAACTTTGTTTGTGTTGCCAGCATATTTTGTTTGAACTTCATGCATGAACATGCCCATTTCTCAATATAACACTCTCAATTTTCTCTCTCATGTAATTATGCAGCTGCTTGAGAGAAAAAGCAAAAAGAGCCATTTGGTCTTGACACTTATGAATGCCTTGTTCAGTCACAAGGAGAAAAAAAAAAATCAGTATAGGACACTCAGACTCTGTTTAATGCATCCAAGTCTTTAACTAGATCTTGCACTAAAAATAGCATCAAAACTAGTGTGTGTTTATGTGAATAATTTACATTACTCTGTGTGTGTTGAAAACAAAACACTTAAATCACTGTTCTTACAAGAACAGAAAGCTTATTTTCCATCCAACATTGCACTGACTCTAAATATTTCTAAATTTCTATCTTTGGCATAAAAATCAGAGAACAAAATTAGGTGAAAGGACGAGAGAAACTTTACTCATGCAGTAATGTGATTTTTCAAGGTTCAGCATGTGAGCGCTCTGGCAGACAGAATTGAATTATGTTTGTCTTTTGAAATGCTTTCCAAAATATTTTGAAAACATTTATGCTGCAATATAATACAAATCCAAATAATTATGAATTACACGATAAACATGATTAACTTTGTAGTGGAAGCTGTTCAGAGTGTTTTAGGCAAAAACCGTTGCCATCCTGCCGAATTAAGAAAGGAATAATACCACTGTAATGGATATTGTTGTATTAGTGTGTGTCATAAGGGTTCATAATTAAACAATCTATGATGAAATTGCATATGCCTGTTTTGGCAACATGTTGTTTTAAAAATAAATTCCCTTTCTTCATTATCTTCAGACACCTACACACTGATAACCTGTGGATAACTTTCCCCTCTGCCCCTCCAAAAAGACCATGAAAAACCCATGTTTTCCTCTGTCTCCTGGATCAAGACCGTATTTTATCCCCCAAATTTTCTTTTACATAACAGTTCTTTTTTCTTCTGAATTATTTCTGTTTTCTTTTAATATGCACACAAACAGATAGATGGGCAATTTGATCAAAGTTTTTTGATCAAAAACTATGAATGTGAATCAGAGTCAGATTATCCCTGACTGTTTTGCCTGTATATATATCCGAACTATTGTTACAGATTACAGCTAGTAAAATTGTCATGACTTTTTTGCCCCAGAGGCACAAGGATTTCAAGGTGCCCTTGTGAGACTGGAGACCAATCTTGCAATGAATGTGATATTATCTAGTACTAATAAAAAAGAGCTGATTATGAGCTTTCACTCATGTGTCAGTACCACTGGGAGAATATCAGTACAGCCTCATGCGACCATATCCTTCCACTCAACTGCAGAAAGAAATATTTTCCTTTATATTATCTATTCGTTTCTTCATTTTGTATCCCAGGGTTAGGAACTCTCTATATAAATACACAAAGCAGAATAAAGTGAATACCAATGACAAATGTGACTGGGTCTCTTTGCCACAAGGGTGTTATACTTCAATAACAGATGAATAATAAATAAATGACCGTGGATTCAGAGTGGCTAAGAAAGTGAGGCTGGACCAGCTGCCCAGAGAGGCTCTGGAGTCTCCTCCCAGAGACTAGTTAGAACAGTTAGTTGTTCTAACCTGGACTGGACGAAGCCAGAACAACCTCACCTGCCTTGGAAGTTCACTCTGATTTGGGAACTCCAGAGTTACCTTTCATCCTACATGCATTTATGCTTCTATATATGTATGTATGTGTATTTCTGAAATGTTCATCTTGGCAAAATCAGAAATCTAATGATCAGACTTTTCACCTTTCCTTTTTTCAGTTATGTATACATCTGGATATTTGTGATGAATACAGTATTTGAGACTAGTTTTTATGAACCATTTGTGATCACTTTTTTTCTTTTTCTCTCCTTTTTTTTTCTACTACTGTATTTGCTCCTCACTGCTGTCCAACTAGCAGTCTGTACTGACAAGTAATCCTGTGCTATTTTTGCGGACCATTCTTTCCAACTATTCCTGCAGCTTTAAGGATGGTGCTGCCTATGTTCAGTCATGCAAGAACACAGACAGGGACATTTTGGCCATGCAGTTCAAGAGACTATTTCAAAGAAGTTATAGTTGGGGTCTTAACGGTGTAGCAGAATTGTTCCTCTTACAAAATTCAGCAATTAGGCAATATTACTATCACTCCTGAGCTCTGTAAGAGGAGTGCTATAGGACCATTCTTAAATGGGTTTTGACCCGAAATTTGTGTGTGTAGCAGGAATCGTCCCATGCTATTTAATAGCTTTTGTATTCAGCCTTGCACCAAGCTGGTAATTTATCCCTTTGTTCTAGTTCTGTTTGTGAAAGGTGCAGGAGTTACGGCAGAGGCACGACTGGCTTTTTGGATGACAAAATATTAGCCATCAAGAGAAAGATATTCAAAGGGAAGAACTGATGTTCATGTGGTAATGTGAAGTCCTTGGGTGGAAGAGGACCGCTTCATTATTATGTCACCTCTTACGAGATGGTATTTGACTTATACTACTTATTTAAATTACTTTCAGCACAGAATAAACTGAATGCAGCGCTTCATATTGGTGCAAAACTATTTTGGAACAAAAATTTGTTGCCAGAGAATAAGAGATGAAAACAAAGCACAGGAGTAGAAAAGGCAGTGGTGAAGGTAGGCTGTTACTTCAGTTTTCTGCCTGCATGTGCAATATAATACTCTCTAATGAAATAAACACACAGAGTAATATTTCTCAACAAGACAAATCCTAATTCTGTTTTACTACAAATACAAAGTTTAATGCAGAAGTCTTCTCTCTGACTCCTTTCCTCCCTCCTTTCTCCCTTCCTCCCTCCTGCTCCCCTGCAGCCCTCGTGGCCCACGCCTCCATCTTCCCCATGTAGGACCCACCTTTGATGCCTCCCTGTCCAGGCTGGTGTCTCCGTTGCTGTTCCTGAGATCCCTGGGCCTCC
Organism: Dromas ardeola; assembly: GCA_013398915.1. Taxonomy (NCBI): domain Eukaryota; kingdom Metazoa; phylum Chordata; class Aves; order Charadriiformes; family Dromadidae; genus Dromas; species Dromas ardeola. The sequence continues at coordinate 52,115 of VYZM01006891.1, forward strand.
GATGGCCTCCTTGAAGGGCTGCCCCATCTCCCTGGTGGCGTCTGGCCTCCATCACCAGCCGCCACGGCTGCCCCCACTGCCCAGCCCCCCTCATGGCATGGCCTGTCACCGCAGCCACCTCTCATGCTGGTGACCCTCATCCCAGCAGCCTCCCCAGGCGTCCTGGTGGGCCTTCACCTTGCCCTCCAGCCAGCGCCTCCCTCGCCTGCCAGCCCCATCACTCGCCAGGAGCCATTTTGGCAATGGGATTTCATTAGGATGTGCCAGGTCGCGGATGGACGTTATAGCTCCCCGTGCTTGCTGTGACAAGCTAAACAGTCAAGGAAGGAAACGGATTCTACTAATTAATTTCCTCATTTTTCTTAAATAAGTAGTGCTATACAAATGATATATTTCCGCAACTTACCACTTATAGTGACCTAGGTGCGTGTAAACTGGCTGGGAAAAAAAATAATCCTATTTCAAAGTTTCTAGCTACTGAATAAAATCTCTGCTTAATTTTTTTATGTTATAGGCATTGAAAAACAGCACTGCAACTTAAAAACCATCCTCCTTAATAAAATAAAAGATGAAATTTAAGACTGGGACAATTGATTGCGTCTGACAGGTAAAATAAAGTAGCTGTTGGGCTTACTGTCCTTCATCACCAGTCTGAACCTCCATGGACAGGTGTTGGTCCATGTTGCATTATTTTGGACATTACATTATCTTGGATGTTGCATAAAACAAGGATGAGCTCAGTCTAATATTTAGGGATGAATGTCCATGTTGCTTGAAACTTAAGCTGGAATTATACGTATTGTTGCATTCGTTAGAGGACAGTTACATCCCAATTAGATATTTCAATTACAGGGGTGGAGTGATACTGATTATTTGGTGTCATCATTCCCGTGTTCTTGCTTTATCTTTTTCTGAAAGCATTTAAGATAAATATATAGTACTGTTACTCTTTATTACGAAATACAACAAAATCTGATACCAGACAATTTTCAGTTCTGCAATCCTTATGACTGAATTGAGATACTGTGACCTCTGAAGATGAAAACAAGCAAACAAACAAACAAGCAACCAAACAAATTATATTTGGAATTGTTCGGAATCACCCACTCACAAGTAATGAAAATGAATTTGACAGTCTAACTACCCATCCCTAAACTTGTGGTGGCCTTCTAGCAACAGCTAGCTAGCAATATCACTTTAATGAGTTTGAATTGCACAAATACAGAGAGAATTTACAAACTTCACCCTTGCCGTGGGACCAAGAGGGGAATAATCTGTGATCACTGTGTTAAATGAGGTTGTTATCAGCAAAGCAGAACTATGTCTTTTCATCTTAGTCTGAAGAAATTTTTCAGAGGAAAAGACATAGTAAAAGTGTGGCACCTTTCCTGCTGCTGTGAACTGGCATATGCGTGTTTTATTAGTTTTGTAGGAAATGAGTGTTATATCGAATATTCTTACTTGTGAATCTACCTCTACTTGACTACTGTTTCTTCTTTTCACTACATCAGAAATCTTCATTTGGTGAAATTTCTATGAAGTAACAGCAAAAATCCATTTGACCAATCCAAGTATACAATATGATGCATAGTACATGCCAGAGCCTGCTTTATTTTCCAGTCTTATGTGGTTTGAAATATGCTTTGCTCTTAATTTCATTGACACAACAGACAGCGCAACTCCTCACATCTGTTACAATATTTTCCTGGCAATGCATATTAGTATGGACCCATAATCTGTGCCTTATATGCATGAAAGATTTTTTTTTAAATCCTCCATCAACAGGATTTTATCTACTTTACACAAAAGATCACCTCTAATCCGTGTACACTAAGTATAAACATTCCTAACATTTTAATAAAAAATGGTTCAATTAAAAATGCATATTGATACTATTTTTTCTTTTAAACACCGAAAAATTTTGCTCTTTGACTTTTATTTGTGTTGTGAAAATTTTGCACTGTGTTCTGCGGGCTTGCTGTTCCTTATGTTCATTTTCCACAGAATTTAATATGGAATTGCATTCTTTTATATAGGATTCTTAAACCATCCCTCTAAATTTTCTATCTATTTGAGGCAATTATCTACTAAATCTTAATTGATTAAATAATCACTAAAAATATATATTTAGTATTAATAGAAATATATATACTTAATTTCTAATACATTTTATTGGATTTTGCTGTAAGGCACAGTACACAAGGGAATAAAGAAACAAATTGATTTGTTTTATTTATAAAGTCCAAACCAAACACCTAAATTAAACATTGATTAATTATTCCCTTCCACATATTCTAAGAAGTTCTCATAGGAATATACGCAGCTGCGAGGCATTTCTGAACAGAGACATGCAAATGTTTTTGTTTTCTGTTTGTTTATTTGTTTGCTTTGGAGTCAAAAAGCTCATTTCAGCCTCTACGCTGCTCCAGTGGAACCCTCTGTGTTTCTTTGTTTTTAATGAAAGCAAAATAGTTGCTTTCATATTTCAAAATACTTTTCAACTAAACTATTCCCAAAAACTTCCTCTTCTGAATCTGTTTATCTGTTCTTGTGATAATATGTAAATTCATTCTGTTAAGAAATGCTTTAAAATAGTTGATACGGCTTGTTTATGACTGGAGCTGTATTTCAGGAACTATAAAAGCCCACAAACCTTTAAGAGGAAACAACTGTCGCAATTATAGTACCTTTATTTTGGCTTATTGCACATTAATTCAAGTATTTTGCCTTGTACATGCTCTAATAATTGGGCATATAAAAAAATGAAGATTTCAGCAACAGAAATACGTATCGGTACTGCTGTCTGACACAAATATCTGCAGCAGTGATTATTTTTGTTTGTTCATCCATGAAGCTTCAGAGATTTGAAATATGCAAATACTTGGCACTTCTTTAGACACAATGGAGCTTACACCTCCCCACCAGGATGGTTTGTAGGGGAAATGAATCCAGTGTTACAGTCATAGTGAAGGTGTATTTCATTTTCCTTAAATAAAAAAAGCCCAAACTTTGGGTAGCCGCGTACATTATGCAAATATATATATAGCTGTTCAAACAACTATTAATACCATGAATTTAAACAGGGAGAGATAAAATGTGTTCTACTTGAATAAGCAGCTAGCTACAATGATTCCATAGACGAGGAAATACTTTAAGGAAGATATAAACACTTTTTTGTTTTGTTTGCCCCTTTCCTCTCACCCAAATAATTTAAGCATTTGTTACTAGAAGAGCTTGAAAAATTAATGGGACAGCCTGATAAACTTTAAAATAGCAGAAACTCTTATATTTGGATAACATATTTTCCCATCAGCAGTCTTTGAAGAGATTAAGAGATGAGATACTTACACGTTGGAATGCCATATACAGACTTTTGTGTATTATTTTTCGCTGTGTGACTCTGGCTTCATGAAAGTAAAATTCTTTTTTACATTGGCCAGGTTAACTGGTTTAAAACTGCATTCATACGGAGGGGATGCAAGTACACCATTTTGAATTGCTGAAATATGAGAGAACCATACCCATTCTTTTGCTAATAGCAGCTGTCAGCTCTGCTACTGTCCATCAGAAAGTTTGTAGGAATATATCCATAATCCATGGATTTTTACATGCTCGTTTTCCCTTCTCTGTTCATGACTGCAGAACTAAATTATGAAGCACATCCATACACTGCTTCACGGGGGAACTGTAAAACATTGGCTTAAAAGTTAGTACAGCCAAAACCCATATGTCTTTGTAAAGCAAGTCTTAGTACATATCATAGTACATTTTGAGACCAACTGTAACCATATTGACACTGAAGCAACAAGAAAAAGTGTCTGGAAAATGTTTGTAATTAATTCATAGCTTCTGTAGAACATACTCTGTTACATCAAAAAGCTAATTCAAAAATCAGAATTGTCAATGTTTTGATACAAAACACAGTTGCTGGACATATTTTCTTCCACAAATTTTTCAGAAATATCAGAGAAAACTTGACAGAAATTTTGAGTTATGAGTTTGTTTAATAGATGCAAGTGTTACCATACTGCAGAACTGTTCGCCGGGTATTGGACAGAAAACTTCTATCATTTGTGTGTGTGAATATCTGTGTAGTCAGTTGTGGTTGCCATAAACGGTAAAATTGTTTGCAATAATGTTCCAGGAGTCTTTTTTATACCTGAGGTTATAAAAATTCAAGAAGAAGGGGCTACGAACTCTTCCATTCGCAATGCATAAACCATACTGCATGGCTAAAAGAAGTAACGCAGAATCACAGAATCATAGAATGATAGGGGTTGGAGATCTTGTCAGATCATCTGCAGATCATCATGCCAGAGCAGGTTCACGTAGAACAGGCTGGACAGGAAAACATCCGGACGGGTTTTGAATGTCTCCAGAGATGGAGACTCTACCACCTCTCTGGGCAGCCTGTTCCAGTGCTCTGCCACCCTTAAAGTAAAGAAGTGCCTCCTCATGATTGAACAGCGACTGCTTCCACTGAAGTTTTCATAGTCAGCTCCAAGAATTAGCAAGTTCTAAAACCCACCCGCCCCCCCACCTCCCACCAACTGGAGTGACAGAGGGTAATAAAACATTCAAGAAAAAAACTGTATTTTTAGAATGTGGTGTGTATTTTATAAGCAGCAGAGTTCTTTGGAGAAATAGTTTATTAAGAGTTAGTGTACCAGTTGTTTTGTAACAATATTTTTTGTCACTGCCATGTGTGAATTTTCAGAGTACAGGTCTTGGCTTATCACTGGGGCATTATGTTTAATCAGTCAAAGTCTAGTTAAAATGCTAAATTCTCTAGATATATAAACATATAAATCTTATAAATATAAATGGCTTGTATTTCCACTGTGTCTTGTTTTGGTAGTGGTCAGAAAAGAACAGACTATTTTTCTTTAATCAGATTAGTATTTATTGTATGCTTTCCTCTGATTAATGATAAGTGATGCTGTGATTCCCAAGGCCGTATACAAAAATGACAGGACTTAATTGCATTGATAGTGCAAAACAAGCACATTCATTTTAGTGTTTATGTGTGTGTGAGGTATTTTTGATAAACTGTATCTTCTATAGGACTCATTTATTTGACATACGATAAGCAATTTTTCTCTGACTGCATAGAGGCATTTCTGAATGCATTTGGTGAAGAAAGAACAAAGAATAGAGGTAGATTGACTAGTAGATTCAGTCAATTATACATGATTAATGTACTTAAAATGTAATGTAATTTTAATTATGAATAATAATAGAGTGATCTAGAAGAAAGATTTGTGGAGGAAAGTAACTACCCCTATCTTTTGGCTATATAGTGGTACAGTGGTACAACACAGAGGTGAAGTGCGTTCCCTCTTAGTCAATGTTATAGTCAGGTAGCTAGACATTTTCCTAGAAGAAAACATCACTGAGAAAATACAAGAATCTCACCTCATCTGAATGTGTTGACCACTAGGGTATTAGAAAGGCTAGATGGCTAAATGATGTCTTCCTTCTGTTTACAAAGCATTACCTCTGCTAGTATGGGGGCAAAGGCCAAGGGATGACTCTGGTTTGAATTTGCCACGGGGGATGGGCTTAACGTGTCATGGAATCACGGAACCACGG
>VYZM01006893.1:0-23825 GCA_013398915.1 Dromas ardeola
TTCTGTGATTCTGTGATTTGGTTGTGATATTTGGACTTGGCTCCAGGGGCTGGGTTTCCTTTACAGAAAATTTCATTTTATGGTTCTGTAAGCCTTCAATGTATTACTGACTAAAAGACGACTGTCGTGCATTCATAAACTGATAACATTGTAACCACTAAGTCCCACACTGGGGAAGGATGGTACAATACAAAACCCAGCATTACCAACTTTGGGTTTTTTATATTGTTGTGGTTTGGGCCGGACTGGGATGATCGACAGATTCACTTTCACAACAAGTGATGGTCACTTTCCTGAGAGGCAAAGCTGCTTTTATCAAGAGGTTACATGAGAACCTTAGTTGTCATCAGAAATAAAAATAAATTTTAAAAAGTGCTATCTCTGGCCTTTCTCTTTTCATAGAAGTGCAGCATCTGTTCTGAAGATGCAGAATGGTCTTCTGTACCTCTCCCCCTGTGCATGGAAGGAAAAGTCCCCATCATCTTCAGCATACTGGAGTTGCAGTTTTGACAGTCCTTGTTAAAGGAAGGTCCTCACCTACATTCAGTGAGGTAGAAGCTTATTAGAAACCAATCCCATATCTGAATATGTATCTAAGTAAGTGACTTATAAACATTTCAAAGTGAATGTACTACATGGTTTGTATTTTAAATGCCCAAGTATGATAAAATACTTGTACTTGAAAGAGGAAAAAATCTTAAGGGGAGTATGTCAATGCTGACATCTCAGTGTGTTTATCTGGCTAACCATGTGGGTATGGGGAAGTATAAAAAGGGGAAAAAAAAGAAGGAAATAATTGTAATAATGAAAAGAATGCATCTTAATTTGTCTTCCTCAAGGGCAAATACAAGACTTGCAAATATAATTAAAGATCCTTTTAAAAAATGCAACAGAAACATTAATAATCTGGCAGAAAGAGACTTCACCAGTTCTGGAAGGGGTGGCATGACACACAATGTGGAAGTGGTCAACTTTGCACATAGAGTGCACAGAAGATCTAATAAATCAGACACTCCAGTCTGAAAATGGTAGCAAAAAATAAAGGTTTAATATTTTAGATTCATTTCTTTCTGCTTTACTGCTTGCAAGAAGCATGGCTAACTATAGTAAGTGGACAGAGGGCCAAATACTACCTCTTTTGTTAACAGTCAAAATAATCTCTTTGTTCCTTAAATTAAGATATAGGTTTTTTTAATGCCAGATCTTAATATTTTGAAGATCCAGATCTGAAATGCATATTAGTGAGGCACTCTTATTGTGATCAATTAATGCAAAAAAAAAAAAAAAAAAAAATTATAGAAAAAAAGTGAGGAGATCCTGAACAGTTATTATTTTAAATTTCATTATGGGTGTAAACCTCATATACTGAGAAGTATCCAATTTTGTTGGTTCATATGAACTCCCAAGTTTGTAGAGTTTAGTTACATTTAAAGAGTTAAAGCAGAATGAAACCCATTTAACAATGTAGAGAATCATGCCCTGGCTTTTGAAAGATCAGTGTAATAGGAATAACCCTTCTTCTTCTTTCTTCCCTTAACCCAGCACTTTTCATTCCTTAATGAGATAGAGAACATGTGTAGGTCCTACTTGTAGGATTTGCTTATCTTTCTCGGTCCTTCAGGGCTCCCAAGATGAACTAAATCAAATCTAATCAAACAAATTCTTACTAAATTTAACAAATAACTAGGAGATACTGAAGCCAGAATAATGGATGCAACCGATACATGAACTCAGGATATAACTGTAAGACAATTACAGGAAAGAAAAATAGGTCAGAAAAAATAAGGCAGAAAATGCTGTGTTTTTAATGCTGTATTTATTAGCTGTCTGGGTCAGCTACTTTATCTCTTTCTAATCATCTGTGTAAATAAGACTAGAAATGTCATATTCTTTCATTCCTGCACTACACTGACAATTTTCATTGCTTAATGAGATCGAATGTTTCTAGGTTCTACATATGTATACTCGTTCTCTTCAACCCTTCGGGGCATCTTCCTTCCCATGATGAAAAAAATCCTCAAAGAATAATAAACAGTTTGTAGTGAATTCAGCAAATAAGTAGGATAAGCATGCAATGCTTTAAATTTTCAGTTATAATAACATTACACTCAAAACCCACAACATAAATCTCTGCTTGAGGTACAGTATGGCACGAATCAGTGCACTGGTCATTTCCTCTGGAGTCTACAGAATTGGCTATTGTTGGATACAAAATACTGAATTTAATAAACATGTCTTGATTAACTCAGTGATAAATACTGTGTTACCTTAAACATGAGTACTCTTCTCAGATAATCCAGTTGTTTATATTGATAAATGCCTAGAGCAATGACTTTTTAAATGGATAATATGACACAAAATATATCAGTACTCTTTCTATGGCTTTTTTCCACATTCATGCATATAACATCCTTATATTTTCCACATTCATACACATAACTTATGTTTGATTCTCTTGACCTTCTTAAAGTAGTGGTCCCACAGATAGAGCAGCTTTTCTGAATCCCAATCCAAAGAACTGGTAAAAACATAAAATGTCAGCCTAAAACAAGAATCTTTTCAAGACTCTAGGATAACGTCCCCAGAATAAGCTTAATGTCAAGCCAACACATTATTTGTTTGGGGTGGAATAGAAACAGAAGGGAAAAATTAAGACCCAAAGGCAGACTAAAATAACACAGAAAACAGTCAAAAATCCAGGAGCACTGAGACTGGGACCATTTAGAATTGAACATTCTTTCTTGGATAGGCATAATCCTTAGGAGAAAGGAGGTTTGAGAAAATTCACAAAGAACCCACTGTCCACAAGATATGAATATCAGCATCATGGGGATGCTGATACTGGGAGCAGAGGGAGGATTGAATGCTGCCTATGTTGGTCTTAGTCTAGCAAACAAAATCTCTTATGAATCATAGAAATCATGAATAATAGATTCATCTTTTCATTTCTAAATATTAATTCCTGGATAGTCTCTGTAGCACCGCTAAATACATTTGGGGCATTTTTGCCAGGAACAAATACTTCCTACCTTTGTGTTACCCACTGCAACCTCCATACTGTTACATTTTTAGGTTTCTTAAACATTGCCATCAAAGGCTGACTGGGTAATTTGAAATCTATGTAGAACATGAATGCCTTTTTTGCTGTCCTTAGTCTACCTTTTTAATTTTTCTTTTCAATCATTTTTTATTCACATGGATCAGTTAAATATATGAAAAGGGAATGATTTGTCTCTGATGATCCTGATTAAGTTGATGCATATTTCATTATCACATTTTATACCTACCGTTTAAAGTGGTTTTACCCACTCACATGTCTAATGACTGTCACTCCTAGATCTTGACCTAACTCCTTACTCTGGGTTTGCCTCCCTCTGCTCGGTTTAGCAAGGTGACATGGAGTGCTGACATCTCCTCATTAGATTGCTGCCAATTTCAGCTTTACATGTCCATGTGTGATCTACTGTCCTGCCCTGTCACTGATTTCACCCCTCCTCTTTTTCTTCTGTCACTGTCAACTCCATCATCATACTCCTGATCACTCAGCTCCATAAATAACCCATTCATTCCTTTTAACCCTTCCTCCTCTGTGGATTTGTACAGGCTCACTACTTCCAAGTGTCTTCCTCATTCATATAATTTCCAGAATGTGGACTCCATTATTTCTACCTTTAGGAATCGAAGAGTTGGGCATCTAAGCCTGACCTAGTCACCCTAAGATCTTTTTATAATCACTGAGAGAAAAAGGCATATGCAGAAATTGATTCACCTCATCTATCTTAATATCTATTTCAGGTTGAGATGAATTAACCCCAGGCAGTATCTGTTCCTATCCATACACTTACAGGGACTATTAGGTGATCTGTTCAGACTTGGAAATCTCAAATGTCAAGATTTAGAGGTAATCCTGTTGAATTTATTACTTGGTAAATTGCTGGACAACTTTACTACTATACTAAGTCAGAGATTGCCTTGCTACAAGTAATGGTAAATATATTTGTGCTGGGTTAGGAGTATGGTTATAGTCCCAACTCAGCACAACAGTCCCCTTTCTGTAACCATGGGATGATTTTTCTTGCCATTAGATTTCTTTCTACAATGCACCCTCTGATTTTGGCTCCTTGAATGTAATTGAGCCGCAATTATGCTTTGCCATGGATGTGGGTGACAACATGAGTTTACCTAGGTGGAAGCCATAGTCAGTCAATAATGTCTTTCATCCCCTGGGCTTACTCTGGACCTTTGACATCTGGGCAACTATCAGTCAGAGTCAGAGTCAGAGCAGACTCTATATGGTTGCCATCAGGCAAATTGTTTTGCTGTTTATCACTGATAAATTAGAGCAAGTTATACTGCATATTAATATTAGCATAACCTATTAAAATTATAGATGGTTCTGGATAGTGGGGTGACCAGGGATACAGAGTGAAAATTGGCTGAACTACCTGTTTCAAAGATCACTGGCATGAAGGCCAACTGGAGGCCAGTCACCAGTATTGTGTCCCAGGGATCAATACTGATTCTGATACTGTTTAACATCATCTTTAATGACCTGGATAATGAGACCAAGTACACTGCCAGGAAGTTCAAAGAGGTCACAAAGCTGGAAGGAGTGTTTGATAGACAATATGATTGTGCTGCTATTCAGAGGGACCTCCCCAGGCTGGAGGGCAAAAGGGAACCTTATGGAGTTCAACAAAGGGAAGTGGGAAATCCTGCATCTGGGGAGGAAAAACTCCATGCAGCAATATATGCTGTGGACGCACAGACTGGAGACCAGCTTTGCAGAAAAGGGCCTGGGGGTCCTGGTGCACAAGTGGACCATGAGCCAACAATGTGCCCTTGCAGCAAAAGTGGCCGACAGTCAGAAGGCCGACAGCTGCATTAGGAGGAGTGTTGCCAGCAGACTAAGGGTAGTGAGTCTTCCCCTCTACTCAGCCCTGGTGAGATACATCTGGAGTGATGGGTCTAGTTTGGGGTTCCCCAGTGCAAGAAAGTGAAGGACATACTGTGGAGAGTCTAGGGAAGGGCTACTGAGTTGATTAAGGGACTGGAGCATCTGCCAATATGAGGAGAGGCTGAGAGAGCAAGGACTGTTTAGCCTGGAGATGAGAAGGGTCAGGGGGATCTTATCTATGTGTATAAATATTGATGGGAGGGAATGAAGAAGACAGAGCCAGACTTTTCTCAGTGGTACACAGTGACAGGACAAGAGGCAATGAGCATAAATCAAAACACATGAAATTCCTTCTGAACACAAGAAAACACTTTTTTTTTACTGTGACAATGCTCAAGCACTGGCACATGTTGCCCAGAGAGTTGTATAGTCTCCATCTTTGGAGATGTTCAAAAGCTTATTAGACAATATCTCAGTTGCCACAAAGTTACCATATACCAGTGCTATTTTGTACATTTGATTTTTGTCACAATTCAGATAACTACAAAGTGTCTGAAGAGGTGGTGTTAGAGCAAGCGTCACAGATAACAGCATGGTTTGTGCAATACTAGTTAGAATACTTTCATTATTTTAATTCTTTGATACTTAAGATAGTAACAGTGTTATTGATCCACATACTATTTTGAATTGGGGCTCGTATCTTGTCTGCTGTCACAAGACAAATGGGCATATGGCATTTACAGCTTTTATTAATGGTGAGGAAATAGATCTGTTTCTTTAAGGTGTGCATGTCTTATTCAGAACATGTTACTGTGGGGAGGCATAGGTGATAATCTGGACAAAACTGTCAACTTTGTTTCTAGTAAAGCAGAATTGCACTTTTTTACTGAGTTTGCTTGCTATTTATAAGATTGGAACATAAAAGTTGGCATAGTAACATATGCAAGCGTGTGACTGGTACTGTTGACAAACACCGGCCTCAGCTGTGGCACAGGAGTTTTTTACTGGCATGCTGATGGGTAAACTCCTAGGACCATACCTAAGGATTGGGTTTCGATCATACTCTTGAATTTATTATGCCCCCCACCCTCCCCCACCCCTTTATTTGCAATACACATATAGCTATGATAATGAAACAAGGCTTGTCCTTTCTGGACTAATTCACAGAAGCTGTTGCTAAATCATTCAAATCTCTCATGACAGGCTGGATGTTTGTGATTAATCATGACCAAATAAAATACATGCTTAAGTACAAGGTCACTGAAATCGGATCTATACATACTGGTAGACTGTGACTTAATGCTCCTGGCCCTGTGACCCTCACTTTCCCTCTCTTTGCTTTCCGACTACTCACATAGTTTCACAAATTAGATCCTGACTCCTTGACTGACTCTTCCCTTGTCCTTGGACAATGTCATTGTTTGGTGCTACAGAGTACTGTTATTCTGCAAATGAATAGAAATGAGAATATCAGATGCATATGGCCTATGACGTGCAGCTGAAGAACTCAGATTCTGTCTGGGAGAAGGTTCATGAGCTTTCTCTTTCTTTATGCTCTTTTGGCCGGGTCTATAAATCTTTATTCATGTCTGAAGTGGCCTTACCTGTACAAGAATGGGGTTGCAGCACACGGTCAGTGTCAAGTGATTTAAGAGGATCTGTTGCTAATCAACAGTTTTATGTTATTTAAATGTGAAATGCAATTAAACTAAAGATGTACCTTTGAATCTTCAGTTCTCATTTTTTCCGATGGTGGGTGGTGAGACCTAATAGGATTTCTCCTTCTCATCCATCAGGTTGACCTCCTTGCTAATTAATGAGAGTGTGAGAATATACAGAACTTGTGACTAATGAGGATGTTTCATTTATTGGTGTATGTGAAAGCATTCACAGCATTAAAGCCTCATTCCCGATGAACTTAGGTGAATGTTTGGCACAAAAATTCCTCCTAAATGAACAGAGTAGAACAATACCATTAAATCACATCCCCAGTTCAACACTCGTGTGCAACCTCATGCCTCATTGCATTTTAAAAACTTCGTGTTGGTGCACTCTTGGATTTGATTGAGGACAGTATATAGGCCAGATTCATCCTATGTACTTCAGGTACATAACCAAGGCAACTAAGTCAGGATAGTGTTGTCTTATGCTCTTTCTGTGGACAACAGAGACAGGCATTTCTAGAAGTCAATCCAGAATTTAGGTGCACTAAATCACCCTCTGGAATGGCCTGTTCTCTTTATATAATCAAAATCAAGGTTAGGGTGATGATGAAGGACCTGCTTCAACTTTACATGGATGCCACAAGAACCCTGTAGCTAATAGGCCGATGGAGCTCCTCCTCATCTCCTTTTAACACTCCAGCTGCTGTATAGTTACAGATGTTAGGAACAGCTGTCCATTGTTCATCAGACAATGTTGACTTGCCAGGGGGAGCATGCCACACCATCCAAACAGAGATAATTCATCCTAATGTGACAGTGGCTAGCCATGAAAGAACAGGTCCTACAGCTGTTTATTCCTTTTCGTGATATTTCCCAATTCCTAGTGCAAAACTGCTTCATCTCCTACAGTCAATTTCTATAACAAGAAAAAAAAGAAAAAGTTGTAGTTCAAATTCTCACTCACAGTACTTTCTTAAGACCTTTAATGTTTTTAGCTCTCAGGTCTTTCCTCTTAATTGGTTTACCTTCTGCATATCTTCTACAGCTAGCTCCATTCTACATTAGCTACATTCACCATCTACTTCAAATCTGTAACTTAGACAGACAGAATTCTGGCTATCATCACAAGGCTTTCCACTTCGCCTTTCATTGGTTTCTCTTCAGGAAGGTTTGTTTTTTTTTTAAAAAAAAAAACACAACAAAACACCACAAAACATCAGAGTCAAATATGTATGTTATATTGGTTGGGAGAGTTGGGAGATATTTCTGCCTTTTTTTTTTTTTATTATTATTCCCTGAGAACAAGCTGTACTCTGAAGTGCAGGAGGCCTGAGTAGGTATCCAGAAATGCCTTAATTTCTTCTCCTTTCAATTCTGTTGTGTTTTTTTTTTTTCTTTTTTAAAATGAGTACAGGCTTTGAGTTAAAATTTTCAAACAAATCATCCTGAAAAAGAAAGAGAGGGAGGAGAAGAGAGAGAGAGAAAAAGAAAGAAAGAAAGAAAAAAGAAAGAAAGAAAGAAAGAAAGAAAGAAAGAAAAGTAACTTAAAAGAATATTAGTACAGATTATTTAAAAGTTATGTATGTGAGGGGACATACATGCCCTGTGTTTCAATCACATAAAACACTGACAGTTTGTGAAGTAACTCCATGAAAACATGTCCCATAAACTACCGGAAAGTTTTTGGCACTTACCTCTGAAACAGCAGTTGGTAGAAACTATTGGAGATGATCTACTAGTTTAAATAAAACATCAGTCTGATCTTTTATGGAGGTGTTTAAGAACAACTACTTAAGAACAGTTACTTTATTTACCTTTCAACTGTTGTGACAAAAATGACAAATAGAGTAAAACAAGCCTGTAGTTCCCAGAGAACCTTTTAACATTGCTAGCTTTCTCCTTGTCAAACCTGAGTGGGAAAAGCCCCCATCAGCCAGCAGGTGCTCACAGAAGGATGTGGGTGCACAAAGCAGTGTGTGGTGCTTATACTGCTTTCAGTTAATTTAAAGGAATGCAAACTGTTGAAGTTTCATAACAAGCTGCATTGACTTGGCATTTTTCCCCTCTTTCAATCATGCCTGAGTAGGGAAAAAAAAGTCGGAAAAAAAATAAAAAGGAAGTAAGACATGCTAAATGATGGGGCACACAGCTGTTTACGATGCTGTCGCCACATAATTTCCAAAGTACAGCATAAATAATGTGTTTTTATTGGAGTTAGACAAAAATCATCTATTTCTTGTGCACACTTAAGTGACAGTTCATGTTTTAATTTTGGCTATGTGCAGTTAGTAGCATGAACAGTATATTTGTCAGGAGAAAAAAAAAAAAAGAAGTTTAGCATACACATTCCTATAATTATGGAGTGTGGACTTCCTTGAAGAAAGGGAAGTGAGTGCTTCAAGGAAGAAAAAGAAAAGTTTAAAATAATGGATAGCAAGAAATGCTTCTCCCCAAAAGTACTGCCACATTAAAGTCAGGCATCAGATGTTTCTTGTCCCATTCTTCTTTCTGTGTGGCTCTGCATTTAAGCCTGCTCCGCAACCTTTTCTACTCTCCTTACCTTTATAGGAGTGAAGGAAGTAGATTAAAGAAGTAGCATACGCTGCCATGGATCTTGACGCATTAAATGTTGAAAAGTAAAGGTGTACTTCAGGAGTGGCCCAACAAAGGTCCTAAACTTTCTTGACTTCTGACTTCCCCGGCCTTAGGAATTAGGTGATTAAATGCACAGTTAGATTCAAACTGACTTCAGGTTTTACCACCTAGAGTCCATGTACACTAGTTCTAGACTAATAAAATAATCCCAGATGTGAAGCTCAGGTTTATTACTGTTAATTGTAAATGATTTAGCAGAAGTACCTAAGTTAGAATAGTTTTCTTCATTGCATATCAACACATACCACTAAAAAATGACTGAGGTCTTAGATAACTGCAGATCTCCAGTGACTATTCAGGCAACCAGCACACTACTAACTTAAACATCTGATCTGAAGGTCTAAAACTGAGTGGTTTGAATGTCCTCCATTGTCAATGCAAATATTGTTTTTAATTAAAATTTGCATCCAAAGTAGAAATGCAGAAAATCTGGGTGGTTCCTAACTATCCACATACTTTATTTTCAGAGACGCCTTTATTGTGCTGACAATATATTACCAAGGCATATAACTAAATATTATAACCTAAAATTTTGTAAAAAGATTTAAAACTCTAAAAAGACAGCTGAAAAACCATTGCAGTATTTCGTTAAAAATATGTATATTGCTTGCTAATCAAAGGAATAATTTACCTTTTGAAGGATTTAAATAAATAATAAAATTTTTCCTCACGTTCAACTAAGTTACAAAGCTGGAAGGTGCTGTTGCACAGTTGTTAATCAAGTAGCTTATAAAAGTTTACACTGAAAGAAAATGAAAATGGCATGTAATTAATCCCAAATATTCCTATTAATTACAGTACACCTGTGAAGTTTGTAGACAGAGCTGTAAGATTTTTGTTGTTTTACATGGGTCATGATGAATTTGTATTTTGGTTTGAATTTTCATCTCACGAAGCTCTTAAAAAGTAGGAAGGAATCACTGAAATTCAGTAATACACAAGATGGGAGTCTTGGGAGATGGCCTACACAAGTAGGCCAGTCAAGTACAAGCACCTGTCCCAGAAAATAACCTTCAGTAATATTTCGGGTGCCTTCTAGTCACATTATATGCTCCCATTCAGCATGAACAACTCAAATCTACTGGCAGGTCATGACTAAATAACTTGTGGACATGATCGTCGATATGGTTCCATCTCAGAAAATTAATGACATAAGATTCAAGTTAAAAGAGAGACTCACTAGATCATGTACTCCCAACTGGGACTTTAGTTTTCAACTTCTGATTCGTTTTCACTAAGAACATCAATCTTTCAAATCATCCTTGGTGTTGGGTGATAAAATGAGTATGAGAAGACACACCAGCCAAGTTTTTTGTGTTAGTCCTTAGTCCATATACTTTTCATATTTAAGAATGTGATTTCAAGATTTCTGATAACCCGCCAATTTACAACTAATTATCATGTCAAGGGATGCAGCAGAAAAATACACTGAGGAAGAGATGGGAAAGATGGATTATAAAGAAAGAGTAAAGAATAACAAAGTGTGGATCACTGGCCAGACAATGGCTACTAGAGGATGCAATATCTGTCTACCAGTACCTGAATTGTGTAAACACCTAGGAGGCATAGGATTTGTTTACAGAGGACCAAGGGAGCCTAACTAGGAATAACAGAATGAAAATGAGCTAAGAAAAATGCAGACTTTACATCAGGAAAACTTCCTGTGAGGTCTATTAGTCTGTAGTAATCTCCCCGAGGAAGTATTGGAAGCCCATCACTTGAATAATTTAATACTAGACTAGATAAAGCACTCAAGAATATATTGTAGGGAACAGCCCTGTACTGACTTATTACAGTTTATAGATGGATAATCTACATGCCTACAATGCACAGAGTTCCCATGGATTTGAGGGTCAGGCTGCTCAGTGTATGACAGGACTACAGTCTAGAAGACTTTTCTTGGCTATGCCAAGTTTTCACCCTGCAACAAAAGACTCTCTAGGTCTCAACATGCATCCATCAGCTGTTTTTCCCTTCAGTATAGTCCATGGCAGGAGAAATGTTACCATTTTTGGATAAATTTGCTTCATTTTTTTCCCTTGATGTCTACAATGTTAGCTGGGTGGTGTAAGGCTACTCATATTGTTGACACATTAACTGTTCTACGTCAGTAATGAACTACTGATCCTCCAGAGTTCAGTAAGATCCAGGAAAAGCTGTATTTAAAAGACTTTTTTAATGCTTTGGTAAAGTCATAAGCTGTATCCTGGACCTGCCAGGGCAAAATTAACTGTATTTGCAATATTGCCAACTCTATGTGCTCACTGTGAAAATTTTGATTTTGCATGTTCTTATCATGTGGGTTTTGGTTTTTATTTATCGTTCTACTAAAAATATGTAGAATAAATGTAGTTTGCATTCATTCTTTTCTATAGGCAGTACATATCTATAAGGTTATTTTAATTTTACTGTCCATTAACAATGATGTGTTTGGCCTTCAATTGTCTAACTTAAACTCTAAGCACACTTATAAAACCTCAGTCCCAGTCTGGCGTTTAGCAGAATTAAGAGTGCCACGTATTTCACTTTGGAATATACAGTTCCCATAAAGCAATATTGCAGTGTTAGAGAGTAACAGGTTTGAAAATCTTGTTCTTGTCCTCTTTTTTGGCCTACCACACTTTACAGACCAGTGGCGGTCACGGGAAGGATGTGTTCAGTGTGTAATACACTCCAGCAGTCCCTGGCTGGTGGAAAGGGCCTTGAAAGGATGATGCAGCTGATTTGACTTTATGTAGGCTTAGGGAACTTTGATTGTTGCGATGGGGAGGTCAGGCCTTGAAGGGCTTGTCAAGAGGGCAAACGAAACAAGCAAACTGAAGCACTACAAAAGCATGTTTAAAATTCTAGTTTTGAAATACTTTTGGGAAGAAGTTTAATGACAATAAGAAGTATTTTTTCCACTCTGAAAAAGAAATAGCTAAATATTGATTGCAGATGGCATATCCAGGACCCCAGATGCCATTTGGCTCTTTGGTATAGTACTATCTGTGAGGATACTGACCTACATCTTTTTTCACTTCTCAAGGAAAATATTATGTGTTTTGTCTGGGTGTACTTTGCAGATGAAAGTAGTAGAGATTACAGGAAGAATGGACAAATGGTTGCTTTCTAACCTATAGCAAGAGAGATCTTCAGTTCCCTACTGGGTCATAGACTTGCTTGGCGACGTTCAACAGGTCTGCTTGCTCTGTTTGTTCTAGTTCACCATATATTAAATAAAGTTGATAATTCACAGAGTTGTGTCATGGTTTAACCCTGGTGTGCAGCTCAGCCCCACACAGCCTCTTGCTCACTCCTCACCAGTGGTATGGGGGAGGGAATCAGAAGGGCAAAAGCATGAAAACTTGTGGGGTGAGACAGAGACAGCTTTGTGAAGCTGTGCATGCAAGCAAAGCAAAATAAGGAATTAATTCAGTACTTCCCATTGGCAGGCAGGTGTTTATCCATCTCCAGGAAAACAGGAGCTCCACCACATGTAATGGTTACTTGGGAAGACAAATGCCATCACTCCGAACATCTCTCCTTCCTCCTTCTTCCCATCAGCTTTTGTTGCTGAGCATGACAACATACGGTGTGGGATATCCCTTTGGTCTGTTGGGTCAGTTATCCCTCGTGCATGCCCTCCTAACTTCTTGTGCACCCCTAGACTGCTCTCTGCTGGGGAAGGTTGAGAAACCAAAAAGGCCTTGATGCTGTGTAAGCACTGCTCATCAGTACTTAAAACATCCCTATGTCATCAAATTGTTTTCAACACAAATTCAAAAAGTAGGATGATATAAGCTTCTATGAAGAAAATTAACTCCATCCCAGCCAAAATAATACATTATTATGTTAAGTACATTAACTGTTGTGAAGTACTCAGGCACTACAGTAATGGTAGCTATAGCAAGAGATTAAATCTTTCTCATAGTCTATGAGAATTACAGGAGCTAATCCTTGCAGAAAGTCTTCTATACAGATTATGATTAATTTTCTCAACCTTTATATTGTCCTAGAAACCTGTGGCAGCTTTGATTAGATTTTATCATTACCTTCAGGTGAGTTTGTAGCATGCTCAGAATATTCAGTAAACCATGAAAAAGTTTCCCCAAGCAGGCTGATTTCTTCGTTTTTATCGGAGCTTGGCAAAACCAGTAAATTTCAATAAGCAGTATATTTCTCCAGCTGCTGGCAAATTTGGAAGTTCAATGATATTCTCACTCAGGTTGTTTAATTTTCTATTATACAGGAAAACAGAGCACAAAGTTGAATGAAATGAACAAAACTGAAACTGCCTATGTTTTAAAAACTCTTTTTTTTCAGAAATATTTCTTGGATTTATTTTCTTGGTAGATTAAAAAAGTTTTAGAAACTGAGATAGGCATTTCTTTGCCCTAGTTTCTTAAGTGTTCTCTGATGGTTACAGATCTACTTGTGAAACTCCTTCCTCATACAGCAAGAAAAGTCTGTTTCTATGAGCAAGAGTTTGCAGGGTCAAGGCTTATAGTTGTAATGGAATACTCAGACAGAACTAAATAACAAAGAATAAAGTGAAAAACACCAG
This sequence comes from Dromas ardeola, assembly GCA_013398915.1. Lineage (NCBI taxonomy): Eukaryota > Metazoa > Chordata > Aves > Charadriiformes > Dromadidae > Dromas > Dromas ardeola. The sequence continues at coordinate 13,763 of VYZM01006893.1, forward strand.
TAAATTAAAATAAAGCTGGAATACACTCAATTAGCTAAATTACTATTGATATCTGTCATTATGAAGTACCCAGGGCTGTATAATTTTTTTCTAATCCCCTAAATGTGCAACTAAGCAAGTGAGAGAACATATATTCCTACAACCCCCAGTGGAGACATTGAGATTATGCATGCTCTCGCTAATTTAAAGAGGGACTTTCACACTGGGATACATTTTAAAAAGAGACCATTTAAATAAAAAGCAATTTGGTCTGCCTGTAATTGTATTCCCCTTGCTGTTATTGCTAATTGTTGAAGATATTTGTGCTTGAATGGGTGAACTCCTTTTTTTCTTTTTAATTTTGAACAGCTCAGTTTCTACTTCCACTCAATCCTGCTGAAATCACAGGGTCAGGGTCTTTCTTTCATATTCCAGTTTACCCGTGTCAGTCAAGACAGCAAAGTCAGCATGCTCAAATGCTTGATTAAAATCTGAAGCCAGTCTAAAGCCACCCATATTCACAGTAGGAATAAGATTAAAAAGTCAAAAGTTTGAAGAATAAGGGTGATGAGCTCCCAGAACAAATTCCTCAGAGAATTCAGAGGATCCTTTCTCTCTCTCTCTATGCCCGTATATAAAGACTGGGTGTTTTTTGGATGTCGACCTTTTAAATCAAGCTACATAGCCACATACATACTATGGGGCTCAACAGAGAGGTGATGTGATTATTTTTAATCTATAGGATACTAATTATCTATTGGCCCTTTCTGGCCTTAGAACAGTCTAGTGTAACCTTTGATCTTAGTCTAGTGGAACTGAGAGATGATGATAAGTGCAGTAAAGTTGATTATACTTAGAAACATTAATCCATTCATCCTTATTTCATTCCATGATTTGTGTCTAACCAAAAATACCACCCCTTCTTTCCATATAGAGCAGAATAGTAGAAGGAAAGCCCAGTAATGAGAGTAGCCCTGTGATAAGAGTGTGAGTTTGTTAACATTCCCATCCAAACTATGGACAAGGTTTCTGTAGTCATTTCATATACCGCGGATGTGTGAATTTTGAGCATGGTGGGCAACTGGTGGCTTCTCAGCAGTTCAAGCAAAATTCCCATGTTGGGGATACCTCACATAAATATCAACAGACACGGCTCAAAGTTTCTGGGTGAACCAAAGTCCCAGCTGTGGGAGATAGTGGGATGCTCAGAGTGGGATGCCAATGTTACTAGGCTTCCCCTGTCCCCTGACACATGCTGGTCCAGTGATAGAAAACTTTATAATTCTTTGATGGTGAATTACTCACAGAGTTCCCTTATTATTATTCTGAAATGTGGTACGGATCTTATATTTTTCCAGCCATATGACGGTTTTCAAATGTGGTTAATAGGATCAGAGAGACTGGCTGTCCTCCAAATTAATATATCTGAAGGCTGAATTTCAGAAAGCATATTTTTAATAAAATGTCCCAAATATTTCCTAACTGAATTACCAGATCTAGCAATGTGCTAGCATGCTTTTAAAGACATACTCTGCTTGCAGGCAATTGCAATGTCCTTTAATAAATTTAATTGTTTATCCTGATCTGTTATACATATGCTTATATGCTACACATCTGAGCACTTTCTCAATACATTTTTGATAACAATAATAATTTAGTAAATCACCCTGTTTCACTAAAGGTACCTCATCTGGCTTTAGTTTTCTGCTACATTAGCCTCAGATACGGCCATTATATTATTTCTTAATACTGCAGCTATTTTATACTTCTGGTTATGTGTCTTAGCAATTACATGAACAAGGTAAATAAACAAGAATTAGGGAATGTGAAATGACAAAATTATGTGGTAGATTTGAAACAGCCTGAAAAAGTTGCTTTTAGTAAAAATCAAGCGTAAACTGTAGGATTCATTGCTATGTTAGGATGCTCAGACTAGATATGCTAGATATAGATATACTTCGACCATCATTTTTTGGCACTGAGTCTGACTGGCAAGGAACAGCTAGTACTTACACTAAACTCTCATATCCTCCAAGACAGAGTAGCTGCATCCAAAGTACCTATTGGGAATGGTCCTGGCTTGTGCCTAGCTCCCAAATTGTGCCTGGGAATTATTTGAAAGAGCTCTAATTGGTACAAGCCAAAACTGTGCTAGGTACTGTTATAACAACTTAACAGATGATCTAGTTCCAGTTTGGGGAATATTTCCTGGCTCTGTTTAATTTCATAGCACTGACGTAGCCTACCAATACCAAAAAAATAAATAGTTCAAAAAAATGATTCAACAAATAGCAAAAAAAAATTACATGCAAAGATACATACAAAATAAGAACTACATTATCTACAAAACCAAGAAGGAAGTCCCTTTAAGGTACAAACAGCTGAAAACAAGAAGTATCCCTAAATGCTTACTTTATTCATACATTTGTCCCTAGGGATATCTTCTTGGTCATTGATGAGAGCAGAATGTTAGGAACCACTAGGAAAGGTAAATTTTTGGGTTTGTGTTCAACAACTGGAGTGGCAGATGCAAAAAGTGGTTGGACTGAAGGTGGTTCCACGAAAGGGGACTTTCCCAATGTCAGGGCATATGTTAGGTAAGAGGACAGCACACTGTTTAACTCTGAAAAAAGAAATCTATCCTAGAGTCCTGGGAAGAAATTTTGTGTTTTGCTGATTTATTGCATCCAGCACATTAGATTGTGGAGACAGGCAGACGTTGCCACACAATGATGGGAAAATGAGTTGTACCTCTGCCACGGGAAGAGAGCTGGAGACAAGGTATTGTAGGTGCTGTATGAGAGGCGATTAAAGGTACATGGCAAATCTGTGCCTGGAGCTCTAGAAAAGCAATTATAGAGGTGAGCTGATCACTTCCCATTACAGATGAACTGCTATAGCACATAACCCTGCCACTCTAATACTTTAAGAAGCAGCTGTATGGAAAATATGAGATAACAAGAATATCTAGTGACTAAAGATAAATATAAAAAATACCCAGGTTTTCAAAATACTGACATTTACCACTCAGTCCTTTGAAAATGTAACAACTTTGGAAAGTGCACTCTCCCTCTGTCTGTATACACACACGTACATGTAAGTGTGTATATATATGTGTGTGTGTGTGTGTGTATGTATGTAGCTACCTATCTCTCTCTATATAAAGAAAATGTGCAGTCAAAAGCAAAAAAAGCCAATTGATGTCATATAATATTGTGTGGTGGAAAGATGGGATATTCTGCATCCTTTGGAATTGCAAAGACCACTCCAGGTAGCATTCCTAAACAGAACAGTTAACCTCTGTATCTTTTAGGTAAACGTTACATATTTTCATGTTAGATACGTATTTGCATTCAGATAGAGTACTGTTCATTTTCATACTAATGTTCTCTTCTTTGTTTAGCCATTTTGCTTTCTGATGAAAGAAAGTATCCTTGTTTTGCAGCCATGAGCACATGCATATTTTTGTGTGAAAAAGACAATGCATGTAACAAAAAGAGCTTAGTGAGCAATCGAAACTGCAGACGAGTCTATGCCACAGGCCTGATTCCCCTCTGCCACCGGTGTGGTTCAGTGTGGTGACACTCTCAAACTCATTACAACTGCACTAACCTAAAGTCCGTGCACTCGTGAGCAGAACTAGTCTCTCAAACAAACACTGCATCAACTTATGAATTACTATAATTTCAAAGGTATCTTTATTAGTTTCCTCAGTAAAAAGTCAAGATATTTACTGGTGATACAATGGATAAGAGCAGTCATACTCATCAGAAGAAGACTTAACAAGTGCAGATGTTTTGCAAATTCCAGTTATAACCTGTGTTATAACCCATATGTTCTGTACCACACCTGGTATTTAAGTTTGCTATTCCAGTTGTATCTCCCTTTTCAACAAAGACTGAAAATTGTGCCTGTGTTTACCTTTACTTTTTAAACTGGCAGGTATGAACAGATAATATGTTGTTGCTCAGGGACTGACAGGTGTGACTAACCAACCAGGGGAAAAAAAAATCCATTGCTTTTAGACTGATCAATATTAGCCTTCATCCCAATTGCGTGATCTTGGTTGTTGTAAGAATGCATCTGTAATCACTTTCAAAGGGGACACTACACATTTATTAAATCTGAGACAGCACCATTACAATCAACTAAAACTCAAGATCTGCTGAACACTTGAAATTATAATTTCCAAATATCTTTCTTTTCATTAATTGAGGTTTCTTCTGCTGACAGATGAATTCACCCTCAGCTAAATTTGAATAGAACTACTGCAATAATCAGTGACTCTACTTGAATGAAATAACATATAGCCTGGCTTTCTGCGTGGCTATGTCTAGGAATGTCTCTCAGGCAGACCTGACTCCTACTTTTCCTAATTAAAAGTGGTAATAACTGTTTTACTGGATCTAAATTACGCTTTTATTTGACAAACTTTAAAGTGTGACCTATCAACTTAATGACATTTTGAGGCTGGACACAACTGTACATATATTAGAAGAGAGTGAGATGCTTTGCAATAAAAGAGGTAAAGTGAAGAGAGAAACAAAAAAAAAACCCCAAAATACAAATGAAGGATAAAAACACATCAAAATATTTTAACTAACGAGATTTGCAATTTGGAATGTAATCAGAGCTAAATCTGCAGAATATTTCTTACCAGGCTAATGGCTAAAATCAAATCTAGGGAACTTTGAAGTTTCTGATAGGTATGATTTGATTTCTGTAACGTAAATGCAGGAAGTTTTATAATTGAATTTGCATTTAAAGAATGAATTGCTCGCCTTAGTGGTTTGAATTCTAGCAAGAAGAGTGTCTCCCTTTTTCATGTGCTTTTTATCCATAATTCTTAAAGTACTTTAAACAAACAGTTGAGCACCCTCCTCCACTTTGTTGAGATGAGGGAGCTACTGAGATTGTACTACAAACTTGAATACCTAAGAACCTGACAATGTTACATCCCATGAGGGACAGAGATACTTTGTAGGGAGTGGTAGAGTCAAAAATATTCCTGATGGCACAAAGCCTATCCACAGATGAAATGAAGACATGAGATGGTAACAAATGTTTGGGGAAATTGTTGGGAAAATTTATGTTGCAGCTATGTCAAAGTCCCGGGCTGACTTTTTTTTTCAGGAACTGCAGAATCATTGTAAGTAGTGATAGAAACATTTCAATACATTCTCTGTTTCAAAGCAATTTTGGGAAAAAAATGTTGAAAACGATCCTACTGTGACATTTGAATGTATTTTTTTAAGTTTGAAAGAAAAATGATTTTTTTTTTCAATTCCTTCTGCAAAGTATAGCCTTATGAAAGATTAAAAAAATACAGGAAATTAAAAATTATCTAAATTAAATTTTTCAAGTACTTCTGTGGAAATTTTGTCTGTGGTTGGATTCAGTTTGTTAGAAGTTTTTAAATTTTGATTTACTACTTTGAAATGGGAAGAGAAAAATGCTTACATTTCTAAATCACTGAGATGTGACAGCCAATGTCAAACTGTAAGAATAGGTTGACATGATAGTAAGCAATTGAATTGCTATGTTTCAGCAAGTAAACTTTTGTTGGAAGAGCTGTGGTCTCTGGCCGTGCATGTACTGTCACTCTTTTAACTTGAATTGATTCCAAAAAGCATATTGTGCATTGCCTTTGCCATAACAATGAGAACTTGATTGGCCAAAAGGTACCTTTGGAAGTACAGAGACAGATCTTGAGGAGCATTGAAAGAGGGCATCAAGTTTTTAGTTCTCCAGAGGAAGTATTTTTTCTGGCTACGCATTGATACAATGACATGATTACTGAACCTCTGAACATTTTCACAGAATCACAGAACAACTGAGGTTGGAAGGTACCTCTGGAAACCTTCTAGTCCAATCCCCCAGCTCAGGCAGGGTCACCTAGAGCAGGCTGCTCAGGACCATTTCCAGTAGGGTTTGGAATGTCTCCAAGGAGACCTCTCTGTGTCAGTGCAGTCACCCTCACAGTAAAAGGATGTTTTCTTGTGTTGAGATGGAATTTAATGTGTTTCAGTTTGTGCTCATTGCTTCTTGTCTTGAAGCAAGGGCCTTTTAGTGGCTTTTGAACAGTATAGTGATGACAGATTGATGCAATGCATATATCTCTCTCGGAAGAATAAACTTTCTACAGTTTCCATTAATGGTTAAGTTTGCCATTTGTTTCTGGTAGGTTGAAACTGTACAGTCACCAATAGCACCTGAGGGAAAGTATTCTGGAAGGTATTTGTCAACAGACAAGAGAAAAGTTTCATAACATCTAATTGTTATCTTAAACCTTGAGCCTAGCAAAAGACAAGCAAAAGAATTGCATTCCTGCTATGATCTGTGAGTAGCAATTAAGTTATTCAGAAAAAAAAAAAAAAACACTAAAAATGACACATGAAGATTTGCAAAAGTTGTCACCTCTTATGGGATTTGAGGTCTTTTTCTCCTTTAGTCAGAACACGTGTTCTCAGTCAGTTGTATAAAAATAGTAAGCAAATAAAAAGAGAAATTACATGGTATATTTATGGTGTATTTATGGTGTGCACTGTATGAATCGTCTAATCTATAATATCTTTTTCTGAAACTTGGAAAAAACTTTTTTGGTACTTTCTTTAGCCTGGGATGCACACAAACACACACATTCCCATTCAATGAATATACAAGGAATAATCTCCCAGGAGAAGACATACTTGTATTTTTTTCCTCTTAATATTACCCCATGTTGAACTCCTGATGGCCAACTGAGCTTATCTGGAGGGTACAGATGTAAATTCTGGAATCAGCCATTACTTATATGAATGAAACCCTAAAAACTGCAATGAATCATGACTGTGGCAGCCTCACAGATCAGTCCACACACATTGCCTGAAATATCTCACTCGTGAGCTCTGTTTTTGCCTTTCTTGAACAAGTTCCTCATGGGAACATCATCGTTCAAGTTCTCTAGGCGTGTTTCCAAAAGCTCTGCCATCTAAATCCCCTTTAATAACAGCAGTGTGTACCAGCCATCTTGGTTCGACTTAGGGGGAAACATAGTGACAGATTTAAGAAGTTATTACTATTATCACTATTATCCAAATTCAACATGAGAAGAAAGTCATTAGAAACATTCAGAGGGCATCTGAGGGGTGGGAAGTAAAAGAAGGGTGACTTCACAAGAGAAACAGAAGAGGTAAGATGAGGAGAGGGACTATAAGGATTAAATTTGTGGTTAGTAGTGTGTTGCCGCTTCCTATTTTAGCTCCCTTAATGCAAGATCTAGATGTCTCACAATCTTAAATCTGTATCTTCAAGATTCCCCTATGAAGAACAGAAATATTCTTCCCTTTGTTTTACAATGTACAACTAAAGCACAAAAGCTGTATATATACTGTTGACATGAACAACGCCTAACCTGGGCTTGAAGCCAAAGGTGCGGGTTGCTGGGGTTCTCCACAGGGACAATCTACGGAGTGTAGGATGCTGGCCATTATGGAGGTAAAACACCCCAGGTGTGTTTTCTAGTTTGAAACACCCCCTCTTTACCTAGATTCCTGGGTTCCTTTCCAAGAATGCTAAATGCTAAGTACTTCTGAAAAGCAATTAAAAAAGCTAGAACTACAAACGAAAGACTAGACTTCATGATTTAGGGCTTCTAAACTAGGAGGGCATTGACTATAGAACTAATGTGGATTGATTCAAAGGTCTTCCAAATCAATAAAAAACACTTTCCTTGGACCAGAAGGAATTCCCTAGTTGAAATAACACTAGTTTTTTCATGTTTCTGCAGTCACTGTCATATAAATATTTGTTTATTGCATATATTTCAGTGATCGTCTGTTTTGTTTTATAATTAGTTCTCTTTTGTTTCATTTCCAAAAAGGAAAAAAACAAACAAACAAATAAAAAAACAACAAACCACAATATTGCATGGAAAAGATACACATTTTCACGACACTCATCATCCTGCAGAAATAACAAATTGTCACTAATCTGGATTGTGTGGATCAGTGGGGCTTCACTGCTATTGTCCATGATATTTGAAGATTCCTTTGGGGAATTTCAAGTTTGTTTTTATTTTTACAGGCTGCAGTAGTCTTTTAACCATCTTTTATGCAAGTATAAGAAAGTAGGTAAATCCTTGCATATTAAAAATAATTTATACATGGCTCCAGTTACCCAATAAATGAACATGTTCAAATATCACCAAATGATTTTATGGTGTTAGGAAATGAGGGATCATTTCTTCCTATACATAATAAGATAGCCTTAACAGTAGGATGTTTGAACACACCAGTAAATCAGGAAACAGGGAAGTTTTACCATAGGAAGAGTATCAGTATGGAGTGGGATTTATATTACTGTTCATTACATGAGCAGGAATCCCAGCTACCCAGCTGAGGAAAAGATTGAAAATAAAATGAAATGTAATAGAGATTTTTATTTTTTTTTTCCTGGAAAGCTTTGAAGACAAGAAAATGGAAAATAAATATGTGTCTCTGTCTCTTTCTTTATATCCTTCTTGTCGATATGTTTGCATGTGCAGATGGAAAGAGACAAAAAGAAAAAGAATGAGATAGTGTGGATAATAGCACGCTTTTATTAGTATACTTTGAGGAAGGCAAAGCTGGGTTTTGGTAGAAGCGGATTCTTATGCTCCCTCTTCCCATAATTGCAATATCTTGGAAAGACAGCTTGTACTTCTGTATGTCTAGAATCAGACCAAAATTAACCAAAGCTACAGCGATGGTGACAGACTGAAATAATAGATCTTTACAGGGGAGCTATTCTATTTCGATGCTCTTAGTTAAGTGAGAGGAATCCCTTGCAGACTACCTATAACCTGCAGGTTTGCAGTAAAAGTCCAGTGGATTAGCCTTTCCTAGTTCATTGCTATATTCAATTTATAAGCACCTTCTGCTATTCAGGCTGCTCAGGCAGAAAGAGGCACCTCACTCCATTTCTGGCTTATCAAGGAGGCAAATCATATTTCTCTAAGCATATATGTATGTATATATTCCTATTAATTACATATATGACTGTGTTTGTATTCTGGGAAGTAATTCTGACATTTTTTTATTTTGTTTCTTTCTTAAGCTCACAATCCAGCTCAATTTCTACAAAATTTGTGACTGGAGTTACCATATATGTATCTATGTGTGTGTGTGTGTGCATATATATGTACATATACATTTTAGGTATTTAATGGTGCTAACAGGTACATAGTAGGATTGATTAGATCAATGAGCACTGATTTCTGGTAGAAATCATGTTTCCTATTTACCTTCTTAAGTACTTTGTAATATCTGTCCCGCAGAGCTTTGCAATAACTCATTCAGTTGTGTGTTCTTTGTTCCTTCTCTCACCATAGCAGCAATATGAAAACTTCTACCATGATGCAATATTTGTTCTGAAGATGCAAGTAGAGTTTTGCTACCATAGACAGATTTGGTCAGTGGCAATTTCTTCACTCTTGTCCCTTGTTAAGTATGGCCTTGCCATTGCCATTATTCTGCAGGCTGGGACAGATGTTCTGATGTTTCTTCTCAGCTGCTTCTAGTTTAAGAGCATCGAGCCAAGAACAGATATTCATGCTGTTAGTACTTAAGCATGTGACATTGTATTTGGTAAAACCTCGCTTAAAGCTTTTTATGATTCAGGGCTTAAAGTCTTGGCATCTCCCCAAACCAACAGACAAAATGCTTATTTTGCATTTCTTTATCAAGAAGTTGTTTCAACACATTTTTTGAGGAGCTTTTCTAAACCTTCTTGCACTTCTTTGCACGTTTCTCCTGCAAATCCAAGCTGTCTTGGTGTCATGCATCCTTTTGTAGGTGTAGATCTCAAGGAGACAAAAATGACAACTAACATATTTTTAATCATATAAAATCTGCAATGGAATGCTTGAGGTTGGAAAGGACGTCTGGAAGTTTTCTTGTCCAAACACCTGCTCTTGCTGGACCACCTTGAGCCAGGTGCCCAGGAGCATGTCCAAACAATTTTTAAATCTCCAAGGATGGAGACTTGTGCTGGTTTTGCCTGGGACAGAGTTAATTTTCTACATAGTAGCTTGTATGGGGCTATGTTTTTGATTTTTGCTGAAAAC
>VYZM01006899.1:9710-23030 GCA_013398915.1 Dromas ardeola
AATCAAGTTGCTTCCCGCCCCCCCCTTGAACTTTTGGCAAGGAAAATGATTCATAGTATTAAACGGAAAACAAAAAATAACTATAATGACTTTTTAAAATTTAACGGATTATAGAATAAATTTCTAAATAAAGTTAGAATTAAATTCAATTTCAACTTGACTCAACTTTAATGCACCGGTTCACTACAAGACAGAGTAAAGTCCATTTTAACATTATCTAAAATAGGAAGGTTTTAAAGATATTTACATGGAAGATATACCATTTATACTATTTACCTTGACAGCAAAGATCAAGATAACAATCAGTATTCTCTCCACAGAATACTCAGAGTGCTTGGAGGCACATTATTAATCATTTAGTTCAAAGTTAAATGTAAGTTGTAGTGCATTAAATATACCATGCATACAATCACATGCAGGGTCTCTGAATAATGTAGTATTTTATGTCCATATTAGCGTGTTAATAACCATAGAAACAGAGTCTCTACATAAAAATTTAAGTAAATGTTATTAAGATGCTGTATTTTCTTACAAGTTTTTACTGGCAGTATTAAAATCAAGAGCCTTACTAAATCATGTAGGAAAACAGGCAAAGAGGAGTAATATGACAAGGGAATTCACAATCTGTCCTTTTTGTAATGCTCAAGCATCGAGTGCAATGTTTCACTAGGCATTACACTGATTTTTTTTTATTCTTTTTTAACCTTTTTTTGATTATTTATTATATGAAGGGATTTTCTTTAAGTAGTAACACATTTAAAATCTTGATTTGGAAAATAAATAAATCCTCCAAGGTTTATCATTAAGCACTGCAGAATACTATACCTCAATGTTTTAAAGCACATCCAGTTCCCAGCACATGTCTCAAGGTTCAGACCAAATCACGTTATCCAAAACACCCAGCACCCAAATAAATCAAAATATTTTCCCAAAAGTGAACAAAAATGAAATTTTCCTCCTTCTGTTTTGCCTCACCTCTAACCTCTTGGAAACATTCTAGTCTTGGAAATTTCACAATCTGCATTCCATCTATGGGGTTGATTTACACCCCAAGGGGGAGGGAGCAAGGGACGGACTGAAACTAAAACAGGAATCTAGCTTTCCTCTTAACTGCTACTACTCCATGAACATTAACAAAAATAAATAATTTCTAAATAAATAATTGCTAGACTCTAGCACTATTTTTGAAAAATATGATTGATAGTATTGATATTCTGGCCATATCCTACTTGCGTATTTATATTCTGCATCCACAGAGAGTGACTGCTGAGATTTCTTACCTTATGTAGAACTACTGTGTGTAATTGAAGAGTTGACTTTTTTTTTTCTTAGCCTAATGCATTTCAAATACCTTAATATAACTTGTACACAAGATGTACTTGTCTAATGATCCTCTGAGATCGCAGGTAACGTATAAGAGATACTGCACTTTTTTAGCAATAGCTTTGAACACCAAAAAAGTTAAAATTATTGCAAGCACCTTAGAATATTCCTGTAGCGAATTAAACTACTGAAGAATGAAAACTATTTGGTCAGATATTATGCAATGGATATTACACATAAGATATTTTAGTATTTTATTGTAACTATGTCCTATAACATACACAAACCATAAAGGGGAAAAATGGTAGTAAAAAAAATAACACTTTTTCTTGCCAGCTATGTAAGCACATTCAATGTTCTCAGAAAGAATTGTGGAATATCACATTCACTCAAGAGTCAATCTGGTAAAATTATTTGCCAAAAGGCATCGGGAGGATTTACTGGGTTTTGCTGTAACCAGCTACATTGAATTTTACGAGTTTTATTTAATGACATCAGAGAAGCCAAACCATGAAAACAAAGACTATGGAAAAACTCTGTTCTGTATCATAATTCAGAAGTAGTAATACTACTGTAGCAATTTATATTCCATAGTATATTGCAGTAATAATATTATTGTTGCCAGGCAATACCATTTAAATGGTGGCATTTCACTTAATGTGACTCTTCTCATCTACTGGAGTCTAACAAACATGTTAAACGACCTTCTGGAATTGTCCGTCTGACTGCAGAAGAAAGCTGGTGGTACCAGAATTACTGAATGCAAGTTAACTCTTATTTCAAGTAAACTGTATGCAAGCAGCAAATATTCAGCTAATCCTCTACTGCGATGAAGACTGCTCACCAGATACTCTCTCCTTAATAGAACTGTCTTTACTAAAAAAAAAAAAAAAAGTTGATGTGTCCTTGTCCTCTATTAACTAAGACGTGGCAACTTCAAAAGGCAAAAACCCCATCAAAATAGAGGTGCTATACATATTCATACAAAGAATAAAAAAAAGGTGTAAAATAGATCGCTGTTCTAATACATATATAAATATGAACCACAGAGGATGACTCTATAAAATACACTAATCAACAAGTTTGAAGAAAATTCAACTGTCCTATTTCTCAACAAATAAAGCACTAAAATGCTCCATAAAGCAGCTTGTGATCAACCTTTACCCTCAAGCAGTAGCAGAATCGAAGAATAGAAGCAATCAGTGCAAACTGCACAGAAAGTGCTCTAAAGACCAACAGATTCGATGCATAATTTCATCAAGTGTGTGGGATTTATGCACATCGAAACCACAGGAACACTCCTATCCTAACCCCAAATACAAAGTGCCATTCAATGAGTACTGTAGTAGGATGTTGATTCAGTGCACTACAGCTCAAGGAACTGCCACATCCATCCAACGGAAGTTTTTCATGGCTTTGCAGGGGACATTTTTGCAATAAAGAATTGTCAATCTACTAATATCCTCAAAAAAATTCTTCTTCTCTAGTATTCTCTTCTTCTTCTATTTCCCCTACCACTAAAAAGGGAAAATAGGAAAAGGGAGTGAATCTAAAGTAACCCTAGCCACAGAATCAGAGCGTCAGTTGAGGTCACAAGGGACCTCTGGTGATGGTCCTTTCCAACCCCCGGCTCAAAGCACGGTCAACTACAGCAGGCTGCCCAGGACCACGTCCAGTCAGGCTTAGACCACCTCTGGGGATGGAGATTCTACCACCTCTCTGGGCAACCTTCTCCAGTGTTTGGCCACCCTGACAACTACATTTTTCTGAAGTTTGAACAAGTTTCCTGTATTTCAGGAATTTCAATGTTTCTTGTCCTTTTGCTGGACATCACTGAGATAAGTTTGGCTCCATCTTATTTAGACCCTCCCATCAGCTATTTATATGCATTGATAAGAACTCCCTGAGGCTTCTCTTCTCCAGGCAAAGCAAGTCTAAAAAAATTTACAGTCTATGCAACAATTTGCTCATTGAGCAGACAGCAGACAGGCAAAACTTACATCCAAGTTTGAGCTTACCAATAGCTTTCTTGAAGGAATCTACTATTTCTTCCTGGAGAGTTTGGTATCAAAACCCCTTCCACTAACTTAACTACAATTACAGGTTTTGTAATAAAGTTACAAATGTTTTCTTCAAAAATGCAAAACCATCTTTTTAAATTAATATAATCAAAAAACAAATGCAAAACCAAGTGTGCAAGTCTGAGCAGCGCCTTTAACAGCATGAACTTTGCGTTGTGGTCCAAGAATATCACATTAAGAAAATCCTGAAAATATTCCTGGCAAGAAGATATAGATGATACCACAGAGAGCGCTGTCTTTTCTAGAAAATAGTCTTAAAGTTTTATGCTGGATCAAGATTATCTGTTTCCCATGTACACAGCATTAAATAATTTCTCACATCCGTAAGAAACACAACTTTGAATGTAAAATGAAAACAAAAGTACTGTAAAAATATCTGTAAGCATAACAAATAGAGTATGACTGAAAAGATGGTAACATTAAGTAACCTATACCGTCTGTTTCTGTTACTGTAAGTGAGCAATGGAAAATGATGCCCAGAGGAAATCTCATATTCACACAGCACATACAGATATTCATACCACACTGGCAGTCAATGACGCTTTTGTATGCCGAAAGTGAATTACGATTTTCCAGAGTTAAAAGAAAATAAGACCTAACTGATGCACACCACAGAAGTGCCGTTACACCCTCTACTTGAAATAAGAACCATCCTGATAAAGGAAAGTTGCTGCCCATCACTGGTTCTCAATTGTAAAAATGACTAGATTTATTGTAGATTTTTTTACTTTACTGTAAGAACTGGGTGCAGGATAACGCCACCATCAATCTAAGGAAACAGATGTATCAAGAGCTTATTAAGATAAAGTAAATCCTATTTTCTACTATTTTTCATTATGACTGAGGATATTCTGTTTCTGCATTCTTGATTCTAATTATTCTGTACCAAATTAAAGAAAAAAATAATGTATATGTTAAAGACAGGACACAGAACGATGATCAGAATCCACTATTTTGAACTATATACCAATAATTAATTTTTAATTCTACCGATCTGTTGTTTAAATTGCTATGTTCTGGAATATTGGAACACGGATTTTGAAGTTGAAGTCTATTCTTGAGAAATTCACAATGTGGAGGAAATACCATTTAAGATAGACTAGAAGGCTGCCATAAATAACGATCCCAGAAATCTAAATAAAAGACAGAGCCCTCCTATGCATTATTAAATAAGCAAACAACAATAACCACCCCTTCCCCCTGAGGCTTCGAACCAAGACACTAGTACACTAAGCTGATATGCTGAGTTTGAGACATTTCTTCCCTTCTTCATTTCTTCCCTTACGCCTTCAAAAATAATTAACAGCATGTATGGCAGACCAGTGTTTTGAATTTTTAATTCCTCAAAGACAAGAAAAAAGAATGTTAACGTGAAAACTTGCGTATCTTTAAACTGGAAAGGAACACAAAGATAATTTACTAATCTAAGAGAAATTCATAGTCCTTATTTGGTCTTAAATTTGGCTCATTAAAAATACACTAAACCTATAAAAAAAACCCGCAGGAAACAATTAATTTCATTTCCTAACATTTGTGCCCTTCATATATACATTTATGATTAAAACTTTCTGAAAATCAAAAGCACTTATTATGCTCCAGAGACTTAGTATTTAACTCTTGATACAGGATAATTTGTTAAGTTCTCTGGACCAAAGCAGACCTATTATTATGAAGCTTGATCTAGCAGCAGCCAATCGGGCACTATGCCCAAAACTCCTAATAAAGTTCTAGCTTATATAAAGGGAGTTGTACAGACATTGGAAGGGGAAAAAAAAATTTAAAAATTAAACAAAAATCAGATCTACTTCACAATCATTTGCAAGAGTTGTGCATGACCTGTGTTTCATTTCCATCAGTGATTCCTCAATTTGTACTATAAAAGTGTACTGACTGGCACAGCCACGTATCTAGTCTGCAAGTATTTTTATCAAAAACATATAAACACCCCCAAACTTAAAACAGCAATAAGGAAAGGACTGTAACGACACAAACACTTAGCCATCTCCAAACATAGTCACTCAAAGGCTCTAAGATGTCGTTATCTGTTCCTATGCTGCCTCTGCCACTGTACAACATGCATGCTACTGGACTAGCGTTATTCAAAGAAGCCACAAACTTATCACATCACATAAAATAACAACTCATTATAATGCTAGCTTGTTTTTTTCTTTTCCTTTTTTTTTTCCTTAAAAAAAAAAAAATCCCATTCCGCTCTGTCAGGCAATTGTATAATAAAGAACACACACAGAGAAATCTATAAGACATCAGAACTGTCAGAAAAGGAATCCAGAAAATTCACACGTTGGTCTTATATAGTTACAATAACCATATCTTGTTTTAAACAACTCAATTATGGAACATTTTTGTATCACATGTGTTTAAAATTTATTTTACAAAATAATATATCCATCTTGCTCTTAATACTCCATGCTGTTTATGACATACCCATGA
The DNA here is from genome assembly GCA_013398915.1 of Dromas ardeola. Taxonomy (NCBI): domain Eukaryota; kingdom Metazoa; phylum Chordata; class Aves; order Charadriiformes; family Dromadidae; genus Dromas; species Dromas ardeola. Next base: position 15,566 of record VYZM01006899.1, read on the forward strand.
AATAGAATCTTTCTCTTATATGTACTACAGCTAAAACTTTATGTGCCACTTGAATTAGAAATGCCCGCTTAGTCTCAAACTGGGGCAACGGAATATACATCAAGTAAGTTAAATTCATTCAGAAGCATGAATCAATCAGGAGCTTGGACCCATTCTGCTTTTTCCTGTACAGTCTTCTACAGATATGTAAGGGATTTTGGTCTGTAAGATCACCAATAAAAGAAACACCACAACAATCAATGGGACCTTAAATTCTTCCATGACTTACTTCTAAGACTGTGTTACTTCAACACCACCACAACTACTTATGCTAATTACTATTCTATAGGTGTGAGTGCCATTATACCCAGTCGACTCAGCACTTTAATCACTGTAACTTCCCAAAAATACAATGCTGAAAATACAAGAGCCTTGATACAAAGATTCAATACAACATCATACCACCTTTTATTCATTTACTGGTTTCTGTGACCTCAAAAATTGCAAACTTTGCTGCCAGCTCCCTTTCAAAAACCAACAGTTTGGTAAAAGACACAGGAAATGCATGATGCCTACACAAGAAAAGTAAATGATCAAGTTATTGTACTGTACCTGATTTCCATGAAGATCTAAAACATCAAGATTTTTTAAGTTCTCCAGATTTGAGATCTTCTTTATTCTGAAAGATTTCAATTATGACATAAATTATTTTTCACATTAGATAAAAAGTATCTTCCATTTTCCAGTTAATACAAAACTTAGCCATTTGTTCCTGCCTACCAAGAGTAACAGAATAACAAAGTTCTGAACCACATAAAAAAAGTGAATAAATGAATGAGTGTGCCTTAGCCTATCACCTTCCTTTCTGAGTGTCAATAATGCAATAGCCACAGTATGTACGCGGCTCTTCTAGACAGATGAAAAGGGAAAGGGTACTTGCACCACTAGAAAACAAAGTCAATTACCAACCTATCCAGACACCTAAATAATAATTTAAAAAAACATTATTACTGGCAAACAGCTAATTCCAAACAAGTTTAAAGAAAGACTGTAGTGACACTGGCTTTTCAGAGTTTGTTGGAACAACACAGAATTAAAAAAAAAAAANCCAAACAAAAACAAACCTGAAAGCCGCCAGTCCTTTTTGGACAATATTGATTTGGCACTATTTCTTCTCCCCCTGTATAACGTCACTGTCCTAAAACTTTTCTGTCCTGTCCTATTTTCTGATTCCAAACCTGGGTTATTATATACTCAACAGCATCATCTACTGGCTGATGATATTAAACATCACATGTATTTTGCATTTGCTTCAAGAATAAACAAAGATCACATACAGATCAAGCTGAAAACAAGTTGCTAGCAACTGTGTCTGACTTGTAATCATTTATGAGTATGCCTTGTCCTAACTACCTCCAAAACATACTTCTATGTAAACAAACTATACAGCACTCAATATAGTCATGATTTGGAAAATAATTCCTTAAAGCACCTTAAAATTATCATTCCAATGCCCCAATGTTTTGCTATAAACAAAATTAATTTCTACAGGTGAGATTTTTAATATAAAATCTATAAGCTCTAGTAACATACTGGACTATAGAAAGTTGTCAGTTTTGAATACAGGCTGAATTAGGAGATGTATTCTTTGTAATCTGCGGATAACTGAAGTTTGTTTACCAGTTCTTCCTTTACTGAATATAAAGAAAATAAGGAAACTGAACAAAATCAGAGCACAACCCTTAGACGTGTGAGCAATTCCACAGGTATTTCTATTAAATTATTAGAATTAAAAGCTACAGGATTTGAACTGTATTTTAGAAAGTACTACAACTAGAAAGTTGTATCTTCCATCAAAATAGAATCTGTAAATAAGCAATAAAATCCACGATTCATCTGTCTGATTTCTTCCCAGATAAACACATCAGGCAGAAATACTTTTTATATGTTATAAAGAATCAATGAATATTTTATGTGATGTGAAAAGAGATTCCACCTGTCACACAAATCTAAGAACACTTACTTAACAGCCGATCAGAACAGAAGATTAGACGGAAACGCATAACATATTTCAGAACTGTTGCTAAAATTTACATTAAAAATGAAGTTTCTGAAGAACATTACGAGCAAAAACTGTGTACTTTCTCAGTGGGATCCCTAACACTTAACTTAGTGTTAGGGACCAGCTCACCGGTCTCACAGATAACATCACCATCCGAAAACTCGGTAAGTAACAGAACCAATGACAGATCACAGTTGCTACATAAAGAAATAAGGTGCATTAGGTTAGTTTTGTTACTTTTACCTGTTCTTTCCCAACAAAAGGACTCTAAGGGATCTAAGAGTTGAAAGCCCACTTATTTCCTCTATCTGATTATCGTATAAATCTAAGAAAACAAGATGCTGCAGATTAGAAATATTTTGGATCCGGGTTATAAAGTTATGCTGGAAATTCAAAAGGCGAAGATGATCTTCCCCATCAATAATCGGGCACACTGTCAGTTTTTGCCTGGAAGGAAAAAGAAACAAGCCAAAAACCACATGTAAGTTAAAAATTGGTAATCCACCTTCTACCCATTCACTCTTACTGAACTGAGGGAAGTATATTATCTTGATTACGGTAACATTAAGGTAATTAGGTTTGCTAATTAAACTCTGTAAGTAAGGCAGTAACTCCTTACTATGAAAAAAAAAAAAGTTAGCATGCAAATATAGCAGAAGTGCTTCCAAAAATCTCTGAAAGCCTGTCCTCTTAATCAGAGATTTGCTGGTTACATGGAAATTACATGGAAGTTCCATGTTGTGACCACATTAAAATTTAAACAGATGGAACCTGCCAATTTTTTTGTTTTCATCAGATACACATAAGCAACCTATTTAGATCAGAATTTGAAGCGTTCTATGTCTATGCAATTTTTCTTTGGTTTATAGAACTTTACATTTGAAATATAAAAACATGAGATAAGTTTTAAAGTAAAAGATACAGAAAATGATGCTGAAAGTGGTTATTCTTATTTTAGGATTATTCCAGGAGTCCTACTGACCTGACAAAACTTTTTGGACTACATGAACCTTACCCCCACCAAAAAAATAAAAAAAATTAAAAAATCTGCAATTAAGTATCTTTTAGATAAAATTTTTTTGTGTGTCATGGTTAAGGAAAAAAAAAAAAGATCATTCTACAGTCAATGCATCAGATTAGAACTAATGGAGACATAGCCTCTTTCTATAGATTACTTGCATGACCTTGCATTCAACTCTTAAACTGGCTCCTTAGTTTACAATAAAAAGCCCTAACTGCCTAGATGACTGCTGTATGGATATATTCATCACAAGGACACTCATACGGAATTTCTCTACAGGACACAGTTCTTCTCTCAAAACCACACGCGTACAAAACCCAAGAAAACCAAACCCACCACTCATACCATTGACCACAGGCATCACTGGGATACTCATCACTTTAGACCATCAGATGCAAGAGTTGCAAGCTATGGGGTGCGTGCTCCATAACCTCTCACCTTTCCAGGGTAAGTCTGTCAGAATTCAGTATTTTTTCTTCAGCAGTACGTTGCAATACGGGAAACGTTATTGATGAGCTGCTCCCAAAATTTGTGTTATCTATCAGAAAACCATACAGAGAATATACGACCTAGTACTTTGTAAAATCATTTCATTAACTACAGATAATAAAAGATTTTTTTCTTACTAAAAGTAAAAAGAGTTAGACAGTACACGAAAAGTGCATTTTGTCTCCAGTCTTCAGTACTTTGAGTTACTAGTTTTCTCTCCTGACATTTTTTGTTTACAAGTACATCTCTCTACATCCTCTTTCCAAAGTATGTCCATTTATTTCATTTCTGAGAGATTTTTAACAACAATTTGCTATAAGCATATATTTTGTAGATGCTTTTGTTTTGATTAGAATTACCCAATGATGTTTTAAGGTAAGGTTGTATAATTGTTTCACAAGTTCAGTATCTGAACTTAAAGATAGAATCTAACTTAAGACAAATTTAAAGACACAGATCAAGTAGATGTTGATAGAACTAAAGCACCAAAACATTGAAATGGTCCCACTGAGCCACAAACAAATTCAAAGTTATTTAAAGGTAATCATTGGTATTATATTTCATTCCATTATCAAGAAAGAAAGTGGCAGCCATTTAAAACATATTTACAAAGCTATCCATCCTTACCCATTTTGTTAATATAAGGGAAAAGAGGGAGGATGTCTAAAAATACCTGCAAAATAAATTAACAAATGTTTTCTGTGAGCTTTGGCTTATTTGGGAAATGATTCACTGAAAAATAGTGGTCAAAAATAGATCATAGAATTATAGAATCATTTAGGTTGGAAAAGACCTTTAAGATCATCGAGTCCAACCACAAAAATTATCAGGCATGCATACTACCACAAAAATATAGGCTCAACTTCTACGTGTTTGCCCCTTTTTTCCCCCTTCCTTCAAATAAATTAAATACGTTAATGGAAAAAACATTACTTCTTCAATAAACAAAGATTAATTGCTTCAATTAGAGTGAGTTCATTGTTGTCTAAAATATGCCATCAGAAGACATATCTTTATAAGTAAAAGAATTTGTTGTGCAATTCAGAATCTTTTCAGTGCTACTCTCTAACATTTTATTACTGGCTACTCTAACAAACCAGTATAACAACAAACATTCTCTAGGTATCCTTCAAAATGAAAAACACTGTGAAGGAGAAGGAAAAAAAAAAAAATCTAGACCAAAAATAATCAATTAACATTGTTGCAAAAGTCTTAAATTAGTTGTGTCTCAGGTTTTTAAGCCAATGAACAGAAGACCAGAGACTTAAAAATCAGTCTGAAACATGACATGATGGCAGTAGAGTGACTTTTTTCTTCTAATGTCATCTTTCTGAAGACACGTGTAAAAGACCCCTATTTGTTAAAGAAAGGCACATAAAAAGCCTATATGTAAATGCCTATATTATATTTTGGAAAAATATTTCTAGTGGTTTCCTGACAATGATCTATTAACCTATCTTAATACCTGAAGGGACCAGCAGACGACGGTTGCTCTTCAGTCATTCATTCTGACAGCCAGAAGCAGCACATCTTACAGGGCATAACTTTCCAATAAGAAACCCAGTTAAAAAAGAAAAAGAGACTAACAAGAGAAGTTTTCGCCGTTACCTGAAGCATGTGAACTAATACTATGGCTGCTTTGTTGGGATCTGGATTTTGTAAGTGTGCGAATAGAAGACTCACCAAATCCTGATAAAGAACCTGTATTCTGCTTCAACTCCAAACCAGAAAGTTCTGTCAGACTGGATGGTACTGGAAGATATATCTGCTTATTACGCACCAAAGGACTTAATACTCTTTGGTCTCCTGTGTGGGGAACAAAACCAAACCGTAGACTTAAATTTACTCCATAGTAAGTTGCATTACATCCCTAAAAGTCAACCCATTCTGATCAGCTGTTGGTCTTTATTTTTTTTACCAGAATGAATAAAGAATTGCCATAATAATTAAACTGATCTGCTGATTAAACTGATCCTAACCAATCACTGTTTTTCTATGATAGGTAAGCAGCAGCGTGGCAAGAAGCGTTGTGTTCCAAGACTCTTCCAGGCCTCACCACAGTTAGCAGAGATATCACCAAATATCTTGCTTTTCAAAGACAAAAGCACACAAGCACAATAGGAAAACAATCTCTTCGTATCAGGGTTCTGAATTAGAAACTAATTTTGTCTAAATAGATTAAAATGTTAAATATCCAATAAAATGTTACAGTGGAGAACTGTGTGGCTTCTGAAGGATTGTATAGTAGGGCATTTGACAGATTGTGGCTTTGTTGGAAGAAGAAAGGATGCTCTTCCATGGAAAGAACAAGGGGCAAAAGGTGATAAAAAAAGCCACCTGCACTAGACAGTAGAAAGATAGTGGGTTCAGGATGTGATGCAGCGGTAATTATACTGAATTACAGTAGCCAATTAGAACAAGCTAGCACTCTTACATATCCTAACCATAATACAGTCTTTCTTTACTGTTCAGTTAATAAGAAGAGATACAAAAGACAAACAAAGCAAACCCTGTTGAGTATTACCTTGCCTTCCCGAATAGTTTTTTTCCAGATCATGCTGCAGAAGTCTATTGTGGAAAGATGACTGTTCTTTATTTATCCGGAATTCAAACTGTAACACAATATTTAAGATAAATTTTAGAGTTTTCAAATGCAAATAACGTCTTTACACAGACAAACACAACCTTAGTAACAACTACAGCTCTTGTGAAACTCTGCAAATGTTTTAAAAAAATAAATAATTGCTCCAACAAAGAGAGTATTCATTTTATTAAGATACTACGACTGAAAAGCTTCAGTGTTGGAAACCAAAATTAAAATATGGAAGTTACCAGCACATTCATTTGCAGTTGACTTAAATAAAGAAGAAAGCCCCATCCTATAAGGAGTACTACAATCACAGGAGGAAGAGAGGTACAGATGGATGCATAAGAAATCACATCTATGTCTATTAAGTGTATGGCAGGCTATAGTACATCCCCATGTTTTTACTTCATGTAACTTTAATAGGATTAAATAAATGACCAAAAGACTATCAGATATTATATTAAAAGTCAATACATTATCACTGAAAAGGCAATTCCTATCTGACAGCACACAAATTTGGCTGTACCATTCAACAGCACTACTTAATATAACTACTAAAGAAAAGGTAGTAATTACTGGTTTGCTTTTATCTGTTATCGATGAGGTCTGGATAACCAGCTGAAGACCACAATTATTAACCTGCAAGTTGGAAGAAGAAGAAATGGAATGTTATATTTTTCAAAAAAACGCGTATCAATACAAGAAGTTGAATGCAACTTTTTTTTTTATTTAAACAATAAAGGTATTTTCAACAGCAAAATCTGCCAAGAAAGGAACTATTTTTCAAAACTATTATGAAGAATACGTCACAGTGCTAACACTACGTAATTTTTAGTTTAAAAAAAAACAAAACACAAGGTTTTTAGTTTTAAGAATACACGGAAAGCATGACTTTCATGGGGGTGTTATTATGAAGAAAACAAGTGCTTCCATTTAAAGACGAGAAATTTTTTTATTAAGGCAAAACGTGTTGGTCATTTAATTGGATTTACATGACAAAACGGAGCACCTACCCGCTAAATAATGAAGACGTTTAATAGACACATTTCACCAAAGGCCTTACGTTCCCACTTCCCCGCGAATAACCGGAGGGGCACAGACAGCGCTGGGTCCCCCCCTCAGGCCAGTCAGGGCAGGGACCAGCCCCAGCTCCCCCCACCCGCCCCCGGGAAGGGGCAGGGGCTGCCCCCGGGGGGCTCGCCCCGCTGCCAAGCGCCACCCGCGGGCGGCCGCCCCCCTCCGCGCCCTCAGCCCCCCGCGCGGCCCCTCACACGCAGCCGCGGAGCGGCGGAACACCTCCGCTCCTGCTCCGCATCCCGCACCACGA
>VYZM01006899.1:26059-45318 GCA_013398915.1 Dromas ardeola
CCCCGCAGCCGGGCGGCGCTGCCCCCCCCATTCCCGTTTCACCGCCTTTCTGGAGGAAGGGCTTGGGGTTGGCTGTTGTTGTGATGTTTTTGTTTTGTTTTGTTTTGCTTTGCTTTTTCCCCGTTCAGGCTTTTATTGCATAGAACCGTAGAGATTTTATTTAGTAGAACTAAGACACGGACGAGCAGACCTGTTCTATGGCTTTGGAAACAAGTTGGCCAGACATGAAATCAAGAGCAGTTTAAATGCAGAAGTAACTACGGCTTTATAATCTACTCTACGCTTTACAGTTTGATAATGCCAATAGCGTTGTCTGTGTTTAATGATAACTTGCAGGAACTGTCACTGGTGCCTGAAGTTGCTTTGATGCCTACCAGAATCTCTTACTTGTAAGGGGAACATCCATGATTTTTGTGCCAGATTGCTCTTCATCTTGCTTTTTCTACTAAACCTGCAGATGCAGTAATAAATTCAGTCACATAAAGATTTAGGTACAGTAGCGTGAAATTCAGTCTTCTGTTAGAAGATCAGTTGTTTCTAATCGATTCTCTAACTTCATATCCTAGCCCTGAATCAGAATGAACGGCAGGGCATTGCCTTAAATTAGAGGGGTAGTCAGGGAGGGGGAGTTTTCTGCAGCTGCCAGAGTTGTCAACTGTGCGCTACAGAAACAGGAGGCGAGCGTAGCTAGACACAAGTGAAATGTTTAAACTGAGTCTACTTAGTCTGTCCACAATCATATGTGACTGTTGTATTTTTATAAATCAAATTGTGTACAGCAGTCTACAGTGTTGCATTCCAATTACCGATTTCTTAAATTCAGAATATTTCTTACATTTGGGTTTTTTTTGACAATGTTACACGCGTAAGAGCTTCTAGCCCTGGCCTAGGCTAGAAAAAAGGGTGGTTATTTTTTTTCAAGCTTTGTAACACATAATAGCTAACTCTTAAATGCTGCTTATTTAATCCTTTACAGTAGGTGCTATCTTCAGAAATGTTTGCTGACAGTGCTGATGTATATTCAGTTCTTGTGGAGGTTGCCTTTTTGTAAACGGCCTCTTCCTGATCCAGGAAGGGCCAGTGGTATTGCCATGGAGAGAACTATAGAGGCTCTACATCCAAAGTAGGTGAGTGGAGTTCACACGTGCTTTTGCCATTTACATGTAACCTTAGCTAAGGATTTACTGTCAGGAATGCAACATCTGATAGGAAATTATTTACCAAAGATTTTGGGAAATTGTCAGTGATGGTCTAAAACCGCTGGGAACGAGCCATTTCACTCTCCAGCTAAGCTAGCAGACAATTTAGATTTTTTCCATCAATTTCTAGGTTTTATAACTTAAGAAATGAAAACCATTTCCTCGTGGTCAAGGCACCATAGTTCTTTGGGAGATCTCTGAGTATTTGTGACATTCAGTCCTCAGCCATTTATCTCCCAGGTGCTTCAGAAAAATCTTCAGACTGTTTATAACAAACAGGTGGTTCTCCTATGCATAAAGTAAAGCTATTCTTGCTCAACTTAAATTGATTTTGGATACAGGCAGACACAGGAATAATCTGAGCTTGGAAGGTGAATGTTTTTGTCAAAATACGTTTCACAATAGAAACTGAAATTTAATGATTGCTGCAGCCACACGTCCCATTAGTAGGCACACAGTATTGTATCCGCTAGTTTTTGTTAACAGACTTGCACTGCCTTTGCGTGATTGTACTCTTGGAACATCAACTTAATGCTGTAAATTATATTGCCTCATAGTGCTTATTAATACAATACCTTATTCTTTTCAAGACTTAGCAAAAACTTGTCAAGAGGTTAGACTCGGTCCAGACAATTTAATATATTGTTCGTGAGTTTTGATATTTAAAACCCCAGATCTAGTCTCTATGCAGATACGTGTTTAGTTTCTTGTGTGACTAATAGCCAGATGAGTCACTATGTTAAAAGGTTGTTTTTCAGTCTGTTCTGTTTTGACAAGCGTATCCATCACAAAGCTCTGAATAAAGAAGTAAATGAAAGTTGTGAATAACTACTAGGCTTTTTTTTTTTTAAGTCAGTGTTGACTGACATTGATTTATCAATTACCTTTGTATAGAATAGAACAGTTTGGGTTGGAAGGGACCTTTAAAGGCCATCTAGTCCAAACCCCCTGCCATGGTCAGGGACATCTTCAACTAGATCAGGTCACTCAAAGCCCCATCCAACCTGACCTTGAATGTTTCCAGGGATGGGGCATCCACAACTTCTCTGGGCAACCTGGGCCAGTGTCTCACCACTCTCAGCATAAAAAGTTTCTTCCTTATATCCAGTCTAAATCTCCCCTCTTTCGGTTTAAAGCCATTACCCTTTGTCCTGTTACTATACTCCCTGATAAAGAGTCCCTCCTCATCTTTCCTGTAGGCCCCCTTTAGGTACTGGAAGGGGCTGTAAGGTCTCCCCGGAGCCTTCTCTTCTCCAGGCTGAACCCCCCCAGCTCTCTCAGCCTGTCCTCACAGCAGAGGGGCTCCAGCCCCTCTGGGCATCTCCGTGGCCTCCTCTGGACTCGCTCCAGCAGGTCCATGTCCTTCTGATGTTGGGGCCCCAGAGCCGGAGGCAGCACTGCAGGGGGGTCTCACCAGAGCGGAGTTGAGTTGATACCCTAGAGGTACTGCCAGTCGATCATTACTATTAATTAATATGGAGCTAGTTACAAATTTCCGCATTTGCTGTAGGTGGCGTTTCCATGCAGTACTTAGTGAGGGCTGCTGTAAGAGCCCTAAAAGCTTTTCTAAAAGCTAAACCATCTGCCCAGTGTCAGAATGGTGTATAGTTCAGACAGTGACCAATATTTAATTTAGAGAGGTGAAATGAGACCCGTTTCACTTTGATTCAGTGTGTTAACGCTGTAAGGATGGAACTGATCTTTGCAAACATGGAGTTCATTTTTATTTTTTTCTCCAAGCATGATGCTCCATTTTCTTTCCATCCAAACCTTGTAAATACCTGCAAATGTCTGTACTAATAAATCTTCTAAAAAAACCTGTAAGCTCCATCCTGAATTGAAAGTAAGCTTTTCTTAGCAGAGTGTGGATATGTAAAATTGGTGAAATATGCTAAGTTTCTTGTGCCCACACTAGTTCAGAATTGGTAGTGAATGAAAAATGAGAAGTAGTGGGGTAAGGGAATATCATGAAGGAAAAATAAATGCTTACCTTTGTTTTTTCTTCCTTCTGAAACCAGCATGCACAGCTGGCCATTAAATGGTTTTTTTTTTCTATCTTAATTATAACTCCATCTATCATCCTCCACTTCTGACATTGTCAAGTAACTCAAATTCTTGCTCTCTCATTCTTGTCGTTCCTTTGAACTGTACCCCGTTAAGTGGCTGGGGGGATTTTAATAAGGAGACTTGTAGGACTGTGTGAGCATCCATGTGCATCCGATGTGTTGCTCTATCATTGGAAGAACTGTAAGAAGTAAATAAATCGTTAGCTTCCAATCCCCCTTGGTGTTAAGATCACAGTCTCCAGTTTGGCTCCAGGACAAAACTGCCAGGCAAGGGGATTGGGTCGCCTGCATCCTCCCTGCCGGATTGCCTGCAGGAGACTTGAATGTGCTGCCTGCTCCCTTCTTTACTGATTTCACAAGCTCTGCAAAAGACATTTAAGACAATTTTGGGAAAATGCGTGGCTCCTCCTTTTTTTGTTGGTCTCCCATGTACGCCAGCAAAGTAATACGTGATTTATAGGGTCTAGGGAGCTTAGGGGGTGATTTAGTATTTTTTTTAACAGAAGCTTTCATGATAGTCCCCAGCAAAACTAAACTGCTAACAGCGTGGAAAAAAATGAGTCTGGCTTAAGGTAGACTTGTGCATTATAGTTCCTATAGCAACATCTATGGCTGTAGCCTGTGGATGAACTATTTGCCTGAAGCTGGATAACAATTTAAACGGTCGTTTGTATTTCAGTAACAAACATGCTGAATGTAACTGTATGTGGCAAGAAGTTTATCTCAAATCCACAATCTGTTTTCTGGGGACAGGATGCTCATTAGCGCTCCATTTTGCACAGATACCTAGACAACAGGATGGGAGGGGCAGAGAGGAAACGAGAATGACTTCTTCCCAACCTGCATGTGTGTGCAGGTACAGCTGTGCCTGAGGTACATGAGCTGCTGCTGCAGTGAAGTCCTTCATCTGAACCATACGTACAGTTTAAGGCCCTCGGTAAACTGCTAGTTGAGTTACTCTGTCACTCTGGAAGTGACCTGTAAGAAGAGCAATAGTCCTGTCAGTCTTTTGCGCTCCCTGGATACTGGCTCCTGCACTTGTGCAGTGATGAGGCTTGAGCAACCATGGTTTCATCTGGTTGGAATATTCATTCGCTGGTACGTGATACTACTCATGAAGCACAAAAATGTCAAGCCTATTTTTAATAGCCTCATAATGAAAAATAAAACATTGTCACGGGAGGAACTTGGTATAGCACCAATGCATTTATACAGCACCTGCATTTCATGTTTCGGTGTAGGATTTGCTTTGGCAGAGTGTTTCCAAGATGCCAGTGTGCGCGTCTCATTGTTCTACGCTGAGATCAGCTTTTAGAGTGAGCTCAGTATGTGGACTGGGAAGCTCCATCCTCTGAGCTGGCCTCCTGGCGAGGCTGATACCTGTTCAGTGCCCACGTATAGAGCAAGCTGGAATCAGCGTTACGGTTATGCCTTTTCATTTTGAAAGACTACTTGAAATCCACTAACGTAAGATGAAGATCTGTTAATAAAATGATTTAACTGTTTTCCAGTGGTGGGGAAAATGATGATGACTCTGACCAGAACTGGAAACCACCAGAAAATGAACTGATCCAGAAGTTAATAGCACAGATTGAATATTACTTCTCAGATGAGAACCTTGAGAAAGATGCCTTCCTTCTAAAGCACGTGAGAAGAAATAAGATGGGCTATGTCAGTGTTAAACTCCTCACCTCTTTTAAGAAGGTAAGCTAACTTTTTGAGACTTTAAGTGCCTTGTGTAAGCCTGATGAATCTAAAAACATTAGGAGAGATGAGATGAAAATAGTATTTTACAGAGGCGGTTTTACAGCCTTCTTTATCTGCCTCTCTCAGGGGTTGATTCAGTTTTGATGTGATGGTGAGGTTTGGTTTTATCCAGAGCTTGAATTGCTGAGCTTGTTCGTGATTAGCTAGAGAAGTCGTAGCTTCTTAAATTATCTTTCTGGTATAGTAAATGGGACATTGGATAAAATTCATTTCTAGATCAGCTACTCATGAGTAGCCAAATAATCCTGGTGAAGTTACTTTCTTGTCTCCGAGAAGGGATGGTGAATCTGACCTTTGCAAACATATGGAGGTCCAAAAATTAAGAGTAGTAAAAAGTCTCTGATAACTGGAGTCACTTAAAGGTGAGGTGGGTTTTCTTCTTTTTTCCATTAGGAACTCCTATGTAAATATGTGTAACTGATTTCTAAAATTACATTAGAAACACTGAAAAGATTGTAAATCTGACAGTTTTGCAGAGCTGTTCAGTCCAGGAGTTAAGGCACTCCCTGTTTCTTCAGACCACTTCAAACAGATTATACCAGTAACAGATAAAGTGCTCCTTGGAAATGGAGCAGTTTGGGGGGTTTTAAACTGAGATTTTAGAGGGAGGAAAAACCAGTTCAATAAAATGAAGTCCTAGACTTGGCAAAACTACTTGTTTGGCAAATTTAACAAAATAAAACCCACAGAACATGCATTATGGTCACGGTTCAGACCTAGATACGGAATGACCCAACATCACCTGAGCAGGCTTTAAGGTAAAGGAATGATTTTCATTTCATAGTGTCAGTTCCTATTTTCAGTAGCTTCAGCAGGACATGAGCGTTACAGGAGCTCACTGCTGCCCATTACAGCCAGAAAACTGTTTACTTTTTCACTCGGGTCTGCTGCATGGAACTTAAATCCGGGTTTCTGTTTGCAGACTGGAGCCTGCATCTGCCTTAAACTTTCTGTAATTAGTTTGAGTGGGTTTGATGAGTTGTGCTGCTTAACCTGTGTCTGTCTTCAAGGTGAAGCACCTTACCCGTGACTGGAGAACCACAGCCTATGCACTGAAGTACTCGGACACTCTTGAGCTCAATGACGATAACAAGAAGGTCAGAAGAAATACTCCAGTTCCAGTGTTTCCAAGTGAAAACCTCCCTACCAGGATGTTACTGGTGTATGACATCCACAGGATTTCTGAGCTGGAGGCTCCTAACAAACAAGAAAATGGATGTGTGCAAGAAAGGATAATGGAGCATCTCCTCAAAGCCTTTGTAACTTTTGGTGCAATTTCATCAGTTCGTATTCTCAAGCCTGGTAGGGATCTACCACCTGATATCAAGAGGGTCAGCAATCGGTACACCCAGCTGGGAACTCAGGAATGTGCAATTATAGAATTTGAAGAGGTAGATGCTGCCGTACGTGCTCATGACTTCATGTGTGCTGAAGAGACTGGCGTGAAAGTTGTCCTAATAGGCATGAAACCTCCAAAGAAAAAAGTTCCCAAAGACAAGAACCGTGACGAGGATACCAGCAAGAGCCTTAAGAAGGGTAGATCCCTTAATAAGAGAGTTGAGGAACTTCAGTTTGTTGGTGATGAATCTTCAGCAAACAGCTCTTCTGACCCAGAGAGTAATCCGGCATCGCCGTTGTCAGCACGCAAAAGTACCGCAACGAATATTAGGAGTAACTTGAGCCCCGTCATTCATCCAACCAACCATTTGAGTCCTAATGTGTCACCCAGATCAAGCCCTTGGAACAGTCCATCTTCACTCAGAAAAGTAACCAAAAAGTCTCCGCTGGCCGAAGACAGCAAGCTTAACCCAGGCACTAGCCCTGAAATGCCAAGGAAAGGTACAGATTATTCCTCGGATAGCAGTATCACTCCTTCGGGCAGCCCCTGGGTACAGAGAAGAAAAGCTCAAACGGTAACACAAGAGAAGAGTCCCGTCAGTAGCCCCATGTTGGCTCGGAAAATACAGAACGCAGATGGGCTACCTGTCGGGGTGCTGCGGCTGCCCAAAGGTCCTGATGGCACTAAGGGATTCCACAGCGGAGGTGAAAGAAGGAAGGCTACGAAGAATGAATAAATCATTCTTTAAAAACAGTTTCACAAGTCCCTCAACTGCTTTTGTTCAAGCCTGGTGAAAAATTGTCACTTGAGTGACCGAGCTAAGTCAGTATTCCATTTTCAAAGATTTTGTATTCGCGTAGAGACTTTATCACGTTGTATACTCACTTCACAGAGCGCCAGGCCAGTTGAGGTTGGAAGGCATCTCTGGAGATTGTCGGGTTCCCCTCCCTTGCTCGAGCAGGGTGCAGCGCAGCAGCTCCCTGCGGGGTGTGGACATCTGACCGGCTGGAGACTCCCCAGCCGGCCTGGGCAACGTGTTCCCACCTCCAGCCACCCACAGGAAAAGGCGTTTCCTTACCTGCAGGTGGAATTGCCTGTTCCAGTTGCTGCCCTTTTTCCTGTTACTGGGTATCGCTGGGGAGAGCCCGGCGCCACCTTCTTTCCTCCTTCCCAGCAGGTATTTAAAGACGTGGATGCGATCTGCCCCCGAGCCTTCTCTTCTCCACTCTGAACAGCCCCAGCTCTCCCAGCCCCCCCCAGGAGAGATGCTCCAGTCTCTAAACCATCTTACGCACTTACCTAATGCAGTGCCCTTACCTGTAGTAGTATTTTTTTTATGTAGTAGTTTGAAATACCTAAATATTGAAAGAGGCATAGAAATCATTCATGTAACTACATGATTTCAAAGCTACGATCCTGAAGAGCGGCGTGTAAGTGCTTACAGTTTAGCGGTCGTACGACGATGAGCTGTGGTGTGTTACCGGCCTCATCCTAAGGAACAGAGGCTTTGTGGACTTTCTGGGTTTGTCTCGAAAGGAACGCTGAGAGAGGCGCTGCAGAGCTGCTCTCTGCTCGCACACGTCTCCAAAGACAGCGGTGTTCAGGAGGACCAAAGCGTGTGTTTTCATGTGATGCGAATAAAGACTCTCGGCATCGAAGACTGTTTTGTAAGGGTTATCTCATGTAATCAGATGGAAATAAACAGAAATATTAACTCAGTCCACATCTATTTTGTTTACTTTAAAAATTAAGTTGATCTGCTCCACCTGAATAGATACTTAAACCTCATCTTATGCCGTATGAAATTCCAGAAATAGTTACTCAGAGTTCCCACTGCATTCGGGGGCGGGGGGGCAAAAAGGTCCTCTGCCCCATTACTGATGGTTATTTCACTCCAATTGTATGTCACAGTCGTTTTTATACAATATTATACACTAATCAATGGTTTTCTCACTGTTAACTCTGAATTTAACAAGCAGGCTCGGCAACAAGCACCTAAAATTAACTATAATCCTGCCGGAAGCCAAAGAAGGAATCTCTGCAGTTTTACTTCTAAGAGTTACACTCCTGAAATACCGAGAACTATACGTAACAGTCCATCGTGGTGAAAAATCTGCAAGACACCGTGTGCTTGCAGGAAAAGAGGAGGTTGAAAATAGCACTTACCAGGGCGATGCTCTCTGAATGAGCGCAGCTACAAGTCACAGTCAACACGTAAAGCTTAAAAATCAAACTTACTTCTGTATAACACTGGCCGCTTGAAACTAAACGTCGCGTCAGACACTAACGATGAGTCATTTTGCTTTAGAAAGTTTTACGCTTGACCGACAAAATGAACACTGAGTGTGACCGCTTAGTAAATAAACAGGAAGTCGACAGTTTTTCTTCAGTAATAAACCAAATACTGTTACTGAAAAGTTATTAGAAGGCCATAACCTATAAAAATACTCTAAAACGTCTTTTACAAGAGAACACCATCTTACTGGAGTGCAGGCCCGCTTACCCTGACACCAAGATACAGGTAACTGTAACATGCCAGAGAGCTGCTGAGCCTGTCTTTAGAGAGCTTGTCCGTAAGAAAGGAAAAAGAATACATTTTACCATAGTCGTCATTTTTGTAGCAAGAAAATGGAGACCAACTTGATCAAGCAGCAAGTGACTATGCCACTTGATCAAACAACACAAGATAACGTGATCAGTGAAATTACTTGGAAAGTAAAGTACCATTTATAGATAAGAAGTCAGCATGAGGTCTAACTCCGAGTTCAGATAAGAATATATATAACGACAGTTCTGCTTCACATAATCTTCCCCGTCTCCAAAAGGAATGCTTTCTGCTTGGAAAACGTTCCGTGGTACCTGCAGGCAGCCACACAGACACAGCAACTTCTCTGCTACCCTCCAACCACCATTGTTTGTGGGGGTTTTTTGTACTTTTTTTTTTCCTTTACGTTTCTTATTGCCACTTTGGAGCCGGAACAACCACTTTATGCTGATTTTATTAAAAGAGACCAAAGCAGAAGCCATGAACAGCTTCTGTATCATTGTATTTATATACAGTATTCCTTTTAGAGCCCAAAACTCTGCCAGTTTAATTACCTAGAATGTTTTTACATCGATTATGAAGTACCTTCTCTCTGGCTACTCCCCACACTCACCGGCAGCGTCTAGTACCAGCTCCTGCTGGACGTGTGCGTTCACACGGGTTCTGACGTCTCGCCATCAGAACGCAGGCGCCGGGGCAGAGCGAGCCCCACCACGGCCGGCACGAGGAGCCCCCTGGGCTGCGGGAGCAGGAGCCCCCGGCGCCTCCGCACTTACCGAGTCCTGCCCCGGGCGGGACACGCCGCTCCTCCGCAGCTCGCACGCACACTTCAAGCAGTGGTTTCGAAAAGATGGAGGTTCAAGCTATTTTTATTGCTCTTTTTTTTTTTTTTTTTACAGGAAACAAACAGCAATTCTACAAAGCATTTGGAGAATTAGACCATTCCCCCCCAGAAGCTCACGGTTTGCGAAGGCGTTCAAGATTCTGAACTTTGTCTAAATGCTACCGGTGCCCAGTGCGTCAACAGGCACCACCACATGCGCTACGCAAGCCACGGCAGGCTTCAGTCATACGTGCGCGCGCCAATTAAAACAGAGGCAATATTTAATGCCTGAGACAAATATTTCACCCTCCCTGAGTTTGTCTCTGTCTTCACATTCAATCGATTGCTCAAAGCTTCTGTTTAAAACCAATTCAAAACGCAAATGTACACACCATACGCACACAGCGCCTGGCGGAATGCTGCCAGCAGACATCAGCCCCCAACAGCTGTGCCTTTATTGTGTTCTGACTCTCAAACGCTTGTAGTATGATGACATACTTCAACTATTTTTAAAAAATTGTCCTATCAACTGGAGAGAAATGAGGTGAGGACGCATTCGGAATTTCAGTCACTGGCCGGGAGCCCTTCCCAACTAGGACAGAAGATTTACTTCTGTCCCCAGTAACGAGGGAGGCACGTTCCTGGCACCTTCGTTTCGCACAGGCACAGTTCACGGGCTGCGTTTACAAACCTGAAGTCTGAAAAAAGGCCAGGGACTTCAGTCAAAAACGGTTACGAACTAAGCTAGCACACCCAAGCTGTTCAGAACACGAGTCTGATTAATCAAACAGGGCTGGCTTCAGTTGGCACCACCGTTCCCTTAGCTTCGATTTTACGGCACTGGAAGCAAAGATATAGTTGATTGAGTCATAGGAAAGATCCCACATCTGTGCTCGAGTCAGATTAAATGTTTTTGCGGCCAGCTCGTATTCTTGCGATAGATCTGTTGCAAAGACGCCTTTATCATCAGTCTGGAGTTAAATTGAAAGAAAAGAAAAAACAAGTTTAAATTAGTTCTTCTACACCAAAAAGGGTGTTTTCTACACGTTACAGACCAGTTTTATCTTGCTGTTTCACATTTTATTCCATGGTTCTTTCATCTGTTGGCAATTATTTCATACTTTGTTTGCCCTATCTTCACTCAAAATTAGTTAAGTTATTCAAACATAGAAGAAAACTTTGTAAAGTGATGGCACAATTTATCAAGAACGTAGGAATTCCTATTAAAATTGCGAGGAAGATGGTAATGAAGTGATGCACCCGTGCAAGCTGCGTCAGGCTGTGCAGGTGTCCCTGTTCCTCTTCTGCCCTCCCTCAGCTGCGGGAACTAGAGCGCGCTCTATTCCTGCCTCCGCAGGGAAGAGCCCCTCACCCTCACACCTCGTGTCGACGAGAACAACTTCTCGATACCGACTGAAGTACTGGGCTGGCATCAAAACCATATGATGGAAAGCCACATAAAGATTATTCACCTAAAAGGAGCAGGTGAGGATTATTTGAGGGTAAATGAGATGACGAACCTGCAGCTCGGAGTCCTCTGTCCCCCAGAGGCTGGAACCAGATGATCTTTAAGGTCCCTCCTAACCTGAACCATCCCGTGATTCTGTGATCCTCTTCCGCTTCAGACACTGTAGTGTCTCCTCATTCTATTACTCTTATTTTTACAGGCCTTTATGGGTAAACTGCTGTCTTACGTGACTTCACTGGTTATCCAGACTATTCACAATTGAAAAATCTCAGAAATAATCTCTAATCTTGCATTATTTTTCACCTAATACATCAATACTTTATACAATAAAGGATTGAGGCTTATTTAAATAATAAGCACAACACTAATATATATATTAGTGTATATATAACACTATATATACACACACTTGGGTTAAACCACCATCACGATGATAAAATCCTGCCAATGCCAGTAAAAGTACTTGGCACCTCAACATTTAAAGACCTTAATTAGCTGTCAAGAGAACTCAAGGACTCTGGTCCAATACAATGAGTGCCCAGGGAAGCACAAGCTCAAATGCAAGCGTTGGCCTAATGCGTTGAAGAGAAATCTGTCAGTACGCCAAGAGTCAAGCAGTTCATTGCCCGCACAGCTGACCCTCTTACCTACACCGAAAAAGAAGGTCTTGCTTTATGATAAAACCAAGAGAAATACTAAAAATTCCCGTTCCTACTACAACCATTTCTCAAACAGAACTTTACCACTTCCTATAAGCGGATGATTTGCTGCAAGGTCAGAAACGGTCAGTAAGTCAGCTCTGACCCACAGCAGGAGATTTACTTCTCCAATTTCACACTACTTTCGCTTGTTGCCTAAATACGTGGTTAAAAATCAAAAAAACTTACACACAGCACTGCAGGGTGGCCCATGTCGTACCAGTATCCAAAGTGGTGTTTGTCACAGGAAGGCACTGTCTGAGTTTTGATGTTTGATGTCATGCAAAATTCTAAGGGGAAAAAAGCAGAAACAAGGATCTATATCAAACAAAAGACATGTTTTCGACACATTAATTTACTTATTTCTGTTTCTGAATGAAAATTAAAATCAGCTATTGTTGTTTCTTTGATTTTCTGTGCTTCAAATATTTGGCAATATCTTCCAAGGCAAGGTTGGCGATCAATTTCTTCCTAACTACTGGCTGGGTATAAAATTTAGGGAGCCTGCAGACCAGATACAGGAACGCCACACAGCCTTGCTCAGTAACTACAAGTTACGATTTCCTTTGGTTTTCATCTGAGACATCAATTGTTGTCTGCTGCCACAAATATGTCAAAACCACAAAAGCGTCACCTTCACAGGCAATTCTCCCACACACGCTGCCACGTTTTTCTAAGTCATCTCTGGTCAAGGACAAATGAGAGTTACCAGATCAGCAGCACAGACCATTTCTGGAATCTAGAGATCACCAAGTAACTTCCTTAACTTTGTTCCTTACCAATAGGTATCTGATTCTGTCGAACAAGTAGCACTAACTCTTCCGAACCTGCTGTGCCAGAGCTGAGAAATGTTCCGTGTCCAATTCTGTCAGGAGGCAGGCCCAGGAGAATTTTGGTTTCCTCTTCTTGATTTGGAATCTAGAGAGGATACATTTTACATTCCGTCAAGGCAGCATAAAGCAGCACATTAAATAATTGCAACGGACTTCAAGCTCTATTTTCACAGCATATCTTATCCAAAAGGAAGTGTTAGCGAGACCAAATACCCGCATTACTACCCTGTAAAGAAAGAAGTAGGGCATGGAAGTGCCTCGCGACTTGGAATTACAAACCGAAGCAGCCAGAACCCTGAAGTGGTGATGTAAAACCAGACGATCCTTATTCGCAGTTCTGTAGCACGTTCAGTTGGAGGCCTCAAATCAGCTCTCCATGCTTCAGTTTCAAAACTACCCCGTCAAGAAGATCTTTAACACCCGTTTTACACAGGGATTAAAAAAATGGTGTGAAGAACTTAAACTGCAAGAGGCCAAAAACCAGCACAACAAACAAAAAATTAAAAAAAAACAAGAGACCACTGAGACACTAAGAAATAAGTTTTCAGAGAAACATGCGGGAATATCCTGCAAAAGCCTCCTTAATGAAATAGAAACAAGTATGAACAGGCCCGTGACATCATGTATCATGCCTAATTTCCTGAAGAAATAAAAATGTTTTCAGTACTTATGAGACTCGTCAGAGTAAACTTCAGCCACCACGTCAGCATTCAGGGGTACGGAGGAGCCCAGCTCCTCCTACTGATGGAGGCAGAGCTAACAGCGATTCATGACAATGGTGCGAATTTTACTACACGTGACTTCTGAGAAAATACTGTGAAGAAAACAGTGGATCTCTTGGAATATTAATAATTTTCAAATTTACAGCCAACCTCCCAACAGCTATAGTACAGTAAAAAATAATTTGACAGCTCTGATTCAGGAGAGATTGCTGAAGAATTCTCCCCATTTTCTTCACTCTTGTCAAAATGCCCCAAACCATTACTACTTTGGCCCGAGAAGTTCAAAATGCACAGAAGTTAATTTTAGTTTCATCAAGGTTTTCATAAAACGGGAATTACAGCGAAGGACCAAAACAAAGAAAACTTTTACCTCTGAAAGGTGCAGCGCCAGCTTTAGACCTGCTTTTTTCGCTTCTGAGAGCGCTTCCAAAAAATCTTGACCATGTCCTGCCTTCAAGACAGAAAGACATCACCATTCTACAGCTTGTTCTACAAAACTCCTAGTACAATAATCAGGAAGTCTAGCAATATCAAAACACTTAATTCAAATACAGTTACATTGAGTTATTTTCCTTTTCCCATTACTTCAGTTCTGAATGCAGCAAGTCACCCGACGTTCTGCTCTGTGGGCACAGTTTAGACGAACTGGGCAAATTATCAGCAGTTGAGACAATGCCCAACACTGAGAAGCCGATTACTGTGATTTTGATATCCTTCCTACAGCTATCAAACACCCGGAGCCATTTCATCGCCACTTGACAGCTACCCTCACACATTTTTGCTTTCTTAATACGCAGGAAGCACTTGGCGCATCTAAACAAAATTTAAACTCGTGTCAACCCGTAATATTAACTTGCCTCAACCCAGTCAACCCGAGTGGGACTATTTAGTAACAGACGCTTCCCAGATAAACACTACTTTTCAGTGGCTCTTCCTTCAGTGTCATACATTAATCTATTGATTCTCTGTTGGAGTATCTGTTCCTTACAGCAAGAGGGATTGAGCTGGTATCCAGATTGTGAGCAATCCGTTCAAACGAGCAACAAACAGGACAAAAGCTTCCAAGAACAAAATGTGAACAGAACCGCTTGCTGTTACACAACGTTATATATTTATCTTCAAGAGCAGACCAAAATAAAACAAAAAACTTACGGTGGGATCACCACTGAGGTCAAGTCCTACTACAACCCCGTCAGTGGAAAGAAGGAATTCTTCAGCAAGTTTAACAGTCTCCTTCGCAACTGCCGGGCCACCTCTTCTATTTATGGCTATTAACAATCTGGGATAGAAACGTACACATTAAGTTAAACATAGGCTGTGATATCAGGAGACTAACAAATCTAGTAGCAACAAAAATGGCACTTCACATCCCTCACGCTTGAGTATAAAGAGCGTTTGTACAGGAAACCGTTCAAGGAGTGAAGGTGCCGAAGCGCAGAGGGACACAAATTAGATAAATACGTTGGCCTGAAATGCCACAGCCATGGCGAGGAGGGCAGGGCACAACCCACTGCTCACTTCCTGCCTGCGCTATCAGGTGAGCAACCTCTCGGAGGCGCACACACACGAAGGATGAGAATTCTTCAGCTTCCACAAATATATCTAACGAGAGTTGCTACCCAGAGGGTGAAAGTCAGGCAAGCAGACTGCCCCCAAGCAACCACGGACACCCACTCAAACTTTTCTGCTGATTCGGACCACTCCTTTACCGCAGGTTGCTTGTACAGCTAACCAAGCGAAAGCTTTGCAATGAATCTAGACTGAAAAAGGAGTCTTTAATGCAATCTCGTCAAAAACACTGCTTTTCCTGAAAACGTTGCAGAGAATGGACAGTCTGAGAGCTGAAAAGCCTCACCCAGTTCCTTTCTCTGCCAGTAAAAGGGAAGATAAAAAGTCAGGTTTCCATACAAATTACTTGTTTCCATTCCATGTAATCTAGTTTAAGCACAATTTTCTTTCCTACACTGATGGTTTGTAAACCTCTCTGCAAACCATGCCCGGGCATCAGACTACACAAAACCTTCAAACGGAGGTACGCCATGCGCTGTATTTACCTGACGTCTATATCCAAGCCTTCTTCTTTACACTGCTTTATACCCTCAAGTACAGTTTCAACATACATCCTTTTGGTCATACCTACAAACACACGTACACATTTGGAATAAACATATTTGAATTAATTTTATTACATGGCAGACCCAGCACCCTGGCCTCCTAAGTTTCATTTTGCACCTTTGATTTTAGTCCATGGTCTTCTAATCTATATAGTTCTAATTCTGTTTATAAATACAGCTTCACTTTGAAGCATACATTCGAATTAAGCCTCCTCCTGCGCATCTGAAAGAAAATAACTTAGTGTGTAACGACAGAGTAACAACAGGACTTCTCTTATGTGTTTCTATTAAACCACATCTACAAGAAAATTAAAAAATGAAGTAACAAAAAGAAAATATTTCAGCTATTCAAAGTATTAGCAGACTCAGATGTCATACTAAAGCGAAAAACCCACATTCTTGGGCAGTAGAGTTCTAACCAACACATTTTTGTCCTCAATGATCTAACAATAAAGTGGCATGTTTTTACACGGTTAAATCTTTGCTTTTATATTTAAGGTATATTTTTATGGAACCAACTAAATTTGACTTTACCTGTAATTAACATAGCCTTAACTAAGTTTTATAGCACATCAGACTTACAAATTAAAAACCAGAACAGACCGTACCTGTGGACTTTTCATCTCTAGGAGTGCTCCTCAATTCCAGGTACTTGACACCATCATCAGCAAATTCTTTAATAACATCTTTAGTTATCTGATTAAGAAACGCTGTATTCAACATCATCAAAGTACTTAAAAGACTCAGATCTTTTGGCCTGAAACACTTTTTCAGTGTTTCAGTCCCTATGTGTTTTTAGCGTTCTCCATCTCTGGGAACACCACCCCACAGAGGGCACCTCCGCTTCCCTCCGCGAGTCAACAGTGCGTTCGGACAAATGAGAATTGCCCTGTCTGAACAGGAATAACCCTCAGCTGGGGCAGTCATCACCCCCTTCACAGCCACCGTGCCTTTCCGCAAGTTTAACAGGCTGCCTAAAAGCCCCTTTCCAGGAGGAAAGAAGAGGACGCTACACCACCTTCTGCTCCCTGTTTTGATCACACAACAGTTCTCCGCGACAGTTCTGTAATCTGAGGCGAACAACGGGCAGTTCTAGTTCTGTAGTTTTGGTACGTACTGAACCGAAGAAGAAACTGGATCAAAATCAAAATCAAAGCTTTGGTAATGACGAACAGGCATCACATTTTTAAGACATTATCAGCCCAAGCAGCTGAGCGGTCATAACGACCGCCATGTTGGAAAGTCACTGCTTTCACAAAACTTAAATGTAAAAGTTATATAAAATCCTGTGTTTCTGAATTCATGTGTTTTACAATAATAATGATGACCTCCAATTGAAGGGACCATTGCTGATATTGTTACTACGAACCCAGAGCTGTTAATCCAACTAAGTGACTGTGTGCATTGCTTGCTTGTTTTAAGCCAACTTTTAATCAACTCACCAGTAAAATATCTTCAGGCCTAGTGGTAATCTGATAGATGATCTGAAACATCTGAAAACATCTAAAATAAAAAGTTAAAAAAATTAATTGGACAAACGTTGAACAGTAAAATGAGTATTCAAAAAAAAGAAAAATCTGCACTTTGGAAACATGTACTCACTATACTCAATGAACCAGCTTGTGGCTTAAAATACACAGGCCACCTGAATGGCCATTTCTGCTTTTAGATGCTAACAACGCATTTGCGAGAGAAATTATTATTATTATTATTATTATTACCACCCGGCTTTTTTAAGCACGAAGGAAAACACGAACTTCCCAAAAAAGGAAACCGTAAGAGTCAATTTTCTCTGAAGAGCACATGCCACAAGTGAAAATTTTATAATCCTTTAAAAAGGGAACTAATCAACATGAGATTTCCATTTAGTTTGCAAACATCTAAGCGGTTATTGTATAGGTACAAGTAGCAAAAAAAATCGAACAGATTGTGCTGTAACTAAAACTTGAATATGCCTTTTCTGCGGTCAGTGTACAAGGCCACACCTTTCTCCGTTTTGAACTCAATTTAATGATACTCGGCAAATGTCCACGGCTCACACACAGGTGTACACTCACTCATCTAAGGTCCTTTTCTTTCCTTTGTCAATCACCGTCACTCCATTCTGGATCTGAAGGGACGGCTTCTGGGCCATAAGTTTCTTCATAGTGGCAGAACTGATACAGCCATTCAAATGAGCATGAAGTTCCTAGAGGAAAAAAAAAAAATCCTATGGATTTGTGTCCAGCGAAAAGGATGGCTTCTACATCTTGTTTGTGTTACTGGTCTTGTATCCTACGTTATTGGTTCACTCCGAGTTTGAAAATAAAAATAAGAGCTATCTCTGTGTTTGGCTAGTAATTGTTTCCTCACACTTTTGCATGCCCCGGTTCAACTCAGACCCTCCCGTTTGTTCCTCCTCCGGCAGTGGCTGCTGCCAGCACTGATCCCGGCGGGAGCGCGGCTGGCTCAGGAAAGGCAGCTCTCCAGCTCCTTCTGGGAGCGGAGCAGCTCCAGGTGAGGAGGGAGCCGACAGCTGCCTCAGAGTTAACAAAAAGTGTAAGAAGGATTCAAGAACTCTTTCCTCATCCACTGCTGGTTAAGGATAGATGCACGTTGTTCAAAAATAGTAGCATCTGTGTATCCACTCACCTTTCTTTTTTCCATACTTTGAAGTTTTAACTCACACCAGAAATCCAGCAAGACGCTACCTCTGCCCATTGACAGCAGCCGGAGCAGCTGCCCTCCTTTGTCCGAGGCTGCCTTCTGCCTGCCCTTCTCCGGACAACCTGCGTTTGGGGTCCACACCTACGATCCTCAGCTCCATTCCTCACTTCACCTTTGCTCCTGCTTACGCTCTCTTGGCTCCTGGCACACGGAACAGGTCCCTGGTGCCCTCCCTGTACCCGCAGAGCATCTCCTTTGCTACCTGCCCCCTCGAACACATCCCTTCTCGCTGGGAAGAGAAAAACAGGAGAAATATTTCTTCAAGTCTTCGATTGGAAAATATGCTGAAATTGTACCTCCTTCAACATTTAATTTTAATTTTGTGAAGTATTATATTTCAGATTCCTATTTTAAAGTATTAAGTTCACAAGCGGAGGAAAAGGGGTCAGATTATTGTAAACGATGAAGGTGCACAACTCCAGCCGAACCGCAGGAGCTGCGGCTGCTCACCGCTTCTGGAAATCGCGCCAGGCACACGCTACCGCTACTACACTAAATTTTTCCCAGCCTGAGAAGTGAAGCACCTCACAGAATTCAGTCAGACATGAAACGTAAGCCCTGAAAAACACCTTACTGAAGAGGAGCCCGGGAACACAGGGATGGTGGGATTTGATGAGGGGTTGCGGAGCCTTCGCTGTCTAAGCTCTCCGAGAGTACGTGCCCTTTGCTGACTCCCAGGTGCCGAAGGGTGACACCGATAAAGCGGCGCAGACCGGCCCGAAGGGGCGCAGAGATAGGCCGCCGGCGAGGCGCGCCCTGCGCGGCGCGCAGCCCCCAGCGCTATCAGAGGCGGAGCTGCCCGGCTCAGCCTGGGGGCACAACAGGGCAAAACCAGAAAATACAGATCGCCCTCACCTGATTTAAGTGGGAGAAGGTGAGACGCTGAGAACGCCAAACACCTGCTGTGGGGTGAAGGAGCCCAGAAAAAGCGCTCGGTGGTTAAAAATGGAGAAAACGGCCGCCGCCGCCCCCACCCCGC
>VYZM01006899.1:68550-101349 GCA_013398915.1 Dromas ardeola
CCCCGGGCACGGCGGGGCTTCGGGGCCCGGCCCCGGAGCCGGGGCGGCCCTTCGTCGGGCACGGTGAGGGGCGGCGGAGCGCCGGTACCTGCAGCGCCTGTCTCGGGCTCACCGCCATTCACCTGAAATCCTGCTTTCAAAAGCTTTTTTTTCTCAAATCCTCGTAAACTGGGGCTGCAGGGACGAACGGCATCACTAATTCTCGAAATCCCGATGAAGCCACTTTGCGGAGATCGTGACAGGGACCAGTAGGTTGTAAGAGAGGGTGGAGGAACGTATCGAGTTTGCTTTATGTTCCCAAGTATCCAGTTTAGCAGCTGTGGAGCTCCTTTGCTATTGAAAACACAGAAAAGCAACGCTTAAACAATACCATTAAAGTAAATACATGCTTTCAAAGGACCTACATGTAATATCACCAATGTCTTGGTCCTTCCAAGGATTATCCAAATAGAAGGATAAAGACAGAGGCCTTGTCAGAGCATGGAAAGTACGGATGGCACCCACCTGAACGCAGCCCCACGGCCTGTGGGTCAGCATGGACGGCGGGTGGTCCACCCCGCAGACCACCGAGCCCCAGCTCCGAGGTCTGGCCAGCCCCAACACTCAACCATGGCTGGTTTATCATCCTTTCTCTCTGATCACCATCCGTTAAACACATCACCTGCCAGAGTTGCCTACAGCCACACTTCCTCCCAAAACCAGCACGGAACCAGGCGTTCAACGGGAGTTGAGGTCTGCAGGCAAGAGAGCATCATTGCAAAGATGAATAAAAAACAGCAAAAGCAGCTGGGCAGAGGAACTGAACCCCAAAATACTGTCACATAAGCAATAGTTCATACAGCACGTGCCCTCCCACCACTATAGCACATCTCACCCCAGCCCAAGCCATCCTTCCCTGCCACTTCTGCACCTCCCGGTACAAGCCGGTCGCTTAGACCTCCACCTCTGCAGGGCCACGTAATCGGGGTCACCTTTTTTCATAGTTCCCCACAGGGCAATAGGATTACGTGAACACTGTTTCAAAGAAGGCATTTTTCTTGCCCTTACCCAAGATCCATTGCACACACTGTAAAAGAAGTAGTTTTAACATCCCGGTGTCAAGCCAAACAGTTGCCATCTGCATCCCGCAGGACCGGGAGCCCAACGCCATGGCAAGGCTGGCAGGACAGGGGCTGGCCAGCCAGGGCCCAGCCTCGCAGCAGAATCACAGAATAGTTTGGGTCGGAAGGGACCTTTGAAGGCCATCTAGTCCAACCCCCCTCCATAAGCAGGGACATCTTCAACTAGATCAGGCTGCTCAAAGCCACATCAAGTCCCTCAGGCAGGCCTGGGGATGGCAGTCAGGACCTACCAGGCGTCCAGACTGCCAGAAAAGTTCATGGTGATGAGGCAGGTCTGAGGTCAACCAGGAATGCAATCCACAGGTCAGGTCCCGTGATGGGAACTGAGGCCAGACACAGTGGCTACCAGGGAGGTCCATGGTGATGTGGCAAAGCCAAACCAGGAAGCCAGGTCACAGAACAAAGCAACAGGAGCCAGGGACAAGCACAACTCGGATAAAGCTCAGGCAGGGACTGGTGGTCTAGGGCTGAGCTGACACGGAACCCCTGGGCCCATGGTCAGGTGTGTGGGTGCGGGCCCCAGGTGAGGTCAGTCAGGGCCAGTAAGGCCAGTTAATCTGTGCTGCATCCCCCTTCACTATTCTCATTATGAAACAATGTCACCGTCAGAAAGCGTGGGTCAGACTGCATCCTGATTTGACTGCAAGGTGAAATAAACACTGCCAGAACTTGTTTCCAGTGGATGCTTCCCGTTTGACACCAATTCTTCTGAAATTAGGCTGTCTGAACTAAAGAGCATCTTTGCACAAATGGCAGAGCTTGGCACCAAGGTAAATCATTTGAAGAGGTTTGAGTCGCCAGGCAGCCAGGACTCAGAGCCTGGAAAGATTGCACAGCTATTGCACGCTCAAAGAGTCTGCATTGTACCATTTGCAGGTCATTGCAGTTAAATCCCTCAGCTCTCCATCACAAATCCTTTATTTCCACCAGGTATTTCCGTGTATCCTTGTGTCTCTGTCATCTTCAATTTCTCTAGTTTCCTCCCTTGCTTGTACGTGACACCCACTTCTCTGTATTCAGTTTCTCAACGCACACTTTCAAATTTTTGCCTTTACCCAATACTCAGATTTTGCAAGGTGTGGATTTTTATTAGAATTCTGGCAATTACCAAATCAGAATTTTAGCACTTTATTCTCCAGTTTACACAACTGGAAATAACTACAGGGTATGTGAGAAGGTAAAGAGTCAAATTTTTTATTTGTCCACAATTTGATACATTTCCTATAATATCACCCATTTTTCTTTGTGGTTTTAAGATTTTATAAAAACATATTTGAGATTAAAAGGATATAGTCTTTTACCAATAAAAATAATGGAGACATTTCTGGCTCAAAACATTGTACTCTTTTAGGAAAAACCCTGTAAATGATTCAGTGCCTGGAGCCCAAAGACACTCCTATACCGTACAGTCACAAATTTCAAGCTGTCATTTCTGTCTCCCATGGATGACGGCTGTGTGTACAATTCCCTGGCTGTGTCAACCTGGTCATATTACACCAACCTTTCTTCTCATTTTCATTGCAGACTACTGTTTTGTCCCCCGTGAATGCCCAGAATTTTTTAACAGCTTTGTAGTTAATTCTTCTAGTCATTCTGCCCCAGCTAAACTTTTTAATGCTTTAAAAAAAAAAAAAAAAAAAAACTAGTTTTGTTATTTAAGGTATATTGAGAATATCCCTCAGCAAACGGATACCTATGTACATTTTTAATTTTCACCAATTCTTCCTTACTTTTTTGAAGAGATGCAACTTGCCAACACCTATGTCTACCTTTTGTTATAGCAAGGTCACTCTTTGTCAAGGATGGACTGTCATGGGCAGAAATGCCACGGACATGTGTAAAAATAGGACATACTCTATAGCTTCCTTTAAAAATTCGTTTCATTATTAATCTGGCAGGTCACCTATTTTTTTAACTTCTAAATTCACTGCTGTGCAGAATTCATTACTCCATTTAGGATACTGATGTCAATCAGCGTTATCAGCAGAACAAAATAAACACTGATTTAGTTTTGAGGTTAAACTCCGAGAAACGTATTCAGATTACATCCTCTGTATCTCATCTTTGGGCACTGCCTTATGGATCCAAAACCTGTAACTTTGGGCTTGCTCTAGCATTTACTGAAGTAATGGTAAAGCTTACCATCAGAAGTTATAGTGGCTGAGATGGCTGACTTATAAGATGCTGTCTAACATGAGGAGCACACGGCTTTATCAGGATCTTTTGCCTGCCGAGATATTGCGGTATTAATATTAGTAGAACTTTTGAGAGAGAAAAAACTTGGAGCAAAAAAAAGCATGAGGTTTCATTGACAATATGGAAAGAATGGGGGGGTAATATCCCTACTACCCCTACGGAGGTTCAAAAATCGAAGGGAATCTTAAGAATTAAGGCCTATAAAGGAGCCCTTACTTTTAAAGGTTGCCTAGAAGACGTGCCAGGTCTTTCAGTAGGTTGGCTACTTTCTCTGCCTACTGCGTATTCCCCGTGTTTCGCTGTGCTGCCTGACTAACTGGATAGCAGCAGGTGCCTTTCACCACCCATCTTCCCCCGAGTGGGTCACCTTTCATGGGGTGCGTGATGCCACGCACAGGTAGCTCCACCTGAGTAGATCCAAGACGATTACAGAAGCAGCACGAGAATCTCACTGCTATGGTCAATATGCCATAACATTCTAAACTGGGACCATTAATATGGCTTAAAATAACACATAATTCCACTCGTCCTTACTCCAGATAATGCATCACATAACGAGGCTTGTTGTATCTACAACCAACCACAAGGTGACAGACAATGCTTCCAAACAATTTTGTGAAGTTGGCTAGTTAGTTGTTTGGCTAGTGATATACACAATAAAATTCCTAAATTATTATATGGTCAGTGGTCAACTTTAATGCTGACTGATGAATTCTTGAAATTTCAGAAACAGAAGCAGCCTGACAGGAGGATACAGCAGTTGCATCTCAAGATCACAAGGACTGAAAATATTATAAAACTTGTTTTCCTAAAAGCTTGGCAAAATATTTTTGTATGCTGCACAATAGGTAAAGTACCCTTAAGAAAACTGCAGGTAAGGCCACCTGAGTGAGGCCATGGCTGCATTATCAGTCAGAAGTAACAGAAAGAGAAAAAATAGACGAAGAAACAAGAGAAGGAGGCCGGAAGTACTCAGAGCTTTTCTATACAGGGAATTTATGTTGACAGAAAGTACGAAAACAAGACCCAAAAGTCCACGTATTAAGCAGCATTTGCGTAAAGGAGGTTATGTAATGTGTGATCCTCAATGAATGATTATCAGTGGCAGAACACCTCCACTGGGATTGCAGTAATCTCCACTCCTAAACCTGGTTCAGCAAATGGACGCTGTACGGTCTTTTATTTTGCTTGGACGCAACTTAAAGATCTAAACATGCAGAAATGTCATTATTCTTAACAGTGACATATTGACCTTCACAAAAAAAGGCTTTATGCTGTAACCTTTTTCTACCTTTTGTGTGCAGGATTACAAAATATTTACAGAAACATGCCTTCTAAATGTATAATTCCATTGCGTTGTAAAGCTAATATTTTATGAAAGAATAGAAGTGAAGGGCATTTATACTGTGGTTTGGGTATGGCCTCTGAGGAGTATAAAATTAAAGTGTACAGAAGACACTTTATTTTATGTCCCGTACCAGCTTGTACAGATTATTTCCGTTTGATCAGCTGTCTCCTTGAATGAATTGGTTTTTTGCAAAGGGATATCTTTGAAGATCAGTTACAGAATTAAAAAGTAACAGTAACTAAGCAATTCTCAGTCTCATCATTGCGGTTCAGAAGCTGTTAACAGTTGTAAAGGGCTAATTAGTGTAATGTAATCCTCTTAGGAGGCTGCAGGCATTGAGCTAGATTTCTTTATAATTTGTATGTAGGCCTTCTTTATTCCATTAGAATTACAATAATTACAGACAGCAGTATGTATTTGCATTCTACCCATCCACATTATGTTTACTTTGCATACTGACTACTGCACAATAAATGCAGAGGTAGAATTTTCTCTTTTCTATTTAAGTATCAAAATGTTTGGAAGAACAGCCAAATCTTGGTTTTACAACTGTGCAAAATCTACCAAAAGAGAAAATGAAAACAGGAATAAGTGGCTTTCTGAAATCCCAAGCAATCAGAGAGAGAAAATACTGGAAGAGCTGGATGTGAACAAAGTGCTGTCATATTTGGTTTACAAGAGAGTCTTTTCCTTGGAGGAATACAAAGACATTTGGTCCCAGGAGAGCTACAAGAAGAGAACTGAATATTTTTTAGATAAACTCTCTTTAAAAGGCCCGAGTGCTTTCTCTGCTTTTTGTTCCATTTTGGAGGAGGTCTGTCCTAACTTGCTGACATGCTTTCTCCTTGGCAATGAAGGTAAGGTCACTGTCTGCTCTGAAATGCTTAAGTGTATATTGGTAATGTCTTGGAATCCTTTGACACTAATAGTTATTTGCTATAATTAGTGTTTACTTTCTCTCTTGCACTAAACAAGAGAGAGTATTTGCTGTCTTTACGGTTCTTTGTTATGAAAGAGAAAATAATGGGAAGGAAAAGGTATTAAAAAAATATGTGTTATTGTTATACTTTGAATATTTAAAATGGTAGCAAAATACTGTGTATTAACATTGCTGCTACTAATGAAAAAGACTCAGGAATCGGAAAAATATTCCTAAGTACTACTGATAATGCTTAGCTCAGAAATGTAACACCGATCTTTTACTTTCCTTCCCATTTCTGAAAGATTTAAAATTAGATTGAGATGTTCCGTGGGCATAGTGCCCCAGTGATTGATCCCTTTCACGTTTTTCTTGTAAGTCACGTTATTTACTATACCTATCTGTAAACAACTGCATGGAAAAGGTTGCATTACTAAATATCAACAATACGACTGAAAGGAATCAAAATGTTATTTGGACATCAGGCACTATTCATACCTGTTTAAGAAACAATGGTTTACTACTTATTAGCAAAGGTAAAGGAAAAAATATGTGCAGAGTGTTTATAATTATATCCTAGTGACCTATTTTTATTTTTTGTGTCTGTTATATTCCAAATTTGAGTCTTTCAAGTCAGCTAGAGTTTTCTCAGCCATGACTGCTGTCAGAGGGTTGTGCTCAGAGGTTATATTCAGAATGTCCTTTTAGAATTTAATTAAAATAGTCATGTCTTTTACCAATCCGTTCAGTAACAGGTTTAAACACCTTAGTATTACAACTATTTATAAATACAAAACAGTAATTCTGAGTACTGTCAGAATTTTAATAAATTTACTAAGAAAAATTGAAATCTAAAACCATTTTGACCTTTAAAATAGCTGTAGTCTGTGTGCTCTCTTGAAAACCTGATTACTTTTAAAATTGTCAGTTAGAGATCCAATTACTCGAGAAGGCAACAGATTTACTTATGAACAGATGCCCATTTAGTGTATCTTTTCAAGATCAATTTGCAGTACCGTTTTATGGCAGTTACAAGAAAATCGAAGGAGGTTCACAAATGTTGTTGTGGATTTTAATACACGCAGAATGTATTTCATGGACAACCACATTACGAAAAAGCTACTTAGGGCCTCTTTACGCTATCATTTTTTTAAAAAACCATACAAATATAAATACAGTGGATTATAAATACATTGTAAAGCCAGGTCTTTCAGAACACACATTTTGGAATGAAGTTTTGGCTTCCTCTGAATTAACTGCTGAGACAGCACAGGGAGATTTTTATTCTATATCATCTAAACGTTTTATGCAGGGGCCTGTCACAGAACAGACTTAAATCTTCTGGTGGGTACAAGGTTTGGGGGGTAGTACTGTTATAAAGGGTGGTGGCCTCGGCAGCTGGGTGCAAGTCAAGGACTCTGTCTCCCTGACAACATCATAGTAGATACTGAGAAAAAAGGAGAAAGCCAATGCTGCACATTTCCAAAAGAGTAAAGGATACTGTTGGAACAGTGTCCCCAATCCATTCTGTCTGTCTGTGCCTTGTGTAGGCAGAAAAATGCCTCGGGCTGCCTTAGCTCAGCCACTGTTACACTCTTCCCTCCTTCCCCTCCCCCAGTAGCATACATCAAATGTGCAAAGCTAGTTTTAGAATCCCTTATTGCTAATAATAATCTACTGGATAGCAGGCAAAGAAAAACACATGCTATATATTCACATTAATTCATGCACATAATCTGTTTAAATTCACGCACGCATATGTTGCAGATTCAGTTAAATGGATTATGCATTATGGATTTTCATGCATTGTGAATTTTTATAGATTGATTTTTGATAAACCCTGTTACAAGGTACACAGAAAGGTATGATGAAAAAGAGCATTGTTTATTATTTCCATTGAAATAATTTTCTCCTCCACCCTATAAAAGCTGATTGATGGGACAAAGGAATCAAAATGGAAGGAATACTGTCTAGATGCATGATGAGAAGTTGCTCTGCCTGTGCAACGAGGCTTCAACACCCCAGCTAACATAGCAGTTGTGTGCCATCCCCTCCACTGTACTTGGTAACGAGACTCTTTATGGCAGGCTGACTGAGCACACAGAACAGAATCAATCCCCGTTATCGATCAACTGCATGTACAGCAGGGGCCAATTGCTGTTTTCTGGACCTGCCCACGTTGGCAGATACGGGTATCTGAATGTGTTTCCATTGTCTTCATGCCCTACAGAAAGAACCATTTGACAGGTGCTGGAAACGTGGCATGGTTCCAAGAGGTCACTCCGTTTCCGGACTAATGTAGTTGACTGCAAAAATTGTAAACTCTGCTAGTGAAGTGTGGCCAGTGAATGATGTACTGTCGCTTGCACACAGTTGATTTAACACCACTTTGAACTCTTTCGTCTCATTATTTCAAAGAATTACACCCACAGTAATTTAAGGGGTGTTTAGCAGTATTTATTCTTCAAGACACAAATGACTTGATTCTTCTCCTCTTCTCTTATAAAATTCTCATTATAGTATAAAGCAAAGCTGCTAGTGACTCCATGGGAGAAACATTCGGTTGTTACTTGTCCATATGATACAGTAGGAAATCAATTCTTCATTGGCCAGGCAGGAGTTTACACAGAATAAGAATTTCAGGTTTGTTTCCAAAATTCCTATAAATTGTCTGACCTGTACCTCTCAAGATTATTGGAAATATGAATAAGGAAACAACTTTATCTATGAAAGGTCAAAAGAAATTATGTTTACCTAAAACAGCCACTTACCCAAATGCAACATCACAGACAGAATTACATCAAACTGTAGGTGTTATTTTGAACTATGTATCAGCCATTAAAGAAATGTCTTTATTGTTATCCAGATCGTATGCGCAGACATTTCCCAGGGTTATCAGAGCAAACAAAACTGAAGGCTGTATCAGGGATGGAGCTGCATGAAACCTGTCAGATGAGTGACCAAGAAGGAAGCCTTTCTGCTGAGGAGCAACTGAATCAATCATTCAACAAATACAGGTTAAAATTATCAGTGTCATGATGTCTTTAATGATCACAATATTTCCTGTCACTTAGTTTCCATGTAAGTGAAGTACAACACTGATGCTTTCAAGAAGTTTTTCATTTGCATCTGATTTTACTTGGCATTTGTAAACTATGATTGTATTTTGTATAATGAACATATTTTGATGGTGATGAAGGCTGGGGGTCCCCTCTGGTCTTGACTACACGTATTCAGTGGTGATGCAATGCACTGATGACGCTGCTCGTTTTCAGTGTTCAAGGACTAAGTACATACGTAGAAGTACATTTTACTCATAAACTTTCTTGGATGTGAGAGACAACCTAAGTTAGTATCACAGTTCCTGTTATTTATTTGAAGAGGAATAGAAACTGAGGAAGACCTATATAAGAACAGCATGTAACTCGATACATGCTGGGATACTGGGATTTAAGTCCTTGCTTCAGAGATTTGAACCTAAAAAGAGGACAGAAACAAAACTTTGGAAAGTCCTAAAATGCTGCATTTTATGTAGATAGTATTCAGTTCAGGCATTTGCAGTTTTGTGTTTGGAATCATGTTTTGTTTAATTAAATAAGGAATCCTGCTGAGAATAGACTAGAGCTCTCAATACCTCATTAGCTGTTAAGAAACACTGAAGATAATTTACTTATGTCCAGCTAAGACAGAAACTTACATTCTGAGAAAAATGCTTGAAAAGTAGTTAAAAGCTGTACTGCTGTTTTGATGTGTCAGTAGCATATAATCAGTAAATTATGAAGCCTTAATAGTTTTGTTATTTTTGTTAAGTTTCAGTTAGGGATTGTATTGTACTAGCTTGTAGAAGTGTAGTAAAACTTAATGACTGTGAAGTGATTGAAAAAATTGTGGTCATAAGAGGTTAAGTTCTTGAGTAGTAGTGAAACATGAAATGGTAGTAGAATATGAAAACACGTAATACAATACAGCACGGGCCCAAATTGTACAGTATGGGCTGATCTGTACCCACAACTAATGAAATCCCCGTCAGAACTCCTTTCTCCATATACATTCACAAGAGTTCCAGGAGACTTGCCGTCATTCATAATCTGAGTATGTGCTGTTTGGCTTTAAATACATTAATTCTGTAGCAACGATCCTGTAACATCACAAGACAATACACTTACAAAACCAAACCAACTAAGAAAGTGCCTGGAGCTAAAGAACCACATTAGGGAGAAAAATATGAAAGCTTTCCTGAAGCCAGTCTGTGCTGGAAATCCTTGATAGCTCTAAAAAAAATCAACAAGGTATCACAAAACATGACAGTATCAATATTTGCAGAGTCAGGTACTTCCACTATAAGAACGCTAAATACATTCTACCTGATAAGAAGGCATATAGGGTATCAGTCCTGCATATACCCTGAAAGAAGAAAAAGAGATGCTGGGGCAATACTCTCCCCACAGTGTATCAGTGTTCAGTGTGGAAGTGGATGTAGCCCCAGAAGTCACACAGCAAGAAGGGAATAGTCACCTCTATGGGAGAGAGAGCCGAGCCCCATGAGAAGACAAACTGGTGTGCAATAGCACGCAATTTACTTCACCACCAGTGTCCTCGGAAAAAAAATATAGCTTGACACTAGGTTAAAAAAGTGCCAATCTTTCCACACCTTCTGTTGTATGTTGACACTCATCTCTTCCATCCAAGAAGATGGAAGGTAACTGGCTTATGCTATTTTTTTCTTAAGTGCCACACTTGGTGTCAAGCACCAGAAAGAAAATCTTAAACAATCAACACAGTATTTCTGAAGAAGAGAGTCTCAAGTGCTTGTAACCATACGTGAAAATGACAACCCCACTTTTGAAGAAAACAATATAGCTGGAGGCAAAGCAAATGTGCCACCCGCATGTATCTTGCATAAATTCACACATTACAAACCACAGTTGCTGGGACCCTATCAACAAGAAAACCAATCAGAGACAGAAAGTACCATCCATAAATACAACTACAGGATGCATAAGGACAACTGGAAATATGTAGCAGCAGTTAGAAAAGAAGAGATGGGCATAAAAAGAAAATGGGAAATTACTTCACTGCCCTTTCTCCAATATTTGTAAATATTCTCAATCATTTGTAGAGTATTTTTTCTGTTGATATAAAATTGTCAGACACAGACACTCTAAGGACAAGAACTTCCTGTCTCTGAAGTAAATGACAAAATTCCAGACAATGTTAAAGGGAGCATCATGGTGAGCTAGAGTACTTTGATAATACAGATAAAAATAGACATTGCACAATTACATAGCAATTGTAAAGCTATGTGTTTTTGTATTTATGTTTATACAAGTTATCAGAGTCTTATCACTGCAGAGAAGATGGTACATATGGTCACTTTGCGTGTCTGGGAAGAGCAAAATCACCTCAGTTCTAAACACTAAGATGATCCTGTTAGTTGAGAGTTAACCAGCTGTAGTCATTACATATTTCAGTTGGTAAAGCACTGTGGGCAAAAAGAAAACAAAATTAAAGATACAAAAGGTGTGTGGATTCACACTCAATTTTTCATTTAAAGGTGAACGCCCTAATAAGGATACTGCACTCTACTTTCACAATTTCCCCTCTTGAGACAGCTCCAGCATTTCTGAGGAATACAATAAAAATGTGATCTTTAACACAAGAGAAACTGAGTAAGTTTGGGGTTTGCATATTGTGATTTGGTCTAGGACTTGCCAGGGCAAACAGCTTATCTACAAACAAACAGCTTTCTACAAACACCCTCACAAAGATGCCAGACAGAAGTACCCTATCGCATGTCTTCTGCAAATCAGTGTTAAGGATATGTTCTTGGTCTGGTTTGGATCAGAAAACGTTGTGCCTGGTTCTGTTTATTGTCCTCTCCGTACCTTCTTCCCCAGAATACCCTCTCCAAATAGGACAATCTCTATTAGAGAAGTGGACGGAAGTATAGGTTGGGTCAGTAATTGCCTGAATGTGACCTCAAATTAATTAGTACTGCTTTCAGCACTCTTCTTTTTTTTTTCTACTTTCCTTTATCTCTCAAGCGTCACTGGACATTTGATGCTGGCCCTGTGAGAATCATGCAGATGACATAAAAGAAAATAGTTAATTATTTCCCTCAGGCTTTCTGTTTTCTCCTCCAACAACAGTTTTTATTCTCTTATCGAGAACTAAAATGCTGAAGCAGACAACTCTCAGTAGCATTAGTAGTACCTGTATGTGTTACTTTCCCCTGTATTAAGAAAAGATTGTGTCACGATACCTGTCGAATATATTGTCACAATAAGTAATATCCAAACTGTAAAAATCAGACACTATATCAGTCAGATAACACAAGCCATTTATTTTCACACTGCGAGCAACAAGAAATTTTTGCACGCAGCTTTTCCATTTTCATGTAAATGGATTGTGTTTGTGTGTATACATGCTTTATAGTGCATGTAATTAATTTGCATTTGAAGTCTGCTTTATGGATTTCCCACTTAGGTTTAAAATTTTGGAATTCTATTGTAGTTCCATTGTAGAGTATACCTTGCTAAATCTATTGGAATTGTATTTTACAGCTCTTAAATAAATCAGTTTTCAACATTTGAAATTCAACATTTTGCACTGGGAAAAAAAGCTTAAGTGTGGCAAAACTTCACTGCTAATTATAAGTCCTTTTGGAAAGGGGACAGTCACTGCTTTGCTTTAGGTAATAAAAATGTGCACAAATCATGTAAACAGCATTTATTCAGGAAGAAGTGCAGAGCTAAGTCGCAGTACCAGATTTTTACAGTTTATTCGGACAGCCATGTATTGGCATCTGACACCTCTAAACATCAATATTAATTTAGGAATTAGAATGTTTGTAGCATTTTGGTATGTGTTTTGTGTTCCTTCAGAAACTTGGTAAAAGCATAGGGAGCACAATCCAAAAAATTAAATTCATGTCTTAATCTCAGCACTATTGAGGACAAAGACCCAGTTATCTGATACGGCACTATAGTCTAGCAGTCACAAAAGAATTACCTATATTTTTCTGTAAGATGGGAATCCGATGCTTATAAATGTAAGTTTCTATTTAATTTCTTACTATTTCATCACATAAACATCAGATATACTGTATGTTAGGCTAAAAAGCTTATGGTCTGGCTAAGTAACTACAACATTTTGGTTTTGAATGATTAAAAAAACTGATTTACAAAAAGTAAATTCACACTAAGACAGGATGATTGAGAAGGTGTTACAGTATCAGGCTTATCGAATGAATATAGTAAATTGGCCTTTTCTCATTTTCCATACCATTTGTAAAGTAATAGCTCAGAACTCCCTTAAACTTTTTGCTTTAGAGACAGAACTTAATTTTCTTTGCAATGACTATTCAGTGAAATAGTAATTGAAAAAAAAATATCTCAAAGAAACAATGTTGGATTCAAAACCGCAAAGACGTATTTACGAGTATCTTCTGTCCTCCCCAGTCAAAATCACAGGATTCAACAAGCTGTGTCTGAGAAGCTGGGTGTACAAGCCAGGAGTGTAATAAGTAGCCTTGTTATATTTAGATTTGCAAGGTGATCCAGTAAGTTACATATCTATTAAAAGCAGAAGGCTGCTTTCTGCACCATAATCACGATATACTCAAGCAGCAACTGTGCAGCAGTTGGCAGTTAATACTGAAAACCTAAGGTACCGGTTCAATTTGGCCACTAGATGGTACTATATCACACTTGTTAAAAAATTCCTTGGCTACCTATTTGAAATTACTGCTGTGAGTAATTCTTAAGAATTGTAACAATATCATAACATTTAGTACTGATGATTTGTTTGCCCATTTTTCCTGGACAGGATACACACACACACACACACACACAAATACAGAGGATACATAGAAGAGGTTTAGAAGCATTTTTTGGTTTGATGCGCTAATACCACTTAATGAGTCTATGTTCCTTACCCACCAATACAATCCTAACTGATGTTTCAAAGGCATAGTGACAAATAGTGCACTTCCTTCATTGCATGTGGTAAACAAAATACTCTTTTGGAGTCTGTGCTTTCCAGATAGGAACAAAAGGCATCCAAACACAAGCCAGTGAAAAGGACAAGCCCAAATACGGAGATACAATAATTTTCACACTTCAGGGATTTGGAGATGATTCCTTGCTGATTTGGAAACATTCATACCCACTTTCCCATATGCAAACAACAAAATTAAGTGCACTGTAGTGGTAAATCCATCCCACTAAGTCCAAACCAAATAAAAAACAACAGGCATTTAAACAGTCAGGTTTTACCTGGTTTACTAACTGCTGCCGGTATACTCACTCACTTCCAACAGATTATACGTGGTTCCTTTTTTTGCATGCATATATCAAACCAAATCATATTTCCATAGACCTTCTACTCCTCTTTTACATAGTTTCCTCACTAAACTTCCTTTGCTCTAAAGTACTTTTTCTATGCCCTGATGCATTCCTTTGGCAAAGAGTATTGGCATCCTACCTCCTACTAGAAGTTGGACTTCTGAAGTTTATTCTTTATTACGTGTAGAACTTCATGTATCTGATCACTTGAAGGGGGATATGTAACATGGGCGTCAAATCACATGACAGGCAAAGGCCATAGGGCTGGACCACAGATAGAAAAAATCCCTTCCAAGAGGACTTTAGTGAATGCAGAATCTTGGCAGAAAACACACAGTTCTCTGCTGCTGGGAAATGCTAAATAACACCCTCACTTCCTGACCAGCGTCAGGCACAGATGAAGCAGAAGTCACAGGTGAGGCTGATTAGCTGTAGCTGGTATGCAGGAGCCCACTGCAAGAGACAGAGCACAGTACACTACTGCAGGTGATCCTTACACACGAAGCCTGAGCTGAGGGACCACACGGCTCTGTAACACCACACAGACCCGTGCTGAATACCACATTCCCCAGCACCATAATCGTGCCCCCTCTCCCAAACTTTCACCATGTGAGCACAGTGGTAATACAGAGAAGTCGTCACTGGAATGCTGCAGGGGATCGATTCTTCTTAACAAACTCAAAAATTGTTTGGAAAAAGGCCTTAGCAGTGAGGTGGAAAAGTTTGCTGAGGATACACATTTACTCCATGTAGGAAGTGTGAGGGCTGAATGCACAGAACTGTAGGTGGGTCTTAAGTCTAAGTGACTGGGTAACAAAATGGCAGAGGAAATTTAGTGGAGATAAATGTGAAATGATGTACGTGGGCAAAACTGTTCTTGGCTTTATGAATAAAGTGACGAGCTCTGAGCTGCCTGTTAGCACTCAGAAGTGAAAGTTTGGGATTGTGACAGATAGCTGGTTTCATAAAAACATCAACTCAGCGCATGGCAGCAGTCCAAAAATGCAAATGTTTGGAATTGTTAGGGAAGGAAAAAAGAACAAATCAGAAAAGATAACTATGCCAGTCTATAATGCCACGGTTTGCTCACGTACTGTGTACTGTTCTAGTGCTTGCATCTTGAAAATGTTCGGAAAAAGTTCAGAGAAAGGCAGTGATGACCAAACACATGGGACAGAATGGTTTCCATAGGAAAAATAATTGAGCAGGCTGGAACTCTCTATTCTGGAAAATAAACAGCTTATGGAAGGAGGTAAAAAATGAAAAAAGAGAATTAAAGGATCAGATATGCAGTATGGGAAACTAGGCTGAAGCAGGGTACACTGAACATGACGGCACCCATTGCTTCTGAAAGGAGCTGTTAGGTCCTGCCTAGTTGTGCTTTGTTCAGCGACACAACAGGGTAAGGAAACAGAAAATGGCTTCACAGTGAGTTGGATCCCCCTTGTCAAGCTTCTCCCT
The DNA here is from genome assembly GCA_013398915.1 of Dromas ardeola. Lineage (NCBI taxonomy): Eukaryota > Metazoa > Chordata > Aves > Charadriiformes > Dromadidae > Dromas > Dromas ardeola. The sequence continues at coordinate 83,941 of VYZM01006899.1, forward strand.
CTTCTTGGTGTGGTGAAAAGCAAGGCCAGGCTGGCAATGGCAGCAGACATTGACAAGGAGGTCCCCCAAAGTAGAGGGTCCTTAGATGCCCCAGTGTTTGTTCATTTTTTGTTAGCAATTTGTAAGATGAATGAAATCAACCAACTACTGAGCAGGCAGTTCAGCGTAACCAAAGAATCCATCCAAAGGCAGAAATGAGGGTCATGGTATCTTTAGAAGATATATCAGAATGCACCAGCTAGCACTTCACAGAAACCACACTTTTAAATCCCACTAAATACAATCAGTCCATGCTGTATCAGGCAGGATTGTCCTGTTGCTGGGATTCATTAACTTTTTAGTATTTGAACAAATGTGTAGGGAATCTGAAATATACACATTTCTAATAAGATGCATTGAACTATGAACGGGAAATACCATCACTGACATCCAGACATGACAGTCTTCAAACATAATTGTAATTTCTTACCTGTAACATCTTTACACTACTGATGTAGTAACTCTCCTGTAGAAATGTAAAGCAGCATTCCAGTCAACCCCAATGCTGCCAATGCCATGCAGTGTTTTTTAAAAGCAGGATTCATTGTACCCCATAGTTCATACAGAGCAATTCTGTATGTGCAGATTCATTCCCTTTAATCTGAAAGTAGGCTCACAGGCTTAAATGATACTACTCTCCTTTCTTACCCCTCCCAAACCCCTATGTTTTGTCTGGGGAAAGGAGTTAGGAGGATAGGTGTTCCTGTAAAATAGCAACTAGAAAGGAAAAAGCAGAGCCTGGTGCTCTCATTTATTCTACCTCACATTTTCCTACTTCCAAGCGTTATTTAGAGAAATAGTCCTCAAAAGAGCTTCTAAGGATGTGCTTGGTAAACACAGAGCTCCTTCATGAATGGTCATGTTTTTCTCCACATCTGAATGACTCGGGGTGGCATTGGAAATAGAAAACAAATCCTGCTCTCCTGATGAAATTTATGTGGGAAGAATTTATAAGAGGAAATTGTCATGGATTATGCACCTCCTCATAAAGGGTATTCTGCAAGAGAGGATGTATTGAGCCAATGCAATCAAGGATCAAGAAAAGCAGGAACAGCCATTTCTTGCCAGCAATTACTGAGACAAAACCTTGACTGGCTCCCTCCAAACATCTGCTACTTGGCATGCCCAAGCCATTGCCAGTATTACTGCTGTGAGGGTGCCATCCCTAATTTTGCATGTATTTTTAGTGCAAACATGTTTTGTAAATTGGGAGCTAATACAGCAGGTAACATGCATATGGAAAAGGTTTTACTCACATTATGTCTGATCCCAAATGTTTACTGAGGTTCAAGAGGATTAGATTTTGATGAACCAAGGGACTGCACTGCTGTGCTTCTTTACCACCTGATATTTTTATGACATGCATCAACAATAAAAATTAGCATTGACATACCTAACAATTGTTACCAGTTAGCTTGCGGCTTTTGGCATCACAGCAGTCATGTCAAGGTCAATTCATCCAGTAGCATTGGCTTATTTGACAGGAAGCTGCTCCTCTCAGTTTGGAACCTGGAACAGATAAGCCACAGCTATAGTTAGCAGTAGAAAGAAGTATAAAAGAGAAATGAAGGATGAGAAGAGAAAAGCAAATAAAGATGTCAGAACAAGTGTCTTTCACAAGTCATTTTGGAGACTTCTGTTTTAGAAATACCATAAAAAGTACTTTCCAGTCTGTTACTGGACTTTCTTGCAACTGTTGGCACATTAGCAGTTATCAGATACTGTAATTGATTGTAAGCATAGTACATCATAATAAAGACAAGGCTGTTTCTTTAGCAGCCTGCTCAGCTCAGGGGAATAACCTGCCTTTTCACCTATATAAATTGTCACTTCTGTAAACTGCTACCTTTGCTGCACAAAATGTAAAATATGACAAGTTCTAAGATATTACAGATAACTAAAAGGCACTTCTGACTAAAGTAGCAGTTGCTTATGTAAGGTAACTATGCTTATACAGAATTTATTTTTTTTTCCATAAAAGATACCAACTGTGGTAACCATTACCATAGCAATGCATTTTGCATGCCTCCTGGCACAGTATCTTATGTCTCAAAATATCCAGAACGCAGTTATCTATCCTTCCTGGATTCTGCTTGCAACAAAACCAGAAAAAGGATGAAGGTAGCTTTTGGCCTTGAAAACATTTGTTCTGATCTTTGAATTTCCCTAATTTCTGGCTTCTACGGCTAGTGCAGCCACAGACTACTCTTATTTTTAGCTATTCTTGGCTAGGAATGCCTAAAAGGTTGTTCTTTGCATCAGAAAGAGTCGGAGTACAGCAGTAATCCCGCTAAATACCATCCTTGGGGAGCCGTGATGGGGCTACTATATGCGCATTAAGCCATCTCTTAGCTATCCAGAGAGCCTTTTCGCATTGCATATACTTCCCAGGTACACTTTGCATTGTTGGAGTAGCCCAAATACAGACAAGGGATCGGCCATTACAGCTGCCTGTCCCTCCAGCCAGCCAGCCAATATTCTCCTCTTCAGATGATTCTTCCCCTCTGTAATAGTCTCCTCTTATAGATGTGAGGGTTTTTTGGTAAAGATTAATAAAATGGAAGTGTCGGTTTTGAGAAGGGGTACGTGTGAGAGGAGATAGGCTTAGCATGCATACCCACTGTTACTGCGCTGATCAGTCGCCGCTTGGAATATGCATACATTCTTGCCATAACTTAATTTACATTTAAACCAGTCCTTGAGCAAGAGAGCCTAACAAAATGACTGCATCTTAGTAAAAACTTCTCAGAGAAGCATTCTGTCTTAAGACCTGGCTGTACTTTGAAAGACTACCTCTCTGTAAATTTACACACTCTTTGCGACAGCTCCCCCCCAACAGCACTGAATCATAAAACTGACATAAAAATATTTCTTCTAAGAGTGCTGTTGGCATATGCTCCGCTTGCACACTGAGGAAAAAAATGTATTAAACTGTATGTAATAACAGAATTTAGACCTTTCTGTCCTAGCAATACTTCCATAAAGACACACATAGATTGCAAACACTTCTAGGTTGGAACACACATTTATTAGTCTCACCTGGGAACTCCAGGCACTGATGACATTTGAATAACACCAGTAACAATATTACCAAGAAACAGATACTCAGTTTATGGGGAAAAAAAATCATTGCTGTTGCTTTTGTTATCATTCACAATGTGTATATTGTCCAGTGTTTTGGCAACTTTTGTGTTGGACATTGCATGAATAGTCACGTGAATCTCCGCACAAAGGTTTTGGAGTTCTTGCACTGAAAGTATGTGTAGGTGTTTACTGTGCAAGCTAGTCATTTCTCAAGAGGCATTTAAAGAGGCATTTCAATCAATCAAATTACATTTTTTTTCACATCTTTTAAGACTGAGCTATAAATAAGAAATTGCACTATCCACAAATCTGGGAATAAAGCAAAACATTAAACTTAGCATACCTTTTATACCAATATATTGACCCTGATGCCCATTCTTCACTACACTTTTAAATCTAAGTGGAATGTTGAACACACATATACAAAATTACAGTACAGGCACTGCAATCTTCAGGATGTTTTACAAAGCCAGAAGAAAACTGACAAATGCAGACACAGGATTATGAATTGATTTTAGAAGGGATCAAATAATTTGTAACGACTGTCCAGTCTCCAGATTCATTTCATGATTTTTGAGAAAGCTACGCATTAGTCTACATTGGCAATGCAACACTTGCACAGAAATAGCCCAAATAAATTTTCATGCATAGATCAAAGAGATTATTATCTTCTACTTACACATTTTTCTTTATGATGCATATGTCAGAGCCATACAAATAGTCTTGAATGCTTAGATTCAAGACAGTTTCTTTTCACAATAAGTCTGCCCCATAGCGTAAGTTTTAATGGTAAATATGGATGAAGATTTTCACCTCCTGTTTAACCTCATTTATTGATATAAGTCAGGATTTGGGAAAAAAAGTCCTGGGGTAATAACATTCAAGTTTTGGAGTTTTATTAAAAAGTTTAGCATCAAACGTAGCGCTTGTATTTTAAAAGACTTTACTGGAGTCGTAACCATGATGGTTTTATTCACTGGTTTGTCTGTTCATTTATGGACACAGTTATAACTGAGATGAATGGAATTGCCTGTAAGTTTATCTTTATTTCTAAATTTATAGTTACCATGGGAGGAAAAAAAAAAAAAAGCACTTGCCAGTAATATAGAAAGCTCAGTAAGAACTGATGATTGGTGGTCTATAGCAGCCAAAAGAGCAAACAAAATATTAGGGTGCAGAAAGAATCTATTGGAAAATTCTCCTCTGTAATACTGTTCACTGTTCTTTTACTCTGTCAAGGGACCATTTGATTTAGACTAAAGAGTAGGAAAAGGCAAAAGGTAAGTAATGGAGGATATGAATTCTACTTTTAGAGAAGTTATATCAAGAATCTCTATTTTGTGTCCTGAGACAAGAAAAAATGGAGTTTGAAAGAACAGAGAAGACCAGAGCAATTAACTATTATTTTTAGTTCTTATATAAAAATCATAAGTAATCAGCAGAATTTATTGCCACCAGACATGATCAAAATCATTAATTTAATGGGATTCAGAACTGGATTTTATTTTTGCACGTATAACATACTTCTATAATCTCACTAACGGTAACTTTAATTTCCCTGCCATATTGTAAACCCACGCCTAACAGAAGAGTGTTTAGAAGAAACATCTCCTAGAAAGAGTTTACTTTTACTAAAATCCAAAGATAAGTTGGCTGTGGCCACACAGGTTGTGCACCCTATAGAGTCTATGGGGCTGGTGCAGGAAAATAAAATCTATCCTGCTCTGCATTGCTTTACAAGAAGACTAAAAACCAAAAAAAAAGTAGATAAAAAATGAAGGCATATGAATGACCATAGCCTACACCATATTTGCCAAAATAACCCTAGAGCATCACCTGAAGAGTTTCAGAATGCAGTGAATCCTCGTCTACTGGTTCTGCCTTCTATCAAGATTGATGCTCCACTGTGCCGACTAGTCCCACGGCTTTAGTAAGACACAATCAATCAGCTATTCCAGGAACAGTCTGGTCCTTTGTGTGCACTGCTTCCTATCTCTTCTTTTCTTCTCAAGGCTACTTTCTCAACTCTAAATAAAAGGGGTAAAAAAAAAATACTGATTGGAAGTTTCAGTATGTTTCTTAAATTCATAATGTCCCTAGAAACCATTCATGTGATTTTGCATAGAAAATAAAAATACTTTGACTTTTTACCATACTCTATTTAAAAATAATATAGGTTTAAATTAGTTATTTAATGTTAAAAATTAAACAATTTTTGTCCTAGCATTACTGAATAATATTTTTTTTTGTGATTTAAATACCACAGAATATCTTAAATATGTTTTCTGATAGATCTGGGGCAGCAAATCCCTTCTGGACATTTATCTCTGAAATTACATTGAGAGGAATAAACAGCTGTCGGGAATATAAATGGTAACTCATCAGAATGCTGACTCAGTGCTGTAGAAATCAAAATATGTTCATACACTGCAGAGGTAACATGTCATACACCAACTAGTCATATTTTATGTTGGACAACCATAAAACCAGTTGAACTAAAAAGCCGGAACAAAACTAGGGAGTAGAAATCAAATTATAAATAGGGAAAATTTTAAGGTCCTTGTAAAGACCTGCCCTACGAGCGAAAAAATAGTAACCATCAAAGTCAGGATCTGTTAACCTGTCACCTGCCATGGTAACAAACCTACTCTTTAACAAGGATTATCTCTTGAATCATCATGTGATTAAAGGCCCACTTCTGCTTTCCTTGCAATTAATAGAATTTATTAATTTTGTGGAAGCAGGATTCAGCAATGAATGAACTGAACAATCATTCTGCAATGCCATCTTTATGCTAAGTGTCCCATTAGAGACATTGGTCCAATTTTGTCACTAAATACAAATTGAATGCTAGTGGCTTTTTGTACTAAGATTTCTCAGGGGTAGAAATTTGTTGCAGGAGAAAATTATTGTATTTTACTAAAATATCTGATGTTCTGACAAGAGATGTGAGATATTTTTTTTTCAAGTAAGTTTTGTCCTGGTAATAAATTCCCTTAGGAAAATAACTGCTATCTAGGCATTATTTCAGGACTTTGTATCCGGACGAAATTTATCTTTGATACCTTGGGTCAACTATTTTGACTTCATTTGAAGCTCTCTGTACTCTGTGGCGAAGATTCTGGCTCAGGCTGGAGTTTTGTCCAAGCAAGTAATGACCTGGATTAATAGCTCACTATATGTTTGCTGGTGGAACAAATTACCTTACATTTAGTGCATTTCTTGATTAATATTCCAAAATTGTATACACATGGCAATGTATGTGTATATATTCCTAAAACCATTTCTACAGTTGATGATTTTCCCTTTCGTATTTCTCTGCTGATCTGCATCTGACTCTTTTGCCAGACACATCCCTTACAGAATGCAACCTATATCTTATAAAAGGACAAGTGCGTAGTCCTCTGGATATATGCTCTGCCATATGTCCTGCAGCAACGTTGCAAAGGAAGAATTTGCTTTTCAAAAGTATGACCCTGGGCATTACTCAGCAATGATGGCTGTCAAAAGGAAAGAGCAAAAGACAGCAAGAAAATTTCTTTTGAAATATGACATTAAAGCTAAAGATTCTTTCCACTGAAAAAAAGCCCACCCCTCTGTCAAAAGAGAATCTAAAAGCAGAAAATCGTAAACACTTGATACAATGAAATCTTGCTAAAGATAAATGAATCTCAAAAAAATCAAAATATTCATAAAGCCATAGTAAAGCATAGAAGCATAGATTTCCATTTTTAATTTTGTAACCTCAAGCTTAATTTCTTTATTCATTTCAACTCTTCAAGCGATCAGGATTTCCCAAGCCAGAATCATTCCAGGCAGCGGAATTTCTCTGCTGGGCTCCCTGATCCTGTGGCATCTTTGTCATGACTAAGTTATCACACAGTTTCACAAGGGAGCCCCAGGTTCTGCAAAATCCAATCTACAGGCATTGTTTTATTGCCCTAGGTAAAGTAGTCTTGTTTCGTAAACTGAGTGAAATTTGCCCCGTACTGGCATGTTAGGCCTTCTGGTTCCAAATCATCCAGCTGTTACTAATTTGTTATGTAGCTAGTATCTCTTTGTGCTGTGTGATCTATGAGCAGCCAACTTTCCTGCATATTTTCATACATCAACATGTTTAATAACCTATAACATTATAAAATACTGATGCAGATATTATAGAACAAGGCTACAACTTGGACCTACTTAAGGCTTACCATAGCTTATTGCTTTTGGTTTGAGAAATTACTTAGTCGAGCATATTTCTGTATTTAGTCCTTGGACATACTTTGTTAAAAATCTGTGAAGCAACTTTTAGTTACTTGAAAATTATTACCATAATTTAAACTTTTGACTTGTGCTCAATATGTTTTGCCTCTTAATTCAAAAAAACCCAAACAACTGTACCTCCCTCCATATTTTTTTTCTTTTTTCTTGCAATAATCTTACACGAGAAGCATAAAAGGAACTTTTTCTTTTTATACTCCTAGATACAATATCTGTGATCTTGCCTCCTAAACTTCCTGGCTTATGAAAGATTTGGTGGTTTGGAAAGATGGTTATCTCACCCAGACTTTCACATCTGGCACCAAGATCAGCACAGATAGAAAGAATCTCAAGCAATTTAACCTCTTGCTCTAATTTCAACTTCTGTTGAACAGCCTTTCTTCAGCTGTTCTGTTTCCAAATTAGCTTAGGATTTCTTATGTCATGGTCGTTCTAATCCTCCTAGTTAGGGACATGTTATCCGGTGGCAGCCCCAGGACAAGATTTTCACCTTAGCCGCATACATTCCTTCTGCAGAATTCAGAGGAAATGATGGGGTTATATGCTTATTTTCTGTTAGCAACTCCAATTTCATTGATGTTGTAACTTTAGATGGGATAGTGTATTATTTCTGAAATGGGATTTTTACCTTGAGTAGTCCTGCCAAATAAAACTTCATTTATCCAGACTTGGCCCATGGCTTCTGATTCTGTGGTTTAGCATTCTTGTTTGTATTAACAGTAAGCTTTGGATTTGCTACCGATCTCAGTGGGACTTTGAAAGGCTCCTCTTCTCAGAGCTCTGACTGGATTATGCAATTCTCTTCCATCTTTCCTCCTGACTTTTTCCTGCTCCTTTAATTTACCTCTGGCAGTCATGAAACTATAGGGGTTTCATAAATTTTCCAGGTTTCCTAAACCTTCTGTTGTGAACATTCTGTCCTGAATTTCACATTCTCTATATCTAGTTTATTTCCTACCCCTTTGGCAATGTAGTCTCTCCTGGGAACATATACCTTGGGGAATCTTACCCTGCACAAGAGCCGTTAATGACAGTGTCTCGTCTCAGCTTCTGGCACTTCTGTTTGGGACTCTGGAGTGTGCAGTAATGAAGCCTGATTAAGTGTGGTTGGAGCTACGTGATAATTCTCTATGATAAAAATAAAGATTAAGCAACATTATTTGGGATCAGCTCCTCAAACAAATCTGGCACCTTAGATCTTTCCTTCTTTAAAAGTGACTTGTTTTAAATCCAGTGAGTCTTTTAAATAGAAGATGGGGTTGATTTTCACCTAAGGTCTGACACTAAATTTTTTGTGATAGCTCTCTTTATATCCATTTTAAATCAATGTAAACTCTCTGAGTAATAGGAATTTTAAGAGTGCCAGTGCCGCAGGATAATAAAAACCTGGCACAGAGACACTGCTGTCATGGAGAAATGTTAGGTTGTTGCATTAACTAATAACAATAGATGAATTAATCAGTTTGGTTGCTTTTCTTTGCTGCCAGCCTGGTAGACTGTGATTAAGTTCTCTATTGCTGAGCAGGTTGAGGGTTTTATTTTTATCTTATTTGCTTATATGTCTATTTTTCTTTTGCCAGTACAATCCCCATTCTATTCTTAGGTGTCCATAGACGTCTCCCTGTAAGTGTTACACTTGTAATAAAGAACAGTGTCAGAACAGCCACGGTTTCCCCTGGGAGGCATTTGCTCATTCTTTTTATCTGGATCACTTAAAATCTTCAAAGACCAGCTGTACCTGGGTATTAATGCTCTTTCAGAACCATATGTTTCCCTTTTGCATAAAACCCATGTAAGGGGGACGCTTACATAAAAATCTTGCTGCAAATTATTTCCGCGTGCTCCTTCTGTAAGGGATAAAGGATAAGGAACAAGCAGGAACACATGATTTTAATCAACCCCAGCAAGACATAAGAAATCCTATAGGAAATTTAAACATGGGTAGATCTTCCCCTTGCCTTCCTCCAACCCTCCCGCAAAGTAATGGTAAATACTGCCTGCAAATAACGCCTGTCTGTTCACCTAAGTAGAAATACGGGCAGCTCTCTTAGAAATAGGTGCAGTTGGTTTTTGCTTGATGTGTTTCTCAGTTACAGAATGTATATGTTATATATTATGATATTTGTTGCTAGACAAACCAGACAGACACATGATGGTTACCTGATAAAGGAAAATTAGATTACATACACACTTATCGCACTCTAACGCATTTTGAAACTTATTCTACATACGAGTTTTGCCCATTGGCTTCCTCTGCACAAGCAAACATGCCATCGTTATTAGTAGAGAAATAGAAAAATAAAGGCAATATGCAGCAGGCAGGCACAAGAGGATAATTTAAATTCAGTTTCAAAGTTGTCTGATTTCCTGGGTTTGTTCATCCCTTTAACATTGTTCTCCTATTCTTTATGTGAATTTCCTTATAACTTTATGAGCAGTTATTACTGAAACATAGGTAAGAGGATGTATTCCTACAAACAAATGTGAAAAAAGGAACAGTATCTTTATAAACCACCTGTGAACATTGTTCATATAAACAGAGCTCAATTATGTGTGTTTCCATTAATTATTCCTAAGATTACAGAAAACTAGCATGTGCAATTTCTCTGGGTTGACAAGGGTATATAAAAATAATTATATGTACCACAGTAACTAGCAGCGTCTGTCAATACAATGAAGTTATAGAATGAAGGAATAATATCTGGGGAGGTGCGAGTTAGTTTGCTTCTGCTGGTGGTTGGCTATATGTCAAATGCACGGCACAATTTATGAGTAACTTCAGCGCTGCTGCTAAACAAACGGAAGACAGCATTGTCACTCTGTGTAGGTGATAGAAGATTAACTTCGTTTTTTCCAGAACACCTCCAACAGACTGCAAAGAAAAATTTAGCTTATGATACTGGAGGCGGAAGCATCAAAAAAGGAAGCACATCAAAAGCTAGCAACAAACTCTCTGAAAATGTTTCAGGGTGTTTCAGTGTTGAGCCTGCAGAAGAAGCTAAGATGAAATCTACAGGGCTTTTATATGGCTCGTTTCCTTACTAGCCTCTTTCTATTTAATGTTAGCCAGAAAGCATGTGAAGAACAAGAACGTATCTTCAAGGTGTCTTGATAAAAAATAGCAGAAAATACTCTCTTCTTGTTCCATCTAGTGAAGGCCAATTGAGTTCAAAGGGCAAATAGCTGGTTGCTAGAATAAAGCATGCTAATGAGATTCAGAGGAACACAGACTGCGAGAAAAGGTGCAAAGAGTATGTGCTGTAGGTTAGAAGAAGTGGAATCATTTTTAAATAATGTTATATACCAGAGCAGCAATGTTTATCACTGGTACACTTTAGGTGTGTTAACAGATAAATGTTATTTGTACAGTAGTATGACAATGCATTTGTAAAGAGAAAAGCAGTGTCTCTCAAACTAGCATTCTTTGTACTGTAAAAGACCTATGGCAAAGAAAATGCAAATTAAATCTTAAGATTTTATCAAGGTTCAGATAACTCTTGTAGCCAGCTCCCCCAGAAATTCATCAGTCTCAAGGCTGGTGTTATTCACCATTATACTCCTTCAGAGAGGCTCGTATAAATTTGAAGATGACAGAAATGGGAATGAGATTCTATGCATTATATTTAGTTTAATCATACTCACTCAGATTCTTAGCTATGACCTTGGATTTGGATGTATTTGTAATATAGTTCACCAGAGAGAAGCTGAGCTTCTGGAGCACCAGATTTGTCAGGAGATGTCAGATGTCTGCATCAAGTAGGATGAAAAGTAACTGAGAAATGACATTGGTACCATCCTGATTTTAAATCCATCAAAAGAATTAAATTCCTTGCAGCCTTGGGATGCTTGTATAGAACTTTTCTTCCTTGCTACTGGACAACTCCACCCTGCTGCTATGCTGGATGATTTGTCAGTGTGCTTTCCACCCATTAGGAATTACTGGGATCTAAGCCATGTAAGTCAGTTGAAAGTTTTATACTGGTAGACTAGCACTATGTTGTCAAAATTTACAGAAGTCAGTGGGAACTGAAGGTATTTAGTACATCACATGATCAGATAAAAGGTGCAGCACAATGCTAAGACAAAGATGCTTTCAGAAGCTGCAGTAGAAGATACCATTTAAAAGTAAAACAGATTACTTCGAGATATGTTCACATGAAAATACAGGAAGCCAAGAGCAGAGACTATTTCTGTTCTGTTCACAGTGGAGATACCACAGTAATAACATTTCATAAATGCCCAAGACAGATGGTATGTATGTTCTTTGCATAATATGATAACCAGAAACTTATCTATTGAAAGGAGTGAATCCACTACAATGTGACCCACCTTAATCTTTGGCTTTAGGTTCATGGGAAACCTTCCCTCGAAACAGCTGCAGAGCTTCTGATTTATTGCTGCTGTCACAATGATGTGCACAGATCACCAGACTGAATGTGTTTTGCAGTGACTACTTGCAAGTGTTGGTATTTTTGCTTTGCTCCTACAAACACTATGTCTTCTGTCTTCTACAGAGATCCGTGCATTTTCTTTTAGTGTCGGTGTACTCTGGTACACATTCAAACTGTCAGAGATGCAAAAGGGTATCTCCAGCCACTGCGAGGTCACTCCCAATAAGTGGAACATCATCACTTTTGGCTACATGATCAGATATGAGGCTTGAGTTCATTATTCCATTTGAAAATTCACTGGTATTTATTTGTTCTGGTGTTTGGTCACTGTTTTATTCATTCTGTTTGTTTGTCACTGAAGTCCAGGCAAGGTTTTGGAGGAGGAATATCACACTAGATTTGCGAGGTATCAGCTGATTTTCTTCAGAGAAATGCACTGAGATTCTGTAGCATTTGTATCTGTCACTTGGGAGTGAGACCAACGAATATGTGCTCTAGCTGCTTGGACAGTTGGCTTGCCGTGGGTTTGAGAGTGCCCTTACTCATTATCCATTAAGCAATGGTCTTTTTTATGTGTTCTGGTTTTCAAATCTCAGTAGTGGTGCAGATGGTTCTGAGGAAGAGTTTGCACTACTGCAATAAAATGAACAGATTTGCAGAGATGTTTAGGGTGCCAGGAGAGATCTCTATTTATGGCTCTTTTAGTTAATCTTCAAAATTTGTCCTTCGTACATTATTGAGGAATTTTCACAGAATCAAAAAGTAGGGTTCTTTAACTAAAACTAAAATAATAAAAGCCAGAACCTTATTTTCATTTTTGTTGCATCCTCTCTTGCTGCTCCAAAGATTGGAGAGCCAATGAACAGCTCCCAGAAAAACACGGTGCTAAGAACCAGACAGTTTCATAACTGCCTGGGTTCTCTTTACATGCAGATGGTGGGTAAATTGCTTGGTTGGCAAGAGAGCAAGTGAGCTCTCAAACCTGCTAGTGTGTAATGAGAAAAAAAGGTTGTAGGTTATACTGAGAAGAGTAATTACACGGTAACTGTTAAGGTGGTATATGCTGGCATTGTAGCAGTGCAGATCACAGCATGACAGTTCTCAGGACAGATACTATCCAGGTCAGTTCCAGGAAAACACTCATTAGAAATATTGCATCCAACACTCACCAAAATGCATGGACTAAACTCCACTACCAGCCCCTCACATGGTATAAAATGATGACTTCAGTGTGGCCTTCTAATTTTATGCCAGCTGAGTACACCTGACCCCAACAGGGTCTTGCTTTTTCTTTGGATGCTACAAGCAAAAATGTTAAATACTAAGAGGCAAACAAAGGACAAAGACAGACAGTGTATTAAAATATAACTTAATTTCATATCTTTTGCTGATTCATTTTTGGAACATGTTAGGAAGTAGAAATATTTCAGTATTAGAGAGTACTAATGTGTTGACCAATTTTAAATTAGACGAATAAAGTCTTGTCCAACAGAATTGTACATACTTCTGTTATTTTAATGTCTAAAAGCAACCAAGAGAAGCCGAACAGATCAGAAAAATGTGATATAAACTGCCATAACAGAAAAAGCTGATTTAAGACTATTTACCTTACCAGCTAAAATCTCAGTAGTGCATTATTTACTTTACCTTATTCTTTTGCTTAAAGCCAACCAACCAACCAAAACACACCACACTCCACAACTCAAAACCAAAACTTTCTGCTCTGTGTTAAGGGAAGAATAGTAAGTTGTTTAATTCTTCCCTTTTTCCCTTTTGCTATTCATGTGTTTTCTCCAGGATGTAAGGCCTTATGCAATTTGATAGTGTAACATCAGGAATGCCGTAACGGCAGTTTTATTTTTATACTGGGGCAATTAAAAAAAAATTGGTCTACTCACAGCAAATGTGGAGCCAGATCATCTACGCCAAAAGTAGCAATAACTGCAGTGTATCAGAGAAGCTAGAATTGATTGTGTCTTCTCTGAAGCAGAGGACACAAAATTGCTTATTTGTTATAAAAATCTGGTTCGTAGCAAGATCGTTGATCTGCACATGAATTTTTATCATTTATAAATAACTTACTGGAGTCTGGAAAAGTCTTGACACCAGTTAGTAAAAAAAAATAGAGGATTGTAAATCGTTTATGTAGTCAACGAAGTAAAAAAATAAAAGTTTGATATTAAAACATACCTGTATCTGGACTTAACAGATCTGTTCTTTATTTTGTATTAGATGCTCTTGAAGGAAACTAAAGAGAAAAAATGTTTTACATGCTTCATTTCCATATTCATGAAAGAATATGATCCAGTTGTTTATTATGTTTATGACATATTTCAATTTTTGTATCACATTGTTTTATTAAAAATATTTTATATTCATTTGGACCAATATTTTCAAAGTAGAACAAGAAATTGGGATACCCAGTCAGACATAGAATATATTGTCTGAACTTAGCCTCTCAGAAATTGAAACATTTTTTAAACTTTGTCTCAAGAGCTCCTTTAAGCTGATTTTATTTCTCTCCTTTTTATTTTTTAATATATATATATACCCACTCCCCCCACCCTCCCCCCCTTAATGGGTGGGCTTTATCTCCCTGGAATGTTACAAATGCTACCTCTGCTGTTTCCTTAAAATTAAAAATTCAGTGACCAAAAGACCAGACCTTGCAGACTCTTAACAGCATGAATAGCTTTTGCTCTTGAAAATAGTCATATTGGATTTTTGAAAATTTTGTAGATGCAAACTGTAACCCACTACCACATTTTGGATCTAACGAAACATCTGCAATTGGATAGGATACCACGTCACTAGGGCATGGCATGAGCCATACATGAGCTTGCTGATGAAAGCAAAAGCGACATCGTAGGAACCAATCCTACAACCTGATTCTTTCACCAGGCGTAGTCCCAGATAGTCACAAAAATAGTTCCCTGCAGCATCAAAGCTTTTGTTATTAGGTTTAACTATCTATCATTTTTTGTTAGCTTTTCATTTCTTAATTCCTACCTGCTAGGCTCACTGTGTGTATCTTAAGTTTTATGATCTACCAGGATGTTACAAGAGATGGGTCTATACTAACAGTATAAACACTTGGGAAACAGATCTGCAACCTGCACCAAAATTTCATGTAGGTTTCCCTACACTGGAATTACAGGAACATTTGGTATATATTAATATTGATAAATATTGAGCACTTACAGGGTTAAAACCATAAATTCAAATTTATTTCCTTCATCCACATTGTAAAAGTCTTGTTTATCATTATTTTATCATTTATGCTCTTAGTCTTCATTTTATCTTTTATTCAGACAGGACAATGAAATGAGTAGCTTGTAGTCCTTTAGTTTTTTACTGTTTGTATTTAGTTCCACTTCTCTCTGTCCCAGACAAAGAGTAATACTTGACTATTATTAACCCTTCGGGTTAAATTGATTAAAGTTTTGTCCAAAAAACCCAACAAACAACTGATTAAAATCAGGCTTAGTGCGATTTAAAAAAAATTGACTAATTAGCATAAACAATATCCCTGTAATGAGCTCCACTAACATTTTGGTATTCTTTTCATAGTAGATTACTGTATACTTGCCTCTAATTATAGTAAATCCTATTACATTAATTTGCATTGTACTGGTAATCTGATTAAAATAGTATAGCGTTAAAAGTAATATACATTGTAATGAGAACAGCTTTCTTCCTGAAAGTGAAAAATGTGTTTCATATTTGTAGTTAATGTGCAAATATAGAACTAGACATATAAAACAGATTTCAACTAGGATTCTGAACTATTTCAATACATTCATGAAACATCCAGCTAGCCTTCAGGCTTTATATCTCATGGATATGGAAACATTCCTGTCAGGATTTAATCAAAGATATTAATGAAGCTAAATAAAGGTTTGAATTACTACTAATTTATAAAATGAGGCACGCGTATAGCTTTTGGCAGGATAAGCTCTTTAAAGTTTAGGAATACTCTCTCTCATTTCAAACTATTTATCCTGGTGTACAGGATAAATATACCTGTGCTACCATGCACAGAACCCACTATTCAACTAAAAAAAAAGTAAAGGAAATGTAAGGAAGTATTCTTTCTAGACAATTGAATACAGTCTTACAAATTGGTCCTCATTCCCAATTTTTCACAGTGGTTCTGTAACACGTCTACCATAACAGTTCAGATATACATATTTTTTCTCAGCCTCCAATATTCTCAATTTTTGTTTTTCAGAATTCCACAACCTCGCTTCAGGTAACCATCATTATCCCTTGCTTTTCACAATCTTCCCTTCTCTTTTAAATATTGTGTGCTCAGAGGCTTCCCCGTCAGGAATAACATCTAAAAATTAAAGCTATTAGCAACTCTAGATCCCGGAACGATAACAAGGTCTGGTCACACCTCACCTCAGTTACATACTCTCACAGTTCTAACAATACGCAGTTAACAAGACTAATTAATTAGATCTTTGTGTGCTGAGATTGAGATGTGTTGCAGATGGCAATCTATTTCTTAGAATCTTTTCTGGGAAGTGATGTTACTTACGCTTCTTTTTCTTTTGCATCTCACATTGAAATTGTATGCTTGGTGATTTCTTCCCTCCAGTTGTTTTCTACATGAATAAGCCGTATCAGAGAGCACTAATGCAATTCATGCATATGCTTATTTTTTTCTACATTAAGCTTATTTTATCCTGTGAGAGGGTCATGCTTGTCAGGCATAATGTGATATTTGGATAATTTTGACTTAAGGTGTTTTTTCTTTTTTCTTTTTTATTTATTAAGGGTAAAATCTTAGAATTACAAGTTTGCAAGAAATGGGTAAAAGTACTGGATAGTGGCAGTACAGGTCCACTTTGTTCCAGCCTGAATTCTTCACTTTAATAGTATTCTTATTTTTGCAGTAACCTACAATTTGACAGTAATAGTATAAAGCAGCTCCACATCAAACCTGGTAGAACAGCACTAACACTATTTGTACAAGAAGCCATTACTAAATGGCCCTGACTGTAGTGAAACAGGGATATTTCCTTGCTTGCAAGTTTCTTGTAAATAATTACAGAATCACAGAATCATAGGGTTGGAAGGGACCTCTGGAGATCATCTAGTCCAACCCCCCTGCCAGAGCAGGGTCACCCACAGCAGGTTGCACAGGAACGCGTCCAGGCGGGTTTGGAATGTCTCCAGAGACGGAGACTCCACCACCTCTCTGGGCAGCCTGTGCCAGGGCTCTGCCACCCTCAAGGTAAAGAAGTTCCTCCTCGTGTTTAGGTGGAACTTCCTGTGTTCAAGTTTGTGCCCATTACCTCTTGTCCTGTCACTGGGCACCACTGAGAAGAGCCTGGCCCCGTCCTCCTGACACCCACCCTTTAAGTATTTGTATGCATTAATAAGGTCACCCCTCAGCCGTCTCTTTTCCAGACTAAATAGACCCGATTCCCTCAGCCTTTCCTCATAAGAGAGGTGTTCCAGTCCCCTAATCATCTTGCTAGCTCTTTGCTGTCCCCTCTCCAGCAGTTCCCTGTCCTTCTGGAACCGGGGAGCCCAGAACTGGACACAGCACTCCAGATGTGTCTCCCCAGGGCAGAGCAGAGGGGGAGGATGACCTCCCTCCACCTGCTGGCCACACTCG
>VYZM01006901.1:2705-45063 GCA_013398915.1 Dromas ardeola
CTAAATGCAGGTTTAAAAGTTTCTCTCCTTGGCTGAATCTATTGGTTCCAAAAATTTTTGGTAAATTATTCGGACACAGGGAACCTTGTCTTCTTCAGAAGAGCAGCACAGAATAAGCCACTTGAAACCTGGTAATTTATTTCTACGTGATGGTTAATATAACCATATATGGGCACCTCAAAAGAGAAGCTACAAGTGTAGTTTTGTCTTGCACATTCCTGAACCTTCTAGGTGTATTTTAATTGCCTCTTAATTTGCTCCAAATATTAAGGGCTAGCAACTTTCTGTAAAGACGCCATTGCACATACCAGTTTTCAACTCTGATTTACCTGATTACATAGTTTTTAAAAGCAATGGAAAACAGAAATTACAATTTAAGATTTACTACAATGGTTCAACTTCAATTATTAAATACACAGAACAAACTACTCGGATTTCCATAACTACTTGCCAATGTGACATTCAGTAATATTATATTCCAACTGAATAAGAGCTACAAAACCTCTGCAAGAGAGCTACAGATGCATGCAGCATACTTTGTCTTACACACTGATACTTAATTTCTTTAGTGTGAAATTTGGAACCCTCACCTAGTAGTGGCTGTCATTCAACGACAACTTCTCAAACAAAAATGCATCCCACTCAGTCACACAAGCCTCAGACTTCCAAGTTATCTTTTAAACAAGGCACCTTTCTGATTTCTAACAAAATCCTCCCAACGCAAATCCTGCATTTCTACAGTACTGGGAAACAATCAAAAAAATATGCGAGTGATCTACGCTGTGCTGTTTACCACCAGCTAATTGTTTTCTACTTATCTTTTGTTGCTTCCATGTAATACCTGCAACCCCCAGAAATCACATTTTCCAGTTTATATAACATGCACAGCAAGTAATCCTCATTCTTTATATACCCAGTTTCGAGTCAAAATTGACCTGATAGAACTCTTTTAGTTAATCAGTTTGCAACATGGACTGAGATTGAAGTGTTAACCAAATTTTTTCTTAGCCTAGTGAAAATATTTTTCCATATTTTGTTGCTGAAAATCCTCCGATACATCAAGTCTTGCCTATATGCAAGATGCATACTTTGTCTTAGATTAGTACTTACTGTCAGAAATCACTAAAAGTTGGAGCCATCCCGTAAGAAGTCTTATATTTCAGTTC
Organism: Dromas ardeola; assembly: GCA_013398915.1. Classification (NCBI taxonomy): domain Eukaryota; kingdom Metazoa; phylum Chordata; class Aves; order Charadriiformes; family Dromadidae; genus Dromas; species Dromas ardeola. The sequence continues at coordinate 3,872 of VYZM01006901.1, forward strand.
TTCAGTTTAGGGGCAGCAGCTCTAAATTTCATTTGAGATACAGAAGCATCCCAATGTGCTTCCTGACAGGCATTACACTACATTTTATTCGCAGCTACTGCATATCATTTCAGCCAAAAATCCCCCAAATGTATACAGAGATAGGCTATCTGTTTTGCTTACTTTCACATAATCTCAAAGATTGCATTATTAGCTGTAGGCCCATGGAGGGACTCTGCTGCACTAATGGCTTGACAATGTGACACTTCAGCAACTGTTCCCCAACACTGCTTTTACAAAAAAATTGATCACAATCAGAGGTGCTTCTTTCTGAGTTTACACTGTTAATTTTAATGTCCTCTGGTTAGCAGAGCAAGGACATCACTGTTATCATGCCTATTCTATTTCTCAAAATATTTCGCTTTCACTGAGATATATATGTATTGGAAAACAATGGCTTCATTGAGTAAACTACATTACTATTGCAAGCAATATGGAGTGTGTTCCAAGCATCATATTTATATGGAAATTAGACTGCCTTTCAAAGAGGCATGTTTCCATAAACTCCAGTCGCTGTCCACTGAACCTAGACATTTCCCTTAAAATCAATGCATTTAAATTTGAGATATTATTTTTGGCTTGTGCCTTTCCTCCAAGTTGTTTTACTAAAGCAGGGACTGGTTACTGGTTACAGACTAACCTTTTTCCTGCAAACAAATTGAAGTCAATGGAGTATTCTTCAATTTTACATTGGACAACATTCTACAATGAAAGAAGCTGATCAGAGTATGAGTGAATCGGAGCACAATCAATTCATTTTAATCCCTTAAAAACTTCAGCATAGCAATAACACTAAAAAGGCAGTTGGGCAAACAAGCTAGAGAGAGTCCCAAAGGCCTCTCAAGCTTTTCAGATTACTAGAAAATTAAGTTTTCCATTTTTACTTAGAAGAAAACTCAGTTCTGTTAAATGAATTCAAAACAGCCTCTTGCAAGAATAAGAAAGATGGAGCAATTCTTCAGAACAATCATGAGTTCGATACAAGACCAGTGGTAGCAAAAGGTAGCTTTAAAACACAGTGAATTTTCCTCATTATAAATGTTCAAGGCCTGATCTAAAACAGAGAAGCTCTCAGCTGCTCCATCTAGAGACATTCCAGCAGCACACATTACACAAGTTTAGGAATATCCAAGCAAAACATCTTACTCACCTGACTTAGAGCAAGCAAATAAAATAAGGATAAGTCAGTGGCTTATAAGAAGAATCATGACACTACTTCAGTTCTGCATAGGGAAACGGAAGAGGAATCAGCTGCCAGCCCAGCTGCACTCAAATATTAGAAAAGTTTTATATATTCCTAAAACAGGTAACTGCACTCAATTAAATGACTGCAGTTAAATGCTTTAACTATTGTTAAAACATTTCTCAGACAACTCTCAAAACACAGAAGCAGAGTTTTACAATATCCCAAGAAAAAAAACGCTCCTGCTTCATTTTAAGAAGGAACATCTTAGGAGATGACTTAAAGTCCAATTGGTTTACTGGAGTTTTATCAGCAATGTCCCACAACTGCAAACAAAAATGTGACAGAACAGCATTAAGCTGTAGACACGAATAAGCAATATATTGCTTTGGTCCTCTTACTCTGTTTGACTGTACAAATGAAAGAGAATATATTTTTCTTAAGTTTTAAGTTCCTTGCTATTCCTTACCTTCCTTCACATTGTATTTGCACAAGAGCCACGAATCCTACTTCCTGCTATTTGATTTGTCTTCCTTTTGAAATCAAAACACAACAATACTGCATGAATTAAGGGGAATTTTTCCACTGTAACAATCTCATTTTTCTATTCCTAAAGCAAAGCAGTAAAACAGAGCACGAGCCTATACAGAAATATTGCCTAATTGGGATTACAATGGTTTCTCCACAGTTGCTTCTCAGTTTTTCAATACCAAGGTGACTAAGCAGAGGGCTTGTAGACAACTTTGATATACTTAGAAATAATTTCTTTATCTTTAGAAATTCAGGACAGTACCTGAAAATTATTACAGCCAGCCGCTTGGCAGAAACACTTTGCCAAGTGTCTCAGTAGGATGGGAATATAAACTATTATTGTTCTGGTCAACAGCTTCCCACTTTTGGGACCTATTTGAGGTCACAGGGAGTACTTTGACACTCACTACAGAAACAAAAATGAAGAGATCACTTGTATTAACAGCATTTTACTATTACAAAGGACTTTGTGTACTGCATTCATGGCATCTTTTAAAACATTCAAGTAGAAACTACACTGTGCTTTGAGTCTCATGGAAATAACATCCAGGATTCTTGCCATCCTTGTCATCTCTTTCACGATGTCCCAACTTGTCAGCATTCTCTCTGTACGTGGAGCCACCACCCACACTGGGGACAAGTTTTAAAACTCATTTGCTATCATTTCCAACATGCTAAACTTCACATCGGATAGCTTACTGGACATAGTACTTCCACATGACACATGCTGATACATGACATAATACGCAGACTTACAACAATGCATGAGCATATTACAATAATGCCATTTTTGTTATTAGGCTAGACATAAACCATGCAAGAACATTACAATACATATTTACAAGCAAATTTAAATTATACCAACACACACAAGCTAGTAACAACACAGAGCAGTGGTAAAGGCAGATACCCACTCTTAGGGAACAGGACAGCCCTCCCCAGTGGAGAGCCGTAACTTACATTTCAAATGGGCCCCTGTGTTGGCAGGAATCTCCAGAAAGGGAGCTAATGTGCTCACCCATCAAAATGGAAATCAACAGGGAGCAACAAAAATTGAAGGAACCAGAATATATAGAAGTATGCGCCAAACAAAGGCCTGCATCAACTGCGAGAGTGTCTCTGGCAGGAAAACACGGCAAGGTAGACAAAGTGAAGACAGAAAGCAGACTGACTTTCTAGAAAAAGTTTAAAAGGTAGAAAAAAGACTAGCACAAAGGCAAAGAAACAGCCGAGTGGACTGAGAGCAGATATCTAGGATTGGGATGGAATCTAAAGCAGGAGATTAGGTTAAAGGCTAGAAACAGTGTCAGGGAAGAGATAGCACTGAATGTAAAAATGAAGGTTTAGGCCTTGACCTGTTTGAAATGGGAATTAAACTTAAGATATATCACCACCATTTAGTGGTAGCTATTCCAAAATTCAGCTTATCCACTAAGGAAAGTTTTAGTCATCGCACACAACTATTCCCCAGGCCTGGATGTTAGCCAGCCAGTCTGAAACCAACAGGCTTATCTAATATAATTTTCAACCATTAACCTCTTGTGACAACACAGGGGGAAGGTGCAGCAGGGAGAAAACTTACTGAACAGTTTTTCTTGTGATAATATACAAGCTTTTTGTGTCTTTATACAGTTCAGCTGCCAACTGGAACATATACTGCAGCTAGTACCTGAGTTTCTGGCCTCTGTGGCTAAACTACCCACAGCTTCCATACAACTAGTTTGCACCAAAATACCCAAAAAGCTGCATTTAAAAAAGAGCTGCAGAAAACCCAGCTGAAGCAAACTTGCACTTTTTAAGAACAGGGAGATCACTTCTCTCAGCTCAGTGCCACTAGGCTGCTGGTTTTAACAACAAAACACACTTTGACGTTTAAGCAAAACGTTAGAGCATAATCAGATGGTGGGGAAAGGGAATACAAGTTTTATACTCCTACCACTTTCATATGCTTTTTATTATGCTTAAGTAAAAGCATTTTTTGTGAAACTGACTTTAAGTGACCTTTCCAGAAGACAGCAGTCACTGGTCAGTGACCCACCACTATCAAAAGGATGTTAACATTCAGCTAATTCTGCTCAGCAAGAAACCACTTTATCTTTTCAGAAGCAGAAAGCCTATAACTACCAGAATACAAACCCTTCAAGTTTTGTTATTCTAGCAGTTGATGCTTCATTATGGTAAATACGTTAAATGCTTTAATCCTTTTAAGAAACATTTTATTAAAGGGTAAGAGAGTATGCATACTATAGCTTAAAAGACTTCATCAGTCCTAATCCATAGGGTAGAAGCAATAAATTTGTCTTCAGAGTGACTCAGGCTTTTATGAGAAAGACGTGAATCTTACTTATGCCCTTATCAGAGTATGGCCAGACAATCAACTGCAACTCTACAGGTGTACTGCACTTAACACATCCAGACACGCGGGCTCTGTTTGGCCATACAGCATAGTCTTGATTTCCATGCTCCAAGATAAGTCACTTAAAATTAGCAGCTAAAGGAATTGCCTTCCTCCCAGCAAGGCTTCATGACAATTCTCCCCATATATTGCTTCTTCCATCATTTCTTTGATATTTAGGGCTAAATTTGCAGGTTGGTTCTGCAACTGCAGAGCACAGTGGTTTTATACATTATCCAAGTCCTCAGGCTAGTTTGTCAGCCTATTTTGCTGGAACTTGTGCCCTCTTTCACTCAAAGAAAAATTCTTGCCTTAAGTTAAGAGGAAATGCATGCCCTTTCTGTGCTTTTCTGCTCTTTGGCAATAGAATCAGTAAATGGTGGAGTCTCTTTGAAGAAGCTAACTGAATTAGGAGGAAAAAAAATTGTTAAGAAACCCTGATCCTTACATAAATACATAAGAAATCACTATATTACTTCAGTGTGAAAATGGTCACCTAAATCACATGTACTATTTCATTCCCTCACTGGAAGATATTCTATAGAACAGCAAAACACAGAGAATAAAACAGCCTTCCAATGTCAAGACTATCCTGATGCACATCCAGCAGAATGGGTCTAAAATTCCTCCTATGAATCAGTTCTGGTTTAATATTTAAGAATTCAAAGTAAGAATTCACGAGCCTTGTAAATATCCCTTGCTATAAATAGACCGGTAGTAAACGAGGCAGCTTTAGCTTTAGACAGAAATTCGTATTCATATTGCTTTGACCAGTGTTAATGAAGCACGTAACAGATTGCTAGGCATTTGATTTCAATCAGAAAAGCAACTGTGACCTGTTCCAGTATTGATTAGCAAAAGTCAAGTAACTGACATAGACTAATGCTCCCAAACAAAATCAAGGATCCATCCCACAAAAATCAGTGATCTCCACATATAAAACCTATATCAACACTTCGTGTACTCTGAAAAGTACAGAACATTCTTGCTTTTGCCCAAGCTATAGCCAAAATTCAAGGTTCTGCAGAATTACTTGTATTCAAACAAGAAATGCACAATATCTGGATTTAATAAAGCAAAAATAGTATTCATGCAATTCATGTCTCTAGCATTATCTTAGCTATAAATTAAGTCAATTCCTAGTAAAAATAAAAAAATCACTTCAACAGTGGCAATATATTGCAACAAGGGCCCAGGGAGGCAGTATGACCTTCACCCTTGGCAATATCCAAAATTTGACTGGACACGTTTCTGAGCGGCCTGATCTCACTGAATCTGCTTTAAGCAGAGGGCCAGAGAAGATAACATGCAGATGTCCCTACAAATTCAAACTACTCTACAGCTTCAGAACTGAAAGTTAGTAAAGCTCTATTCTGAGGATATTTATGCTTAGAAGCAAAGCGTGATCAAGAGTAAGAACATTTCTTCTTTTCTTTCCAGTCCTTATAGCAGTCTAGTCAGTTCTATACACTATAACACATACCTACTTGTGACAGACACTTAACTCCCTCAGACTAACGTGCCAGTAAGTTGACAGGGCCTTTGGCTCTAAAAAGCGGAAGTAAAATGCATGACTGTGCTTTCACAGTGAAAAGCCTTATGCTTAGGACTCTTTGGGGCTGTATGCTCAACAGTAGAGGTGGGATATGTCAGATGTACGTGATACTACTTATAACAAAGTCTGGCCTCTGTTGCACATTGTTACATATCCTCGTTAGTGCAATCGTCCCACGTGATCCAAAGGTTACATGAAAAAAATACTTCCTGCCTTGTAAAACAGAGATAAGAGACAGGAAGTAAAATGCTGATATCATTAGCCTGATCAGATGCAAGTTTCTTAGGCCAAACTAATACAAAACAATTTTACAACTTGCATGTCCTTTAAAGGATAGCGAAGTAAGACATGAAGAACACTGCAACAAGAACTGAATTGCAAGGTTTGGGTGAGTTCAGTGTGAACCAAGACTACGCATCCTGGGCTATCCACCCCATGTCTTGCATGTTTTTCACTTTTCATATATTAGCTGTGGAGCTGCCAAAATAACACCATCAGATCACTTTTATGTTTAGAGAGCAGACATGTTTTAATTCAGATTCCAGACTGAGGCACAAGGTGTTAGACCTCAGTAATAAGCAGAGCTATTTCTTTCCACCACCCCCATCCAGGAATATGCTGCAGCTTCCCTCACTTCTTACCAATGATTTAAGGCTGCATGACTTCTGGAAAGAATCCAGTTGACAGTTACATAAAGAAAAATTTCTTTTTGGTTGGCCTCAACAATTCCCTTTCCCCTTCAGTGTTTATTACGCTCACGTACCTGAAAAATAGCTACTAGTTTTCCAGGTCTTTTCAGTCCAGAAAAAAGATGACTGAGGTGGGATCTTCTCAATGCTTATAAATACTTAAAGGATGGGTGTCAGGAGGATGGGGCCAGGCTCTTTTCAGTGGTGCCCAGTGACAGGACAAGTAGTAACAGGCACAAACTTGAGTGTAGGAAGTTCCATCTCAACATGAAGAGGAACTTCTTTCCTTTGAGGATGGCAGAGCACTGGGACAGGCTGCCCAGAGAGGTGGTGGAGTCTCCTTCTCTGGAGACATTCCAAACCCGCCTGGACGCGTTCCTGTGCAACCTGCTCTAAGGTGACCCTGCTCTGGCAGGGGGGTTGGACTAGAGGATCTCCAGAGGTCCCTTCCAATGCCTGCCATTCTGTAATTCTGTAATACTAATCCTGATCTGAAAAATTACTTTGCTAGGGCAGCTTTTGAGAGAGAACTGAAATTGCTATTATGATACATCAGCTTTGATGTGGATACTAGGGATACTAAAATTCGAGTTGTGGTTGTGATCTCAAGTTATCCAAACTATAATGGTCACTATCACAAGGTGGCATTGCTCTGCAGTCTATTTTTTGATTTGTTTTAGGGGGTGGTAGGCATTGGTAGGGGATGGGGTGGGATGATTTGGTTGTGTGTTTGATTATTTTTTTTTTAAAAGCATGTAGACAAAGTGTATGTGGATATAGTTCTAAAATGCTAATCTGCAAAGATGTTTGACAACCTGTTTCTATGACTCCATGTCCCAGATTTAAAAGCAAATAGAAACTGGGCTATAACTTGAATAAACAAACATCCAAGTTTAAAGAAATTTCTGCTGCATGAGTATCTTTTCTCTCCAACATGAGCCAATAGCAGACACCTATGAAGGAACTGGGAAAGTAGGTAACTCCCTACACATTCTCTCAGCCTGCTGGAATCTGAGACTCAGGGGTTTCATGGAATACCCTGGATAGATTATCATCCCAGACATAGAAGTGGATTCAGATGATTTTTATAAGCTTTTGGCACCCATGACATCCCAATGCCAATTTTTTTGTTTGACTACCCTGAATAGGTTTTCCATCTACAAATTAATCTCTTTTTCCAGGACACCTAAGCAAAATACCATTTCAAAAAAAAGCATGGACACTAGCAGAATGATATGCTATTACACTAATGACCTCATTCCATTCACAAAACTGATCTTTGTTTTCTGTTCTCTAACTAGACATTTAGTCATATGAAGACTACTCACTTTACAAGGCAGCAATTATAGAAGCCCTTGAATGGCTTTGGCTACAGCATTTTTGGACATCCAGGCCATCTATAACAGCCAAATTCCCCATGCTTATATAATTAGTCGCTGAGATTTCCAAAGCTAGATGAGATGTCAGTCAAACATACGGTGTCCTTCTACTTCACAGGGAAATCCATGAGTGTCAGAAAAAGGTAAAGAGTAAATAGATTCTTAGACACATGAATGAGAAAGCATGTTCTGCATGCCCCAGGTCCCAAATACCAAAAAACATTCTTGATCCCTTAAAGAAGTGGGAGCTTAAAAGACTGAGAGAAGCAAAGGGCTCTGAATAGTAACTACAACAGTGTACACTACACAGATCATGTGGTAGTAGGAATGCAGGGTCACAATACCAGCAGCTTCTCTGCAGAGTCAAGGAACCTGTGTGTATGGGTACAGCCAAAAAAACACAAGTAACTTCAATAAAAAGCTTATGTTCAACTGAAGTCTCAGTTATTCTACTTTCTAAGTTAAGCCTCAAATTTTAGAGCCTCATAAGTAACCAATTATTATCACTTGTTAAACTTTGTACTGGATATCCCTACAGACCCATGTTTTCTGTAGTTGAAAGAACTTACATAATTCCAGGAAATTTTTGCATTTTACTATTTTTCTTTCATCAACCAACTTGCACAATTGATATGTCTGCTAACTCACCATCTAATTATCATTTGATTAGTGCTAACATTTGACACCTAAAGAAGTTTTGCAGTATCCTAGTTTAAATCATAATGATGCCTTCCTCTAATTAGTGTTTCAGAGATCTTCTGGAAGAATAGAGCAAGAGTTGATCTAGTAGGGAACATTTGACGCTGACCTCTGCAATCTTGAGTACATCAGTTCCCTCTTTCTTCTCTTCCTCTGCCATTTTGATTGCAAGCTCTTTCAAACCACCACCACATCTTCACAAAATACCCATATTCAGTGTTCACTGAGACTTCTAGAATGGCAAGAAATAACACTTGTCTGAGACCTCCTTGTACTGCAACGTACACAGCTACACCTTAATGGCCATTAACTTACACAGCTTTCACATGGAGGTTATTAAAGCCAAAATGTTTCTTGCCTGGGGATAATTAAGACACCCTGTTAAAGGCCTATCAACCTGTGACCAGCTGCTGAATTTTCAGGAGCAGTAACAAGTACATTACAGAATACTGGAGAAAAAACCCAACCAAGTCAACAGCTCAAATCTTTCACAGCAGAACAGGATTACATCATGGTTCAGTACAGAAGGGGCAGTTACACCAACAATTTGATAAGGCCAAGAAAGAACATCACATCTCAGTATATCTTCAGGAAGCCTTTATCTCTCTGCTCCGAATTGAACAAAAAAAATTCATTTTCTGCACTCTCAGTAATCAGCTTATAGCTTTCCCTTTGCCATATAGTAGCTCAAATGCCCCAGTGATTAGTCGACTCTCCAAGGTAAATGGGTTAGTAGGGACCGGATTTTTCTTGAAACATCTTGATAAAACCAACTCTACTGAAAGAACTTTAGAAAAAAAAACAATAGTGGCTGTTTTATATTATCAGAAGAATAATTAAATGCAAGCTGGATTTAGCCTTACATCTGAGAAATCAATTGGATCTTCTCATTTTCTCTCAATTTACTTCATTACACAAGTGCTAGTGACTCCAACACATCAAGGTGAAGAATTAAAGGGGAAAAAGCCTTAATTAAGCGGTTTAAGTTAAATCCTTACTTCTAACAAAGAAAAAAAAAAGCAAGAAAAAATTCAGACACGAGGCTGCTACTTGTTTTCTATCTTACCATGTAAAGATGCAGTGCAATAGTCAGAAAAACAAGGCATGTATGATGAGTCTACCTTATTTTGTATCTCCTCACAACTAGCTAGGCAAAAACAGTAAGAAAAGACAGGCAGATGACGTGCTCAGACATGTGAAAGATACTTCCAGAAGTATCCCAGTCTACTTAACTTCTATATAGAAGTTATGTCTCTCCCGTTTTCAGGAGAAACTGACAATCTGGGGAGGTTTTAGTGTATGTAGTGTCACAGCACAGTAAAAAATAGTTTGAGACATAAATACAAATCTTGAAGAGAAAGACGACAGTAGGAAAGGGAGAAGCAGCAGTCCCACTGCTTGGGTAAGTGCATAGGGCAGACCTGCATGTCTATCCACTTCACAGTCCTTGTCGGGGAGGGAGAAAAAGATTGCAACTCTGCTGTCTTCATGCCCCTTAATTCCTCCTGAGCTTCAACACCATACCATTCCACAGCCACTAGTTTTCCTACTCCTGTCCTCTCCTGACTTCATCCTCTACGCTTTTCAGTCCACTCCCTACATTTGCTTGCTTCTTTTTTTCCTTATCTCGAAGTCGTGAAAATTTCAAACTGCCTATCCCATGGTTCTTATTACCTCAAATATGTACAGTTGTGTACAGGCAACTGAGCTTAGCCCTGTGTCTGCCTGCCCTTGCAGGAAGACCTGACATTGCTTATGGGGAAGAACTGAAGAATCTGAACACCAGCAGCCCCTGCCAAAAAATCTGCCCAGAGCAGTATCCAAAGGCAAAAAGGAGCACTTGCACAAGAAACCAGATGTGATAGCTTTCATTGTTTCGGGTTTTTTTGGGTTTTGTTTGGTTTTTGTTGTTTTTTTTTTTTAATCACTTTACCCCTCTAAGTCTGACCAAAACTGTTATGCACAAACAAGCTTTATTTTTAAGAAGAAAATTATTTCCATGCAGGTGTAAACTAGATTCCATGGAATTTTGAACAAAAATATTTATATTGAATGCATACAGCTTCATTTCTCCTCCTTGCAGGTCAGGCTGCTTTAACAGAAGCATTAAAATGTTCATCTCAGATGGACAGTTTCTGTTTGGATCAGCACTCTACAGGCAACAATTCATTTTTAGTTGAAATTACACACCATTCGCATTGTGTTATTCAAAATTGGCTTTATTTGACCCTCCAACCTTGGACTTTGCTCTTTTCCATCTTCCAGTACTGCAAAAGAAACTTACTTTTCCACAGGAACAAAAATCTTCTGAAGTTTTTTGCACACTTACACAAAGGGTGATTGTTGCGTGAAAGGGGCAGAGCAGTTTTGGCAGAAAATAAACCCCCTTGCATTCTAACACTCCTCACAGGTCCCCAGAGAGAAAATTTTGCCTTCAGTAGGATGCATATGTCTCTGTCTTTACTTGAAGACATAATGAAGACATGCACAGGCAAAACTCGTCATGAAATATATATGAATTTTGTTTACCAAATTTGGACAATCAGTCCATTTCTAGCTGAGGAAAAGGAAAAGCAGGAAAAAAGCTGGATTCTTGTTACGTTAACACAGCATGCACTTTCAGCAGAGTTAAAAGGCTGAACAATAAAAACAGCAGAACATCCAACTCATGTCATTCAAGCTGAAAAACAGACCCCAATCCTAGAAGGGCTTCTTACCTAAGATCCTATGCCTGCATAGAGCAATTAAGATTCGTTCAGGTTAGTGCTTGTATTTGCACTGGAAAGGCTGTATGAGTCTTCCCAAGGAAGCAAGCTACACTAGGAAAAAAAAAAACAGCTCTACTGTGTAACAGAGGCATGAGATTCCCTCTCTGAGGTCAGGACTGGGGACCCAATGTTCTTGAGGTGTCCTGCTGCAGCACAAAGCTCTCAAGACAATAACTGTCTCGTAACATCACGTAAGACTAAGGGAAACAGGGCTCACAAGCACTCTGCTCTGTGTTACGCTTTGTCTTTAGGAGCTGTCACATGCAAGCACAGCATGAACTTCAGATGTTGCCCCTCATCATGTGTTAGTATTTCCTTATGAGACATCTCTCAGTAGTAGTGCAAAAAGATACCCAATCCAGCTCCAACTGCATGTTAAAAAATATACGGTAGTAATCCAGTTGCAGAGTAGTATTGCTGCAGCTATGCATCTTCCAGGAATACCCAGGCACTTTTACAATGCTGTACCACATAAGGTAGATATACTCACTAAACCCAGAGCACCCTGACACATTTAAACTAGCTAAAACGGTAGAAGGTATTTAATCTCCTCTTATTGGCTATGATGTCAGATATTTTCACACAATAATGGAAGATTCAGCTAACTTATTTTCTGGTCACAAGTGATAATGAATAGTGTGTTTGAAGAGTCATTTAATTAAAAAAAAATACTGAAGCTTAATTGACTTGCAAGCCCTGTGAACTGTGCATTGGTAGTTGGATGATAAGCACTTAAGGACTCCAAATAAAATGTGCTTCAGGTTTAGGAACTACCTTCTCCGTAAGGTGTATTGTTCTTCAACTGTTAGGATGATGTATAAGTAAAATGCAGTTATAATCCTACCGAATTTCCCCAAAGTATTTAGACAGAATCATCAGGGGTGCTAAACAGTTACAAAACTCTCAGATTAATAACCACACAAGAGGATGGATAAGGTTGATAAAGCCAGTGATGCCTTTGCATATTTCATAAAGCTGCACTGAAAACAAAACCTCTGATTTTGAGGTCTTTCTTGATGCTTCATTTTTAACTGGGGCTGGGGGTGTTACTTCATGCTTCTATAGTTGCACTAATAGAACTGCACTGTGCTAGCTGAATGAGATTTTCCTAGTTGTGAACACCAATGGCTGGAACATTTGGGCTTATCTGAATTAACCTATACAGCATAAAAACACTTGAGTTCATGAATACAAGATGACATTAGCATAGATTCTTAGTGAGCCAACTCAAATTTAGATACTGTAAAAGCCCAGGAGGAGTAAGGAAGAGAGTCAATTCAAAAAATTCAAACAGAAAAACACACCCAACCTACATTTATGTTTAGAGACAGCTGTAATTTGTGTGCATGGATGCTAGCTAGGTAATTCTCTGGTGAAATTCTGACAGGGAAAATAAAAACCCAAAACAAGGAAAAAATTATTACCAACATAAGGAATGCCAGCAGTAGCTCAGCCTTCTTCAGGTAGAAATGCTAGGTGAGGACTTTGCCAGAAGGAATTTAACCAACTTAGCAGCGGAGTTTAATTGCTCCAATTGTTCAATATCCTAAGCTTGAAACTGAAGCAGAAACAACTGTTCAATATCCTAAGCTTGAAACTGAAGCAGAGACACTATACTTGAACACTATACTATACTGAAGCAGGACACTACGCTTGCTGAAAAAAAAGTGACAATCCCTTTACTTGTAGTGAACCAGAAAAAAAAAAAGGCAAAAATACCTGCTTTTGCAATGGCTTCAGCAGCAGTCTATTATTGTTTCATAACACATAAACCAAGGTAGATCCTGGTGAAGTAATTAACTACATTCTCAGAAAACACCATAAAAATTCCAACTCTGAGCAATCTAAGAATAACCAGTGTTCTTTGCTGCTTACTTCAGAGCCTGTCTTGCTGAAATTCGTGACACAGTTGATACACTACCTCTTCCAAAACTATACCTTTCTGGGGAAAGTGCAGGAATACAAGCACTTCTCTGAGCTGTCTTTTTCAAACAAGAGCGACCACTTCTTTAAACTGAGACCTTTTTCCTCCTCTTGTGAAGAAAACCATTGTTTGCTGCTCTGTGATGACAAAAATAAGAGTCTAGGATCTCCAGGGTGATACTCTACCACAAATCTGCATGCTCTCAACCCTTAAAAAACTCTTAATCTCTCAACTCTTAAAGAGCCTTCCATTCCATCCTCCCTCCAAGGACTGAACACTCATTTACTCATCCCTCAGATGAGCTTTCCTTAGCATCCCACTTAAAATAATCTAAACTGCCATTTTGGTGATAAATTGCCTCTGAGTTCAATTGCTCTTTGAAAGATGCTGTTGTGAAAAAGGAAGTCCAGAGTGTTCACCTTGTCCACATTTGGACACCTAATTCTAAAAGCTGTCACTTAACTTTTCACCGCTGAGGACACATCACATCCCCAGTAGGAACTGAACGGCTTACTATACACAGTCCTGTCATTAATGCATATTTACAACCCCATTGGCAAAGCCAAGCACTTTGTGCATTAAATACTTCACAAATACTCATTTGAAGTCACATGATGAACGGTATCGGTATTTCAGGCTATGAATTTTTAAGTCTCAGCTTCAACTGTTGTTTCTATTACCATTTATGAGTTGTGGGGCTTTTTTTAAATCTGCATTACTTAACAGCATATACAATTATCCCATCCATCCTGGATGACTCCTAAATTTGCTAGTATGATTCCTAAACTGTGATGACACAGTTCAGCATAAATCCTTGTGCAGACACAGTTGCAGAAATACTGAGTTTATTCCAACCTGCCCGAAAACGTGGTTTCTTTACTTCAGGCCAGTTACTAACAGCTTTTAGTGCCCAGAATATCAGGATGCAGAGAAACTTGGCCATACCCCTAGTATTAGCCACATGAGTGGAAGCAAAGAGGAAGGAAAAAGGTACCAGAAGAGCTGTTATCATGCTCTTTAGATACTCTTCAATGTTGGATCATCATCACACAGATGACATTAGGTTGGCAGCCTGACTGCAAGGAAGAATCTACATGTACATTGTTTCTCCTGCTTGAAGTTCAGCTCAGATCATCTGAGCAAGATTATGTAAACAGAAAAGTTTAGGATATCCTTAAGTTAGAAACGTGCAACAGGAGAGGGCTGTAACTAAAGCATGTGAAGTTATACCTACTACAATGCGTTCAGCATAGCAATTACAAAAAGATGTACTCTTAACTAATGAGATTTTCTGAAAAGGAGGAACTTGATCATGTTTGTGATACAAAGCAGGAAACTGATTATGATTTGACACTTACTTGCTCAGCACAAGGTCACTGATGAGATTAAAAGACAATGCAGGAAAGAACAAAGGGTGAAAATTAAACTAACTGAGCTCTGAAATAGCAAAAAGTTTTAAAATTTAGAAATATGCAAATAGGTTATGGAAAAATGTATCCGGATAACATTAAATCTACACTAAAATATTAGAACTTACAGTCAAGAACTCGGAAGTCAGGAAAGACAGATTGAGTTACAGCATGTGCAACTACAAATCATCCCTTATCTGTTCGTAGACAAAAAGTTAGTCCTTAATTACATAATCAGTTTGCTTTCTTTTTGCTTAACAGAAGCCATACCTCATTGAGTGCACAATGCATAGATATGAGCCTAGACAGTGTCCCATCCTAGTTTTCAGTGACTTTGGTCTTACTCAGCCATAACTAAACCCAGCCCGATCCCTTTCAATACATGGAATTCTCCTTAATTTAGCACTTTTCTAATCTGGGGAGATGGGATATCTTGGCTTTTTCTGTACCACCAGGAGACAGTTTGCTGTACAGAGAACTGTCTGCAAGTCAACTTATGCAACAGGTAGTCAAAAGCCCCACAACTTCTGTGTTCAGAATCAGCAGAAATTGAATTCAGGATTTCTGTTTCTGTGCTGAACAGGAGATTAAACCCTAGACAGTGCGGTGGGGGTTCTTATTCACTTCCACTAAGAAGTACCTAAAGGAACTGAACATTTTCCTAGCATATCAGGAAAGGATGAACCTCAAGGTCATTTCAACCATTCTCTACCATTAGAAATTAGATAGTCAGCATTTCCAGAATGAAGGCTGCTAATATTAGTTACACAGTTGTTAGAGAACAGAAGGGATACACTTGTTTCTGTCCACAAATTGAGCCACAATCAGCACAAAACTCTTCAGATATATAGGACTACCGCATTAATCAATCTAAAGAGGATACTACTATTCTATTTTGTTGCAGACCAGCTACCCCTAAATTTCCATTCTGCACTTTTCAGAAATATTAAAGTTTTCTTTTTGAGAAAACTACTTATCCCTTGGAGAAGAGGTACAGTTGAAAGTGTAATGCTACTTCACAATTTCATTAGGCTTCCCTGATTTTTGTACTGTGACAATTATCCTACTTCAAAGAAGTTAGGTACCTAAACAAAGACAACATGCCCTGACTTATTTACCTTATTCTCATTTACCTTGTTTAAACCACAACTCTTCAGAGCACAGACTGTTACGCGTATCTGCAACACTTAAAGTTGGAGTGTAATTCAACTTGGAGTCAAGATATTACAGCAAAACAAGTCTCCTACCTTGCACAGATGGCACATCACAGTAAATCTCACTCTTGTTTGTACCAGAAAGATGGCAAGCATCTTTGGCTTACTAACAAGATGTTTAGAGGGGAACTAAAAGCTTTGCCATGACTTATCTTTCAACAATATGGAAGTAAAAATAGTTTTAATAACTAGCATACAGAAAGCGTTCAGGAAGACTGCCAGCACAGGTATTTGATCTTTGTCATAATCCTTTTACAAAATCACTGGGTGATCACACAAGCCTTACTTAGCAAACCAGAGCCGTTTATAGAAAAGAAAGAAATAATGAACTAAAACCAGACAAACTATGATGCCTCCTCTATTGACTCTTCCAGCACCACAAGGAGACTGACAACTTTAACAATGCCTGGATCATGAGGCCATGAATCAGGCTCAGAGTAATTAAGGGATGTTTACGTTTCTTCCATGACCCTATACGTCAGTCAGATTCCACCCAGAAATTGCAATGCTGTATTAATTTGATATGGGGTCCTTACAAGCAGTTGACTTGCTCTGTATGAATAAGGGGGACCCAAAGATAAAATCCCTGATCGGTATTCTTCAGGAGAGTAGGCAAACAATGCCTTTCACAGAAAGACAAGTTAAAAGAACTATTAGCCAAAGTGAACTGCTTGGCAACCAAGTCACAATCCCTCTTCAAAACAGATTATCTAGAAAGCTTAGTTCAACATATTTGCCAGCTGAAAACATGTCACCTTGTAAGTAGATGAAAAGCAGCCACCTTCCTTCAATGCGATATATGTTTAAATGATGTAAGAAATGCAAAATATACAAGCTCCTTCTGGTATCAAAAGAACATTCCCTTTCTTCCATGCAAAGTAGAGTACACACCAAGAAATTAATTTGTAAGGAGTCTGCATACAGGAAGTAAGTTTTGAAGCGCTTGCCATCTCAGCAGGCAGGTATGAGACTGGAGTATTTCACTTTGAGTTGGCAATTGTGATGTACATGTGTTCAAGAACTAATGCTGAAATGAGACATATAACCGTAGTGCTTTATATTCCAAACAGCCAGTGTTCAAGTGCTACCATTTATCTCTCCAAGCTTTTCATACAGACAGTTTTTGAGCCTTGACTTGTACAACATCAAGTGTTTTATACTCACAGGTACACTGTTCAAGTCTTGATTTATATCTCAGTATTTTATACTCACTAGTACACTATTCAAGCCTTGATTTATAGCTGGGTTGAGAAAACCAATTCAGATAAAATACTGTTCAGCCAAACCTTCACCCTTTTTCTTGAGCCAATACAAAGACTAACCTTTTCTGTAGTCTCAGAGAGCTGTGCCCAACTTTTTGCTCCACTTATGTGGCAGACATTTCTTTCAGAAGGATCCCAGTTTCTCTCTGGTTTCCTCTCAAGAATCTACAGAAGAGTCACTGAAACTTTAAGGTCCTGAATCAAGTTCATTGCACATAGGTAGATTTTTATTTTTCCTCTCACAAAAATGGAATTCAGTGGATAAGGCAGTATTTGTGCAATTCTCAATATTTCTTTAAACTATCCCCCAATTTAGGCTGTTTTAAGAAACGTAATTACAGCTAATGTCTTCCAACACCAATTGTTGGGGTTATCTTATGGTAAGACTACCTGGGTTTGCAAGAAAAGCTCAAAGGTTTTGAACGTTATGTTTTTTAAACCAAAAGATTACTATTTACTTGAAAATGAAAAAGTTATTTATATCTGTCTTTAAGCCTTTCAATCATAAATTTCACTTTCAGCCAAAAATAGAGAATCTGATGAAAACATGAAGAGTTGTTACCAGATTTATTGCATTTTTCTAACCATGGAACCTTAACCATAAAACCGTTAGACCTAGCAGGAATTCACTTTGACTACAAGGAGAGTATTAGCACAGATAGCAACACCTTCATAGTACCATGGCCGCACACAACCCATACTTGCTTCCAGCACAGCTTCTCACTTCAAAATCAGGTAAGACAGGCTCCCGAGGCTGTCCAGTAAGTTTTTAAAATTCTAAAATTGTTAAGAATTGAGTTTTACCAGACACTAGCTTTTATTTATAGAACCAGCTAATCTGCAGCCTCAAAATGCTTATTTTAAATTATGGGGGATGGGACTGAGGGGAGTGGTGTTAACGAACAGGTCTAATTGTTTTAAAAAAATGAAGAAACATTCTTCTCCAGATAGAGACCCTTTTCTTAAGGGATTCTTTTTACAGTAAGATGATTAAAACATCCTAAAACCCTGACACCACGTTTTTTCTTTTTGTTGCTCTGACTGAAAGAAGTAGTACTATACCCTAAGCGCAGCCTCATGCAAAGAAATGAGGGCAAAGAAAAACTTCAAGAAATATAGAGAGGCACGTGAGTCAAAGGGAGGAAGGTCTATCTTACACAAACTTCCCCTGCCCCAAAATATGGCCTAAAACCAGCCAGCAACCCTGCAACAATCAAAAGGTAACAGAATAATTGCAGATATATCTCTTTAATCTTACTCCAGTTTTTCAGGAAAACTTGTCTTACACAATCATCCTATGTCAGCTCCTTATTACTGACTTCTACCCCCATTGGGGAATTTCATCTAGATTTGATTAAAGAAGAAAGGTCACCAAGAGATAATGTTCCTGCCAACTTCATGTATATAAGCAGCAATAGGGCAGATATCCCTGATGAAGGGAAATCTCCAGCTTCAGCCAAACCTTTAATAGGCACAAAATGTCTTTATTTCACAACAAAAAGAAAACAACAAATCTCCCTTCCGTCTCCACTTTCATTACACAGGATCTGATCATGACAACAAAGCCACAAGACAAAATTTCACTAGATGTGCTCTTTGGATAAGTGCTTAAAACAAAACAAAAGAAAGGTCTTAAATCAATTCCAGAAGTCTGGGGTGTGTGGATGAAAGGTGTGCATGGATGAAAGGTGGGTTAGAAACCATCTCACACTAATTGGCTCCCACCAAAACATACACTTCATCTCAGACCTGCTTTAAGAGACTTCCATTACTGTCCTTTCACATGCATTACATAGCAAGATAACAGATTTGTTCTCAACTGTACTGAAGGGGAAGAATGACAGTAGAGACACTGAGTTGCCTAAGTCACAAAAGATGCAGCAAGCCAACCCAGGATGTGAACTAAGGCCTCCTAAAGCCCAATACAAAATCTTAACTGCAAGACTCTCTTATTGCTTTTCTGATTCCCCCCTAGCAGCTTAGCTTCCCAATTATAAAAGCACCCATTATGCTATAGCCTCCTCCTTCCATTCTCCTGAAAGTGCTTCTGAAGCGATTTAAGCCTATATTCCATAAAAACCTTTGAATGAGTTCCAGGTCATCACCGTGGAATAGCACTGCATTCAGATAGCACTGTTTCCTCCAAGGTAATTTTCATACTTTAATTATCTCATACCTTGAATCATCCTCTATTAGAAGCCCACGACAGAAGCACAACTCACGAAGTAGTGCATTTAAATAAAATAGAGAATAACACAAAATGTATTCGCAGGAGTGTTCTTTGCAAAATCTCATTTGAGCAGACTCAGAGGATGAAAAAATACCATTTTATTTTTGTCTTCCCTAGTCATGTCAGCTCCTTTTAGACAAAAAATATTCACAATTACTCAATTGTAAGATCCCTGCAGGCCATTTTACCTCAGTTTAAATATCTTGAAATACTTTCACTTACTGAAGTTCTCAAATTTGCACTTTGTTGGAGACAATTGTTGCAAAATGTATGGTGTATTCTGCTTGCACATTTTTCCCCTTGGAGCGTACATTAACAGGGCCAGAGATGGACCCCACATACTAAGAACACAAGCCAGGATGTAGTTAGGGCCCTTGGGAAAATAAGAGTTAAAACATTTGAAAACCTGTGCTGTAAAGTTTCAGACTGTCACTGACAGAAGGTACCTTGCACATTGTGGTAGAGCTACAGGAACAAACATAAAGGAAACAAGAAGTACACAAGTCTTGATCCCCAAACTTGTCCAATTCATCCGAGTGGTAATTAACAATAAGAGAAAAGATGAGAATAAGCCTGATCCCCACTTGCATGTGGACCCTTTATGCACATTTTTATACCAATATATATCAATTGTACCCTGTTTAGCAACAGTCTGGAGACACCTCAGGTGCTAAAAAGATTACTAAATACAAGACACTGAAGATTAGGCCAACTAGCTTTTAGGAACTATTTTCTGTAAAACATACTTTAACTGTCGTAGGCCATAACCTCTCTGCATCCAAGTACCTACATTTTACACAAAGCTGCATGTAGCTCTCAGGCAGCACATTTTATAACCCCCACCTTTGGTACACCAGTCACTTCTTGCTAGCCTTTTCTACCCTTCTCTGCTGGTCTAGAAGGCTGGCTCCATCTTTCCAAGACCTTAATGTTCTGCAAGACAAGCGAGATGGTGGCTTCCAGGCTAGTACTGAGGGAATAGAACTGGGAACCTGCAAAGCCAAAAGCCTGATTTAATGCAACTTCAGCAAAGATGTAACCAAGCATAAACAGTTGGAAAGTGCGACTGCTAAGGTGCTCTGTGTCGGGAGCGCAGAGGGAAACTTCTGCAATTTCATAGAATGGTTCGGGTTGGAAGGGACCTTAAAGATCAACTAGTCCCAACCCCCCTGCCATGGGCAGGGACACCTCCCACTAGACCAGGCTGCTCAAAGCCTCATCCAGCCTGGCCTTAAACACCTCCAGGGATGGGGCATACACAACCTCCCTGGGCAACCTCTTCCTGTGCCTCACCACCCTCACAGTAAAGAATTTCTTCCTAATATCCAACCTAAATCTACCCTCCTTCAGTTTAAAACCATTACCCCTCGTCCTATCATTACACTCCCTGATAAAGAGTCCCTCACCATCTTTCCTGTAGGCCCACTTTAGGTATTGGAAAGCTGCAATAAAGTCTCCCCGGAGCCTTCTCTTCTCCAGGCTGAACAACCCCAACTCTCTCAGCCTATCCTCATAGCAGAGGTCCTCCAGCCCTGTGATCGTTTTTGTGGCCCTCTTCTGGACCTGTTCCAGCAGGTCCTTCTTGTGCTGAGGACTCCAGAGCTGCACACAGTACTCCAGGTGGGGTCTCACCAGAGCAGAGTAGAGGGGTAGAATCACCTGCCTCAACCTGCTGGCCATACTTCTTTTGATGCAGCCCAGGATGCAGTTGGCTTTCTAGGCTGCAAGCACGCATTGCCGGCTCATGTTGAGCTTCTCGTCCACCAGCACTCCCAAGTCCTTCTCCTCAGGGCTGCTCTCAAGCCATTCTCCACCCAACCTGTATTTGTGCCTGGGATCGCCATGACCCCCATGCAGGACCTTGCACTTGGCCTGGTTGAACTTCATGAGGTTCACACAGGCCCATCTCTCGAGCCTGTCCAGGTCCCTCTGGATGGCGTCCCTTCCCTCCAGTGTGTCAACCGTGCCACACAGCTTGGTGTCATTGGGAAACTTGCTGAGGGTGCACTCAATCCCACTGTCCATGTCTCTGACAAAGATGTTAAACAGCCCTGGTCCCAGTACTGACTCTTGAGGAACACCACTCGTCACTGGTTTCCACTTGGACATTGAGCCATTGACTGCAACCCTTTGAGTGCAGCCATCTAGCCAGTTCCTTATCCACCAAATGGTCCATCCATCAAATCCATGCCTTTCCAATTTAGAGACCAGGCTGTCGTGCAGGACAGTGTCAAATGCTTTGCATAAGTTCAGGTAGATGACGTCGGTTGCTCTCCCCCTACCTACCAATGCTGTGGCAACATCGTAGAAGGCCACCAGGTTTGTCAGGCACAATTTGCCTTTCACCAATCGCCTCCTTATTTTCCATGTACCTTAGCACAGATTCTGCATACCCTCTGAATGGCTATTCTCTTCATCTCCCTCCTTGCAGCAACGAAACACTGTTTTCGTGCTCTACTAGGTAATATTGTTGGTGCAATGTTTTGCTTGCTAGGCCTTGTGTTGCTACACACTCTGCCTCACACATGTTGGCAGAGACCAAGGTAACATCCCCAGGATGGCTGGATGACTCTCCTATCCACACCAGAAACAAGTTTCAAAGCTCCTTCGGCTATCTTGAGGAGCTCCTTCAGTTGCTTCAAGTAGGAGTCCTGAAGGGGATCTCAATATTTGGCACGTAACTATAGCTACATGTCTTTCTAGATACTGGATTTTACCAATAGGAAGAAGAGGGCTCAGCCAAAGACTTTTGACAAATGCTCTCTGACAATGGAATACTCAAGAGCTGGAACCTGACAGTCATATGGCAGTTGGATACATACAAAACTACAGATTTAAGCAAGTGCAATAGCACTTAAGACCATTAATGCCTTAAGCAGCAGTCATGGGTTTTCATAACTGCACAGACTGGCTGATTTCCTAGATCCCTTGAAACCTGCAAAACATCATTCTGGATAGTTTGACACATTTTTGCTATAGACCATTTCAAAATTCCAGAGAGCAAGCAGTCAACTGGACATAAGATCTACAGAAAGGACAGAACCTTGCTGACATCAATTTAAATATGAGCAAAGTCTCCTGAATTTTCCTGCCTTATGAGAAGAAAATTTACTATACTGTATTATATAAAAGATTTCAGGTGGAACAACTCCCCTACTAAGCACTCACCAACAGAAACAGAGGCATGAAAGAATATGCAGACAGAATTCAATAGCAAGAAATCTAATAGCCTAAATTTTTTTTGCACTTTGATGTTAGTAACAGACCATCTACACTTTGCTTTGCGCATAGATCTCAGAGCACAATGACTTTCATGACAATAAACAAACACATCTGCAGAACAAACTGCAAATTGAAGATAAATAAAAAAATACAGTATCAGAGAAATAAAATGCAGTAATGCCTGATTTAATAGCAGGAAACTATTTCACCCTGTGGCTGATCTTTGGTTTTCCTGTATAAATTGACCAGATACTAAAATATCAGAAAGCATGTCCCGGGGCCAAAAATTTCCAGATCAAAGATGTTATGGAATGCTCCAGGGATCCTGTCTTGCTAACAACACTGACATTTGAAAGAGCTAACAGGCTGGGCTTAACGGGGCTGAAAGCTGAGTACTCACCTATATGAAAGCATGTGATGAGCCAACCTTCGCTGCAACCTGTTTGTACCATTTCACAAGTGCAAGGCAATAGTGCCTTGCAGCTTCACAAGGCTGAATCCAAGACAAGGTCTAGCCTTCTTGGCATATTTAGGTTGCTTACAGCACACCAAGTTATGGGTGGTGCAAATGATAGAAAACATTAATTTTTTTTCAGTCTGCATGGGTGAGAAAATTGTGCAAACTGGTCTCAACATTGGAAAAAACAAGGCTTGTACAGATTCGCATCTTCCACCTGTATCAAACTTGATCTTAAAACTTTCTGCTCCCCTCCTAAATCTAGGGGAAAAAGCAGTAACAACACACAGATGTCACCATGAAGAACTAACGGGCTTCAACTGCAATCTTGGTCTCCCTCTGACATCTTAAACTTCTGATGAAGCCATATTTGAACAGCAGCTATTTCTTCTCATGGAATCTTTAGAACCTCTTCCAAAACAATCCCCATGAATACTGCCCAAGCTCACATTCAGCGGGCAGCTTCTAATTACCCCTTAACCTTCATAAATCTATGCAGGCATTTTGTCCGAACCAGAGCCCAGTCTCCCTGGTGCATCTCCACAATCAGCATTTTAATGTATACAGCTGTAAAACCATGGTGCCTCTTTGGAGCTCAGTTTCAAATGTTTACTGATCTCACCTGCGTGAACTTCTGCTGTTTAAGAACCTCTTACAGAAAATAATGATGTACTTCAGTCTCACTTGTTTCTTACTCTTTCTTTAGAAAACTCCCTCTGACACTCGGCTGACAATACATACATTGAGAGCAAGGTATCCAAAATGATATTCAGAGCAGGCTGGTTGGCAAATCACATTTGACAGCCAACAAGAAATAGACATACAAGTCCTTGCCACATCAGGTTCCCTTTGCTATGTTGATCACCACATAGCCAAAACTGCAAGCACTAATAGGCAAAGCAACCTAACATTTTCCATGTTTAGGACCCCACTTAATCACTTTTCCCTTTCTCAAGTCATTTTGGATGACATTTCCCACAAAGCCTTGGGGGGTTTTCTTCAAGCCATGCAGAAAGAGCTTATTTGCTCAAAGAAGAAAAACACTGTTTTGTCAACATTTTTAAACAACTGTTAAGTCAAAAAGCTTTTATATCCATCTGCTTTTGAGCAGAGACTGGAAATTATCAAGCTGTCAGGAATGTTTATTTTTCAGCCCTATAAAAATCTTTCAAGTTTGGCAGTGTTAAGCCTCTATAAAGCTGCAGCTTGCCCATGCTCTGAACTGACAGGTTAGAATCTGGCAGCTCAATTTCCTGAAGTTACCATCTGCCCTGATCATTCTTCAATCCAAGATTGAGTAGCATTTTCCTCACAGTTTCTGCTTTCAGTGCCTATCAAGAGGGACTAAGGAAAAGAGGACTGAATTTATGCATTTTTGTACTCATATCAAATTTCTGGCTGTTTGTGCACATGACAAAAAGTGCAAGCCCATTCAAAAATGGACTTCATGAACTGTAAATCAGAGTCTGAGTACAAAGCTAACTTTCTCAATTGCATCTTCCAATTCCTTTGTGCATTCAAATCACTTTAAATTCCTCCAAAGACCAAGAGAGGCTGCACTTAATTACTTTCTCTCCTGCCTTTAATGCAACGGACACCAATACAAGGCTGTAAGCCATCAGGTAAATTCTTAAATATCTATTTTAAGTGTTTGGTACAGAAATGTCAGAGCTTTGAAAAAGCAATAAAATTCTACAACAAAACAAACAATAATGAGCCTTTTTATTTCAATGAATGCAATTAAACCCAGTTACACGCACACACAGTTTCAGGGACAGAATTACTGATGACAATAACATGCATTTCTAATTACACAGTCACTTTAATTGGCTCTTGTCATCTTACGTTTGTATTGCTCAGCAAGCCTGTCAGCTTAGCATTATTTTAAAATAATAATTTTTATAAATTGTACCTATTTTTACTGTAGAGGAAGGGAAGATATGGGCCAGATATTCAAACTGCTGCACTTCAACAGGAATTAGCAAAGTGTTCGTTGTTAGTTATTCACCTGACCACAATTCTGAAAGTGTGAAATTTTCTGCTTCATGGAAATGTGGGATATAACATTCACATTATGTATATGTAACATGAAGAAAAAAAAAAAATCAACTTATACCCATCACGAGCAGCATTAGGCACCATAGAGAATCCTCAGCAAAATAAAAGGTTCACACAGAGCAAGGCTGCATTACCTGCAACCAGTGGAGTTGCAAATACCTCAGCAAAACTGATACCAGCACAAGAGAAATTAAAATATCTAGAAAGTCAGCAGCTGAGTTAGCAAACACTTCACCACCATCCCTCTTGCTAAGGGGTTCTCTAATCACTTGCTCAAGAAGAGCCTGGCCATTTCAGAACCTATGGGCAATTCAACAGCTCTCTTCCTAAGCAACTGTCAGACCTGGCCTTTCTCTCATAGCTGTTTCACGTCCAAGACTTACTATGTTTGTGATAAGACCAGCTAGCTTCATTTCTAGATTCAGTAACTCAAAACCAGCATTTTTTTCTCCTACAAACTTTCAACAGGGTATTTAGGATGAATAATGTGCAAGTTCTTTGTTGTTTAACCACATATCTTGACAAAATTAGTACGGTTTCATTACATAAAAAGGAATAACCTCACTTCATCATTCCAGAGAAAGTCTTCAGAAAATACAGTATTTAAGAGTTCAGTTATTTTATTCTAGTTGAAGTCTCAAATTTGTCTTCTTCACACCCTTAATATGTCTAGAGTCACATCTCGTCCTCAGACACCTCCTGCGAACATGGTTTTCAGTTTCAGGAAGAAAAAGGCAGCAGAAACTAATAATGAAAAGTCCCTCTAAATCCACAAGGAAGAAAGGACAAAATTCAAACCCCGGATTCCAGATGCTAGAATTTTTTTTTTTTTTTCTTCAATCGAGAGCATAAATGAGTGGCCTCATTCCTTTTACAGGTAGGAAATTCCCTTATCAATACTGAACCCAGGTAGAATATGCAAAAAAAAACAAACAAACAAACTAACACAAATAAAAGCAATTTTGCAAGTCAGCTGTTCTTGTGACTTTAATGCTAGAACCATGACTTTCAGCTCCTTTGAAACGAGAGATCAATGGTGCCACATCAGCCCCTTTAGACAGCAGTTATCTTCCATCATGAAAACAATGCACATAATTAAGCACAGAGTTTTCTTGCAATGAGTAACATCTGCTGATGAAAGAAATGTCTATCTCAGCTAACCAAAATGCCTCCTGTGCTTTAATAAAATGTTTCTACAAGGTTATCATTTTTTAGCTTTGAATAAATTGAGTTTCCTATCACACCTTCTCTTCCCTCTCCCACATGGATTCAGACTAAGCAAAGCACACAAAATACACACAAACCCTATACAACCTACAGTCTGGATCAGCATCCTGAATTGCAAGGTTCTCCTCCTTGCACCTCTCTATGCATAGGATTAGATGTGTACCTATGTGTTGACAAAAGATCTACAGCTGTTACCATCACTTACTCATATCTGTTCAGAACAGGAAAGAGCTCAGGGAAAGTATAAAGTTTAACAGTTAGCATGAAACACGGCACATTTTTTGGCCTTTGCTTGTGGCCAGACCAGGGAACAGAGTTTGAATTCAGTGTTGTCCACTGAAAAAAAACAACCAGTCCCTGTTGTTCTTTTGAACTCAGGAGCTAAACTCATGGTCCCGTACACAAAGCATTTCAAGTTAATTTAAGATTTCTTTCCTCCCCCATGAAAATTTATCCAAAGAGTAATTAGAAATACTAGACGAAATGCTCCCCCACCACTAAGGGCCCACAGTAAATCTGCTTGGAAGCTCCAGAAGAACAAATGCAAATGCAACCACAAATTCTTACAGCATGCATGGCTGGAGTGCTAGCACTGATGGTTGACCTGTACATATGGAGAAGCTTCATACTTTTTGATTTGTCTTTTCTGAAAACGAAAACACAATAAAAGGCAAAAAAACTGAAATTTTCTGAACATGTCTTAGATTGATCTTTTCTGGATTGGAGCTCAGGAAATGTCAGTTTTGTGCTTGACACGGCAACTGATAAGTTCTGTGACCTGGGGCAAATCACTCCACTTTCACACCTTTGTCTTCCTCACACACACTTTTTAGCTGGTATGTTCTTCAGATAGAATGTGTCTTTTAACATGCGTATATACCATGTCCCATTAAAATCACGTCATCATCAAGCTCTAACATCAGCTTAAGCAGTATTCAAACAAATCCAGTCTTCAGTGCTGAAACACTGTTAAACCCAATTGAACTGCAAGAAAATGCAAACTGGCTTTCTTGAGAAACACCTGAAGTTTTATGAGCTGAGTATAGAGCAGTAAGAAATCCCCAAACTACAGTGAGTTATAAAATTGTTTTTTTCATTTGTCCATATGTTTAAGTACGTTGTCTGTTATTTGTTCCAGTTTAAATTGTTTCATAAAATAACAAGTTATTTTTATTATCCTTTTGGAATGTTCCATAATTACTCTATAGAGGTAAAAGAATTTATTAATGACACATAATTACTTTTGTGCAAATACGTATTTGCATAAATTAAGAAAAATTTTGAACTATTCAGAGAACATATTTCTTTTATTCCCTTAGTATTACATTTACAGAGTAATCATACCTATAATAAAAAAAAAAAAACACTAAAACAACAGGTACATGGATAGGTTATTATAGGTACCTCATAGTATCATGCCAAAGACCTTTAATCTTTTATTGGATTTGTCTCACAAATCCCTCCGAGGCAAGAAAGTGTTGTTATGCCAGTTTCAAAGGTCAGAAATGGAGGCAAATGAACTAAATTGTCAGTTCCCACCCTGGCTGTCCCAGTCTGGTGCCTGGAACAGGATGGAAAATCCCCTTCTGTCTTTTAACCTGTACATTTGTCCAGGACCCTGAGTCTGCTTGCCAAATTTGCAAGTCAGAGCCTTCAGCTGATACAATTAAAAAGTTGTATCTACATAATCTACATATATATATCTCTACATATATACATATCTACACACACACAACCTTCCCTCCAGTGGTATTTTCCACTCCTAGTTCTGACTGATTGGAGGTTGACTACCCAAAGACTAAACAATTCCATTACACTCTTTCTTCAGGTATTCTATGAATCATTTTATTATTTCATAAGTTTAGGATGAACCCTGAGAGAATTTGAGACAAAAGAGATGAACAGCAAGAATATTAGGAAGATACACTGCACAAATTCCTGCTAAGGTTTATCACCTCAGAAGGAACTAGTATCAAATCAGCAAGACTTAAGCATGAATTGCACTAAGGTAGGTACTGCTACTAGCACAGTATGTCCTCAGCAGCTTAACATGGCATTTCAAAAAGCTTGCTGTTCATTAACTCCACTACTTGCAATGCAAGGCAACGACTGGAGAACTGGCCTTAAGCTACCTAAGTCAAGGTCACACAAGAAGATTTCTGAGAACTCGACTCTGATCTCCTCTGATTCCAGAATCACAGGTCTTGGTCTTAAGATGGCACTTCTAGAAAACTTGACCTTCAAGGAATCCCTTCTCCACAATTTGGAAGGCTTCTCATTTGAACTCTTGAAATATTTTAGAAACACCATGCACAGAGAGCCTTTACACCATAACCCAAGGATGTTAGACTTCACGCAGTCAGTAGAAAAAGGCTACTGCAGAGAACTAAGATATTCAAAACTATTCCCTGAAGAATCTCTCTCATTGAGATTTACAGGCAGTCCAGAGCAGGACTGTCATTCCAGATAGCTCCTCCATGCAACTAAGAAAATGACTGCACAGAGAAAGCATACTGCAGTCTGCAGCAAATACAGTGGGAACAAGCAGCATAATTGGTCCATCAGTTTCAGTGCCAGAAATGTTCAGTTTCATTTTGCTTACCTGACAGAAATCAGTGCTGATTCAAAAAAATAGCTTCAAGCATTAAGTTTGATTTCCACTCAGATTCTGTGAAAGAAGAAAGAGGCAATGCGGTAGTGAATGAAAACAGAGAAACTGAGAAGTAGCACAGAAGAAAATACACAAATAGGCAAGTGATTTGTCTCTGTGTCTTATCACACTACCTTCTAATAAACACAGAGTGCACAAAGCCTCAAAGTGTTAGTCATGGTCATACAAGTGAAGAAATTTCATTAGATGTCATCAATCTCCTCTCCCCCTAATGTTCTCAGAACTTGCAGAGATCTTAATCATTTGCCCTGCTACTTTTCTTCCTTCCTTGTGGAGGTACAGCAGCAATGCAAAATTCTTGTTTCTTGCTTTTTAAAAAAAAAAAAAAAAAAAACCAACCAAACAAACAAAAAAAACAGATAATAAGCATCAGCATAACAGAGCAAGTCCTCAGTAACAATAAAGGAAATTAAATCAGTGAATTTCAACAACTACTTTTGTTGCAAAGATTTACTTGTCTCCTCATTTGAAACAGCTTCACACCTCAGACAGTATTACCTGGTGGAAGCCAAATTAGCAAAAATGTCTCACCCATCTCCACCTGCTCCGAGTCAGACTTGAACTCCAAATAAGGCACAGTTCCTTTAGAAGTCAGAGACCAGCACCCTGGAGCTCCAGGGTACTTGAGGACCTGAAGCACTTTTACATATATGGGTCCCTATCTGTTGGCTAGAAAGCATTCCCTAGAAAGACAGGCATATTACTTTGTTCAGTGTTTCTGTAACAGTTCAGAGTCTTTGTGCTTTTCTTTTGTCAATTATAACAAAACCAAAACCCCCAGGTTACAGCAGGAGTTTCCAGACCACTTTACAGAAGTAATCTGAAGAATTCCACTGATTATTTTGGTCAGTCTTGTCTATATAATCTGTACAACGAAAACCTGAAGCTGTTTCAGAGCTTTGCTTAGAGTTGTCATGAAGATAATTCAACAAAACTTCAGAATCTGGTAATCATTTTGGCCAGATAGTTTGGCCAGGACAGTTTTAATAACTTAACAGATTAGCTTTTTTCTATTTATTAATACTACTACTAATAGTAGCAGCAAAGGTGGGTTGTTGTTTTTGTTTTTTTTTTTAATAAGCAATAGGCATACTTCAGTGTCTTGCATTTTTTCCTTGGTGAACAGACATGCTTTGTTATTTCAGAAATTCAAAGATTTTTAGAACCATTAGTACCATTTACTAATTAGATTAAAATTTTAAAATGAAACAAAACAGCAGCTAGAATCAGCAGGTTTACAGTAGAAGGCTTATCTCCAAAAGTAAAGCCCTTTTCCCACACATTCAAAAAGTCATTCAGGGGAACAAAAGACAAACTAAACGCCCAACTTAAGACAGTAGTCCTTGCAAGAGAAGGGTCTTCAGCAGTAGTTACTCATAGGCTGATTTAGCCAAGGTAAATGTTCTTTCATTTCTGAGATAGGATATAGCTATTAGATATCAAATGGGACTCCACAATTAGTACAGTATTGGTGAAATTCCACTTTTTAAATGCTAGATAGGAAAGGCATTTTAAAGAAGTGATAAAATCTAAACCATTTAGTTTTACAATTGATTAGATATATGTGTGTGTGTGTATATATGTATTTATGTATATATATATACACACATCTATATCTATCTATCTCAGAAACAACTGAATTTTTCAGAACTTCCTCAGAAGTCAAGATGTAGGGTCTCCTTCACATACCCTTCCCCACATTCAGAAGTTTCAAATTAGTTTCATACCATCACAGTGATGTAAGATAAAATTACATTACGTATCTGATTTACATCATTGTCTTAAAACTTTGAGATTGCTAAACTGGGGAAATTTTTTTTTGCTAAAATTGCTAAAAATTGCTAAAAAGGGAAGAGCAATAACAGATTATACTAGGTAGAACCTTTTGCTGTTCTAATGATGAACATACTCCTAATGAACATACATTACTATTGGAGAAGAACAGCTTACCATATAGCTTTAGAACACAAGACCAACTAGACTATTTAGATGGTACATTAAATGCTTTCATTTTCATGTATAGTTCAAAGTTTGAGGACCATTGCTGTAGACTGAAGACAATTTGAAATGCATCGAACCATTTTTTTCGTTCATTTATTGATAATTAAGTGATGCCTTTTCTGCTTATTCTCCCAAACGGCTTTTCTACCTCCAAATTTCCATGCCAGCAATTACAAGCCACTTGGGGTAAGAGGGGGGGCGGGACTGTTAGAAGCAGAGGAAAGGGAGGGCTAAACCTCCTTGTTCCATAGCTCTAGCAACTTCTGCTTGCCTGCCAAGTCATATACTTAAGACTTGACTTCTCTCTTCAACGTGATGTTACTGAACAGCCTACCCCTTACAGTTTTACCAGTTTCCCATATGCTGCTTCTGACTTTACCATTTTTGTCTTCAAAATCTTCTAGAGATTTTAGGAAAGTGGGGGCTTCGCATACCAAAAAACATTCTTATTTTACATCTTTCCTCTCCTTCCTCCCCTGGTACCGTTGGATAACCTCACTGCCAGGGCTTAATCTGATGGGGGCTGTTGACTTGTTTCAGTATCTTGGTCTCAAGGTGACGGAAATTAAACAGTTGCTTCTAATATAAATCAGGCAACAAAGAGAATTTTACTTCAGTGATCTGAGAAGGGGATATACCAGAACTCACTATTGCTGCCCATGTTTTGTGGTTAGAATATATACACAAATTCCTCAAAAAGTGTGCCTCGCAGGGCATTGTTCTATCTTCTCATGAAGGATGACAACAGCTTGTTAACATTAATTGAACAGAACCTGAAAGAATGCTGCAGAGCTGTTAAGTGTTAAAGCAGGCAACTCCCAAAGACAAATTCTAAAACAAGGCTACGGATGAATGGTCACATACTGTACTACAGTTTTCCCTCATAATAAAGCTTTCCAACTTACTTCTTAACTCCCTCCTCCTTTCAACAGTTCTCTCTCACATGTCATGTATCTCATATCTCAGATGGTTTCACCAATCCTTTGTAGTCTTACATTGATTGTGACCAAGTGTTGACATCACTAACGCTAACAAAATAAAGTAGTGTTCCTCTACAAGAAAGGAAACAAGATAGAGGTGGGTAATTAGTTTATAGGGAAAACTAGGACTTCTGTGCTACCCTGAGGTAAAGAAAACATCCCTGAGAAATACTGAGTTCCACATATTTTAAACCATTTATCATAGATTTATTTAGACAGATAATGAGAAGTATTTAGAACCCTTATGCTGTTGCTCTGATACACTGCAGTGCTGTAGAAACTGTCTTATTAAAGTCTTCACACGTGTCCAAATACTCATTGCCTCACTGTTGGCCTGCAGGCTATCACTTGTGCCATACAAGCATGCCACAGCAGGGCACCAAACAAGAACAGAAGGCTAAGTCTTCCTCCCTTGCCATTACTTCCACATGACTGGTCACTAACTGCTCTTCAGCAATGAAGTCCACTCACAGCAGTGAGCAGCACCATGACAGAAGCCTCTGACATCTAGGGAGAGAAAACTGCAGTGTCAAATCACTGCCAACTTAGTATCAAGGAAAGGGAGAATCATGGAATAAGGTAAGATTTGGCCTTGCAAAGATATTGATTATCCATGTTGTTTCCCCAACAAACCGGTACCATTCGGAGTATATAGTATCTGAAACTCTCCTCCAGAGAGAGGCCTCTTTCAGAGCAACATTCTTGCTTCATTTTAAGTATTCCTAATGGGCTGAAGTTTGTCACAGGCCAAGGTTTGCACACTTACTGGAAATGTTAGTTCTCTTTACAGACCAAAACCCAATAATTACCAATTTCTATACAAATTCTCAGATTTGTTTCCCTTGCAATTGTATACATAAAATATACCAATAGAGACCAAAAGCAAGAGATCAAATCCCATTTTTTATTCCTTTGCTGCCGCTCTCCTAGAAAATCAGGAGGGAATGTTAAACTCTACACTATAATCCAATGAGTTGAAAAGCATGGAAAAAAACCTTCTCTCCCTGCAGAGATCAATTTTGAATCAGTTTTGACTTCTAAATCTTCTGGGAACAAAAGGGTAAAGCTAGGATTAGATCCAAGAACGCATGGCATATTCCCTTGTTACCAAAATGCTGCAATTCTTCAGCCAGCCAGGTTACCCTCATGGCAATATGGTCTCCTTGGGGGAATCCAAGATCAACATATGCTTCATAAACAGCAACAGCTACATTCCACATTTAAACAACTACTCCCCCCAACCCCTGCCTAGCTACAGAAAGGACGACTACCTTCAGAAGCTTTTTCTATAAAGCAATATTGTGTATTAATACACAAGTAGAATATTCTAAAATTGTGATTACAGTGACAGAACAGTGTCACATGCCAGCAGATCGCATAGCTTGCTCCTATCTATATTAATTTGTATCAATTCATCCTTGCCTTTGATACATAGCCTTATTAGTTCAGCATGAGACTGGACTCCAGTAAAAAATTATGTTCTTATGTTCAAAGAACAACTAGATAATTTATAGGAGACTACTTGTGTTGCTAGGAGGAAGCTGATAATGATTTACTATCATGAGCATTTTTTTTTAAACTTTAAACTGTGTTGCCTATCATCCAGCAAATTACTGTTAATGAAAGGACTGTGGTAAACTCAAGCAATTCAGCTAGACTTTGCAAGGGTTTCCCTTAACTAAGCAGACAAGCTGGCTTGGGTGCTCACTTGACAATTGCAAATGCCAAGGCCCAGATTCACTAAGGGCTACTATCCTAGGAAACACCTGGCTTTACAGAATCATTGTTAAATAAAGCCTCAGAGATTCCATGAAAGAAAACTGCTTGACAAAATACCCTATGGTTTCAATGTCCTCACTTCATTCTATACAGTAAGACCTAAATTAACTTTCTGTAGCACAGCATTCCTGATTCAGCACAATTACATTCCATATACATAAATAGTAACACTCTTGATACAAGTAGATTTTTCTGAGATTCCTCACTGATGCACAGCTAATTAAGCCCACTGCATCTGAAATAGTTTGCCATACATAATCACCACAGTGTAGTATGATTCCTGAATCATCCCTCAAGTAGCAAGTATTTTCTGAAAGAGAAGGTTTGGACCTTGTACTGTGAAACCAAGCTAATTTTGGCTAATCAGAAGTAGCACTGTAAGTTTGCTTTCTGATTCGCCAGCAAAGTGTTTCTAGTAATTTGACAGCTAATTATGGAAACATGCACATACCTGAATGCAATTTGAGCTTTGCTCCAACTGCTGCCAAAAACACCACAGGTGAAAATGAAGTTAGCATATCTTAATCCAGTCCACGTTAGGAGCAGCATAGAGGAAACTAGCAGGTTTACTAGCCTATGTATAGCCCAGATTCTTGTGAAGAACATTATCCTTGGCTATCTGTTGAAGATTTTATCTACATGCCTAGGAGAGGACAAGGGAACAGCAGCAGACAACTTTCTACTTATGAATCACAATGTTTTTCAAGTGTTCAAATTTTACATAGATTTTCATATAACCTGTGTGCAAAGCGGGAAGCATACCTGAT
Source organism: Dromas ardeola (assembly GCA_013398915.1). Lineage (NCBI taxonomy): Eukaryota > Metazoa > Chordata > Aves > Charadriiformes > Dromadidae > Dromas > Dromas ardeola. Next base: position 38,311 of record VYZM01006901.1, read on the forward strand.
AAATGTACTAAGGCTTACCTTTCCCCAAGAGGAAGGGCAGGAATGGCCTGGACCTTAGAAACATTTGCTGTTGTTACATAAGTTGCTCAGTGCAAGCTCTGATGCAAAGATGAGAATCTTCCACTGACGTAGCGTGCAATCATAATTCCTCGATTATTTGTTGCTGTAGTTTATGTATCACCGAATCAATATGCCCTTCCCATTCCATCTAGCTACAGCAGAACCACAGCAGATTAGTCAGCTTCAGCGCTATGTAATTTGACACACAATATACAGGTCCTTCAGGGATCACGTACATATTCTAAGAACAATGACTCATTTTCAATGTAGTACCTGGTTACTCAGAGCTAACTGTTTAGATTTCTCCATGAAGCTAAGATAAGCTTTGTATTAAATGAAAGCATCTCCAGCTTTCAGCTTGAGTAATAATTTTATCTGCAAGGGAAAAGTGTAGAGGTACTTGCAGAAAAAGCAAACCAAAGTAACAAGCTCATCTGACAACAGGATGGTCTAAGCAACTGGTTGGTGAAATGGGGTGGGCAATATGAAACACTGGGCAGTTCTCACCTATGTGGAAGCTGGAGCTACTTTCTAAGTACTTCTCCATATGGTGAAAATACATATTGTTGGGACAGGCCTAAATTGTAGTGCACAAAAATAGCTGCTGACTACAACAAAGCCCAATAATTTCATTAGCTTATTTGAATTGATGTAGTAGAGATCAAAGTAGATGACTTAATGCTTTCCCTGGCTTCGATCCAGGTAAGGTAAGATATTATCAAAGGTGCTCCAGTCATTCAGTCTAATAAATTACTGACAGACCGGCTTATCTAGAAGATAGGTGATAAGGCTAATAACAGATATCATAGGAGCATAATTACTAAAATTAATGATAAAGAGAAATGTAAAGAGGAGAATCTGGAAACCTTAATTCAATGATCAGGAAGTTATACACCTGTAGTCATCTGAACAGTCAGTGACTGAGGTCACAGCAAGGCAGAGTTGAGAATGGTGGAAGGTTCAACAGTTGTGAAGGTTTAAGAATAGTGCCAGGGCGTAAGACTAGGATGTTGGTAGAATTGTGGAGACAGTTTGACCTAGATGTTGGAAGAAAGCATATGGTGATGAGGAAATCTCAAGTCTCACCCTGAATTTCTGACCTCCTTCGCAGGTATTATTTGCTCTGTGGCATGCTTTGTCACAGCTATCAGGGTGTACAGCCTGAAGTTAGAGCTGTTTTAGAAAAACATCCTTGACAGATGGCTAAAGAGGGTATATAGTGTATCTGCATTTGACAGTATATGAAATACCAAAGCAAATACAAGTCAACTACAATGATTAATGAAGTAAGAGAATCTGTTAAGTAGAGGAATAATTTCTGCAACATAGTCACGATGGATCAATAATACGATCTGCACAGGAAAAAAGTAGCAAAATACCTGCAAATTACATGCAGTCTGAGTAGATAAGGGAGGTCCAAACCCACTGAAAACCTACTCACAGAGTAGGCTTGGATTGCTGTGCTTCCTAGTGCTCAAGGATTAGCACACAAACCCAGAAGGTAATTGGGCAAGTAAATATTAGTCAAGTACATCTTTTAATACTGTATCAACACAGCCCAAGGATCTAGCAGACCCTATAGTAAGAAGACGAGGAACTGCTGCTTAAATTGGGATTCTTCTGGGCTTCAAGTTCCTCTTGCTCACAAAAGCAGATCAACATAACATCAGGCAAGTGTCTAATACTCTTATCAGACCACCTTTCTCTGGTCCTTATTTCCATCCTAAAAGCAGAAGATAAAGAAGCTTAACCTCTCCTTACCTTCTCTTATACTTGAAAGAAGTTACGGGAAACAGAACAAACTCATAAGCTCTTCCTTCTACAAGAAGGAGAGTAAGTACTTACAGTGGAACTACCCAAGTAGCTTTTTCTGCAGTATTTGAGAGATGTATTAACTCCGGCTACAACAGGGTGACAGTCTTCCTATGTCTTAAATGTTATGCTTGCTAGAAGATACACTGAACTATTCCCTAGTTTACTGCTCATACGACAAAACTAACTGTAGTCCAGGGAACAGACAGCTACAATTTTTAACCTAATGAAGTAACTCTTGGCTAATGAAGTAGCCAAGAGACACTGATAAAAGAAAACTGTACTATGAGGGCCTCCTGGATCACTAGTCCTGTTGTTTCAGAAAACCATGCAATATAGCCGCTTCTCTAAATGTTCCACACTACAACCAGCTGGTTTTGTGCCACTTTACCATGGAAAAAATTGTTCCAAAGTCAACCAACTGTTAGGTAGGAGTCTTCTAATTTGGCAACAGATGTGTCTTCGTACTTGTTTACACCTGCATGCTCTTGGGCCATCTCTTACCAGTTCCCTTCATTGCACCTCTTCCACTCTCAGAGTTATCCCTAATGATTTACGGTCCATAATCCAGTATTCATTTCATTAAGCTAAACATTCCAAACAAGACTATCTTCTCTTAATTAATCAGATCTGTTCCCTATAATACCTTAACAGCTTTATTCCTCATTTATTCTTATTCTACTTCAACTCTTGGTTTACCAAAATATGTACACCATATTCAAGACAAGAATCTCAGAGATCTTAATAAAACTGCACTAATTCTTTCCACTCTACTTTAAGAGCATCACCTAGATTCAATGAGGAACTCATTCTCTGTCAAATTCTACATCATGCAGACTGCTTAGACTCCTACAATTTAGAAGCAAAATGCTCAAATTCAGGTCAACTCTTTCCCTAAGTTCCTAAGTTTTCATTGAAAAATGGCATGACGATACATGTTCCCATCCAAACAATTCATCAGATCGCTTGGTTCATTTAGCAAAATTCTCTACATTTATGCCTGCAGACCTCCAGCTCAAAAAGATCTTTTCCATCTCCCTCAGTATATAGCTGTACGTAGTAACAGTAACCCTGGTGCTGAACTAAGTTGTTTTCATCAACAGCATGGCTGTCCCAGACTCACTACATAGCCAACTGGCACATTCAGTGGGCAGTGTGACGACAACCTTTTGTGCTGTGGCACAGGAGGATGTGCTGGCTGACATGGTACAATATGAGAACTGCATCATGTTGGACCTAGTAGGAGGAACATAAACAGCCTTTTCCTAAGCAGGCAGCACCAGATAATTATTTGTGATGAAGATAAAGGGCTAGTGGCATGGCACTAATTTCTGCCCATGGTCAAGTTTTCCTGTCCTGAAAATAATTATCATTGCTCTCCAGCAACAGGGGAAATGCTTATTTAATTTATCTAAGTTCAGTAACTTATCACAATCAATAAGCTTTTTCCACAAGTGAAAGAGATAAATGTGACTCCAGGCCTACAGCCAATTCTACTGTTGTTCTTAATTTTTTTGCATGTTTCAACTCAGTTTGACAGAGAAAAAAAAAAAAAGCATGTTACCAGACCTTCTTTCTATCCCATGTAGCTGTGCCACTTGACTAAGGATACAAGCATTCCTATCCATTTTATATGCAAGGAAATGGTCCTGTAGCTTGGGATCTCAATCTGGTGATTTTCTGCAGAGGCACAGGTGTCTTGCAATACAGTAGTCCAAGAACCTTAATTCCTGTCTCTCTGTATAAGAAACAGACCACTACCAGGACCATTGTCAACTTGAGAAGTACAATGGCATTTCAACAAGCATCAGAGGAAGAGTCTGCCTTCAGTAGGCCTGATGGCAGTGCACTTTCGATACCTCTGATGGCAGAACTGGGGAAAAGCACACAGTAAAGCGGTCTGTATGCTTGAGTACCATGTTTCTGCAAATCACAAGATGAANGAGAGCCACCAAACAAGTTAGCTGCAGACACTGCTCATATGCCAAAAGGCGGTGTATTAAATTTTCACTTGATACAGAATTATACTAAGCACTTCTACATCATAATAGGAGGGGTTTTTTCCTCTTAATTTACAAGAGGATACTTTCAACAAAGAAGCAGCAAATATAGTTCAGGAGATACAGTGAATAAGAGAGTTCCCACAAACTGACTAGCTGTTCATTCCTGCAAGTACAGACTGCTCTGGTACTGATCCAGACAGGAAGAGACCAGGATGGATTGACTTTGACAAATGTAAGCTTTCAACATACGGTGGCAGGAAATGTTTACATCAGTCAAGCACAATCCTGCCAGGACTGCTAAACATCTTGTCAGTCTACACAGTGAATGTAGTTAACACAAGGTAAAACAGAATGCTGGGGAACAAACTTGAATAGATCGCTCTAATTGGAACTAACAGTATTTTCAAAACCTAGGCAACAAATGCGCAGGCAGATCAAGTTCTCTAACTGCTCACCCCTTCCTCTCTGTACCACCATCCTCTCTCACAGTGAGTCAGTAACTTGGATATCAGCCCCTAGACAAATCTTTCTAAATAGAAGTGACTTAAACTTTACTACCTTAAAAGTACTCAACCAGCTACATTAGCCTATTAGCCTTACAAAGCAGGACAGAAGGTCTCAAGATAGATCTTGCCTAGTCTGCAGAGATGATTATGCTATGAAGATGCTTCCATTGTCCAGCGGCAAATATGCTACGTTAACTGGGAGAACTATTCCCTCTCTGCCAAGGGCAACCTGCCCAAGGGGTGCAAATCCATTCCCTCTGTCACTTGATCTAGTGCTTTATATACAAGTCCTCTCTCCCTATCCTTATTTATTGCAAAATATATTGCAAAAACTCACTGCAGCACCAAGAACAGGAAGACCCTGACCACAGCAGATTCCAGATGTACGGAGTTGTACTCTTCCCCACACTGCAGGATGCAAAAAGCTGACACGCCATTTCAGGATCAGGTCTCTGACATCATCAGCAAGTGACCTTAGGCCTCTGTCCCACACAATTGAATGAACTGACTACAGGTGCTCTCTTTAAATAGGAAGTACTTAAGGTTAATGGCTGGCTGTATCTGCTGACAGCATTTTTTAAAAAACATGCATAATGCACGATAAGCAATGTTCAGAGGAAAACAAAAATAGCTCTGTATCAAAGAGGTTGGTTCCTTATTTACCTCCAAGGGCAAATGAACATGCTGGTCTTGCATGTAAGCAAATCACTTTTTCTTCTAGAAAAATGTTTCATCAATCTCCTGCAGAAAAACATCTGCCAATATCAATATTCATCGCAAAATACACACACAAAAAAAAACCCTCCTTAGCCAGAAGATATAATATTAAAACTTTTCAATTAAAGGTCTGTCTTTGAAATAATAATATATTTTCCTTTTTTGTGACACCAGGCAGATGTGACCATTTGCTGAGACGCCAAAAGACCTTAAAGACTGTGACATCCATCTGTTCTGTATTTGATGAAGCTATTTCTTTTTTATGTGACAAGGTGATGTCACAGTATGATATCTCCTCGTGAGATGATGAAGGGAAGTGATCAGAGCTCTGGCCAGCTATATGATAGACAATTTGGTAAGTACAGCAAGCAGGCAAGCTCAGTCTTCTGGCCACTGTCTCCTGGGGAAGATGGATCAGACTCAGGATCTGAAGGTGTTTTGGGACTTAAGACAAACACTGCTGAGAATCTGAGCAGAAAACAAGCTTTTCCAACCCAGAGCAGGCAAGGACAGAGTCAGCCTTTGGAGTCTCTAGGGAAATAGTGCATTATGTCAAAACTGGAAAGACATGCCAGGCCAGTACCACCACAAACTGATGAACTAATGGATAAAAACCCACATAGTGATAAACTTCAAATGCCTTGCTTTTCTGCATCCAGGTGTGTTACCCCAGCCATTTAAACTTGCAACTGACGCCTGATACTAATGAGGATCAGATCCACTCCTCAGCAGATAGCTGAAGACAGGAAGCTACAAAGGGTTAGGTACATAACTAGGTACTTTTTTTAAGAGTTACTAGTTTTCAGGTGTTGGGATTCTGCTATATTGACAATCTGAGTCACACAATACCCACTCCTGCACAGATTTTTAACATAAAACCACCCCTGCAATACATTCAGGAGAACAAGCAACAAAATCACAATCTTTTGAAAGTAACATTCATTTTCTAAGCAGCCCAAAAGATTTCCATCCCCTAGCCCTTTGATATAAGCAATAAAGGGCAAGATAAACCTTTCCTGGGTAAAATCAAAAGTGTAATTACTAATGAAACCCATCATGTGATGCCCAAAATATGCAGACATAGCCATTATCCAAGTAACCATATTATACATTTGAATGTCAAGCCATGCAAAAACAGTGCATTTACACCACTGCATACAAATACAAAGGGCAAGTAAACAATGCAACATATTCAGCAAGTTCAGCACCATTGTATCTATTAACTTCAAACAATGCTCTCTAAAGGCACAATATAACATTTTCCTTAGGAATGACATTCCCTGAGCAAACTGGAAGCTCACGCCCACGTTGGGTGTCAATAAATCCATTGTGGTTTGGGCTGGGTTAGCCAATGACAAGATAACAGATGCTCTCCCGCACCTCTCGCTCCAAGGAGAGGAAGAAGAGAGAGATAAAGAGAGTTATGAGTTTAGAAAAAACTAAACTACTTTAATGAAGTATTAATAATAAAATAAAAAATGATATCATGAAATAGTTACAATATATACAAATATACACAAAACCATATCAAGCTCCCAGGGAGATGTCACTGGCAAAGTTCCAGACTGGAGTCAGTGATGGATAGGAACTGGAACACACTGACCAGGATCAAAAGGCAGATGAGCTGACGGGGTCCTCCTCAGATGTCAGTCATT